>JAOVVH010000002.1:24467250-24480912 GCA_028566435.1 Scorpiodoras heckelii
TCTGTTAAATAAAAGTTCAAGTGAATTAACAAATTACAGATTTCAATTTTTATTGCATTTTTAGAAAGTGTCCCAACGTTTCTGGAAATGGGGTTTGTAGATGTGAACTATGTTTAACTTTAAAAAAAAAATAGAAACCACAAAAGTGTATTAGGAGGGTTGCCATAACTACAATTACCAAAAAAATGCACAAATACAAAATACTTAAAACTATCCCAAATTGTTTAGGAATACAAAAAGGCAGAAGTGTTTCTTCTTTATACAGGGAACACATTACCTTTGCAGTGGTGTGCATTTCTGATCTACAGTATATATATCCACAGTGCAGATATATGCATAATAAACAGATACCACACACAGGATCTGGCAACCCTGCTCAGAAAAACAAATATCGAGTTCATTAACATTACCAGAACCAGAGAAGCACTGTTTATTTTTTCATTAAATGTTCACTCCAGTAGTCCGACCTAAACACATCTTTCTGAGCTCCAGAATAAAACCATATTTCCACCATTTTCTGTACAAACAATAAAAATGGTTTTTATTGGAAGAACCACTTCATATCTCCCATGAAGCCTGCTCGCTGTGCACAGAGCTGCTGGGTCCCCAAAATAATCATTTAATTCATCAAAAAAAATTTACTTGTACATTTATTGTTTGTGTTTTGCATAATTTTTAAAAGATCATTCAATGTGAATCATTATTTTGTTTCTCCTTTTAGTAGCTTGCTCCCATTCATTGGGGTTGCCATGTCTTAATCTGGTGCAGGTTTTTAAGCCGGTTTCCCTTCCTGACACAACCTTTCCATTGACCGGGCTTGGAACCAACACTGTGTGTGCATTGCGCCCCTCGCTGGCTGGGGTGAGCAGTGGGTTGGGGACCTTGCTCGGGGGCCCAAAAGCAGCAGCCCTGATGTCTCAAAACCCAGACAACCTGGAGTCCTAACCTACTGGACTACTACGTCTCCACAGTGAGTCATTGTTATTAGAATGAAATTCTGCTTAAAGGATGCCAGATGATTTTCATAATTGTCATAATTTGTAATGAATAAGGACTTCCTTTTCAAGCAACCTTGTTTTCATTATTCCCCAAAAAATATATAAATAAATAAAAAATTACCATAATTTAAACCACTACCTCGACCTGCACGAGGAGGGAACATACTAATGCACAGCACCGTACCAACATACATGCAACTGAATGTGCATACATGCAACTCCACATACACACGTAGCACATCAAACAATACACACACACACACACACACACACACACACACACACACACACACACACACACACAACACACAACACACAAACACACACAGACTGAACCTAAATGATGTCAGGAATTAGCTTTATCATGCTCACCATGCTGAATGTCCTTCATGTCCAAATGCAGACTGGACATCAGGATTCCTACAGCCTGCGAACGCTTATTACTCAAAACCTTCACCACCTGCGAGGGGGAGAGAGAGAGAGAGAGATAGAGAGAGAGAGAGAGAGAGAGAGAGAGAGAGAGAGAGGTCAACCAGAGCAGAGAGATGTCTATCTACCTGTATACAACACTCTACAGAGGTCTTAGGCACATGCAAAGATGATGGAAATAAGGAAGATGTACATAAACAAAATGAAAACATTATAAAATGCAGTAAACAGCAATAAACTAAAGGAAATGTTTTGAAAAGTGCAGCTTTTAGTGTTCCCAGTTTTATAAGGAAATTAGAAATAAGTTTTACTGAGCATCTTATAGAATCTCACACGGCTCTTCTGGTGACCTTGACTGTCATTTGTGTAGCAAAACCCAGCAGCCTTCATTATAGTTTTATCTGAAAAGTGGTCTGTTATGTAATATGCACTTTTTTGTACTGGAAAAGTAATGTCAATAGTGCAGAATTCCTAAAAATAAACTGTATCTTTAACAAATTTGGCACTAAAAATACTTTGCCTATAAATACTTTGACTTTTGCACAGAACTGTATATATGTTTGGTGCCTCCAGTGATATTTTGTCAAAGCAGTCAAGTCTATTATTACCAGAGACACAAGCAGCTACATAATCAGTCTCTTTCAATACAATATTCCACCCCAAAATCTCTGTGATGTTGCATTTGTCCTAATAAGGTTATTGCACCGAGCTGTGGAGCATTTCTTCAGAGCTTTGTCCTCATATGGATGTAGCAATATAAAAGTCCATAAAGTCCAGTCAGATGTAATTATCCAAGTGACACTGTGATCCAGAAAAATTATCCTGATTTGGGCTCACGTGCTCAACAACTCACCATGGGGGTGTGGAGGAGTTTGCAAAGCTTATTCAGTTGTAAAGATTAAAAGAACTATTAAAAGAAGGCCATTTGACACAAGGTCATAGACATTGTGTCTAATTTCTTATAGGATGAGTAGACTGTACATCTCTTAATCCAATATTATTCTCATCTGCCTGTACATGAACTCAACTCAGAGGCCTGGAGGAGCCACGGCACTAATATGAGAAACATTTGGCCTGATCTTCTAGTGTGTGTGTGTGTGTGTGTGTGTGTGTGTGTGTGTGTGTGTGAGTGGTAGGGAGAAGCCAGGACTTTGTGGGTCTTGGGTACAAGAGGCCACAGCGGATACCATCAGAATTGATTTCTTTCTCCACTGCTCAAAGATGTCTTTTGGAGAATCCAGTAAGCCAAGTTATTTTAATGCAGGATACAAAATTAACAATTTAAATAATGAAGATATAAAGTACTGTATTTGTACATAGGAATTCCAAATGAAACATATACCACCCCCCATATACACACACATATATGCACACACACAAACACACAAACATATATACACACATGTCACATGTTAATAAGAAGTAGATGAATAAATTGTGATTCTTCTGAGGTTCTAGAAATTTTTGAGAAAAATCCTCCACCCCAATTAACTTCTGGTCATAAACTAAAAAAGATCAACTGAACTTTGTCTAAAAACCCTGTAAATTAAAGAACACTTGTTCCTTAACATGTTCCTGTGTTCCTGCAAAAGTTCCTGAATTACAGAAAAAAAAAAAACAATTCCATAAAAGTGGCTGAAAATGTTCCTGAGTTTCTGAAAATGCATCTATGGATAGATAGATGGATGAGCAGATGGACAGATGGATGGATGGATGGATGGATGGATGGATGGATGGATGGTGCATATACATTATTTACCCCAAAACAAGACAATGTTTCTGAATTTATGAAAAAAAGTTTTCGTCCTTTGAAAATTAGCCGATGGATGGATGGAAGGATGGAAGGATTTATGGTATATATTTTCCCAAACCAAAAAAATGGTCCTGAGTTCCTAAAAAGAATTTCAGACCTCAAGAAAAAGTGCCTGAACACTTTCCTGAGATTCTGAAAAGTTTCTAGGCTTCCAAGAACAAACCTGAGGATGGATGAATGGATGAAGGGATCCATGGCTCAGAAATTCATTGTGAAGCATGAAAAGGTTCTTGACGTTGGATAAAATTTCCTGAAAAGTTTCCTGAACTTTTTGAAAATACACCTAGGAATGGATGGATGGATGGCTAGATGGATGGATGGATGGACAGAGGATCTATGGTGGCTATATATATTTATCCTTGACCTGAGGTTTTTAATATCTGACTAAAGTAACAACAGTAAACGTTGCTCATGTCTTATTTCATTTCAAACACAAGTGTGTATCTATCACACAGCCCCAATGGCAGCCACTGTAACGTTTTAGCAGCCAGAATCATAATGACCCTGGAGCAGGAACATCAGCTGGGATCAAACCCATGACTTCTTACGCCACATCCAAGTTCTCCAACCACACTGAGTAAATGTGATTCCAGGGCTCAAATAACTAACAGAGAATAGATGCATTTCAACAGTAGACTGCTTCAATACACACT
Source organism: Scorpiodoras heckelii (assembly GCA_028566435.1). Lineage (NCBI taxonomy): Eukaryota > Metazoa > Chordata > Actinopteri > Siluriformes > Doradidae > Scorpiodoras > Scorpiodoras heckelii. Next base: position 24,471,144 of record JAOVVH010000002.1, read on the forward strand.
CGCAGACATACAGCCACAGTGCGGCGTAACCACAAAACCACACCAGGCTGGCTGGAGTCTCTGGGTAAGCCTGTGGTTTGGGCTCTGTGGATCTTTAACTTAACCCAGACCCACACAGCGAGAGACAGACAGAAAGAGAACAAGGAGGAATAAAATACAGTGGAGTCAAAACACCCACAAAGTGCTCAGAACCACTAGCCCTTACCAATAATCGATGTAATGTACATTCATAATAACAGACATTCCTCTGACCCATGTTCCCATTTTCTTATTCAGACCCCAGTCCCTCCCTAATATCATTAACATTCTTTTCCAGTTCATTTTCCACCACATAATGTGTTAAGACTCTTGTCAAAACACATCAGCAAAAACAATTCTTTTGTGCCTCGTTCTGTACGTACAGGCATGAAGGGTCACACCCGTGCACGCTGACTCATCAATCGTCCTTCTTTTCCCCCTAATGAAGGAACAACCGCATCGTTAATCGCTGAGCAGCAGGGGTTCGGAAGTTACTGCTCTGTGTATCGTGCTGCTGACTTGTGCTATTTCTTCCTATTTGTGGTGAAAGAATGGATGCTTTCCAAATACTACATAAAAGGCACATCCCCTCTGGAAAACACTGCGGTGAAGACCATTTGAATGAGAAGCTGCTGAAGGATTTAGTACGCTTACATAACTCCAGTGTAACTGTTGTTGTAAACTACCTTTATTTACAGCGTGCATATATCATATGCACATAGAAAATGCACACTTTCGATTGGCTGCTAGGTGTCTGTTATTTTTATTCGGATGCCTCTTTTCATACCATGTAAAAGCATATGAATGTATCTGTGACAAGAACCATACATTATAAAATAAATGACATCACATAAATATGGTTTAATTAAAAGCACTGAGGCAATGCTTCTCTTTTGATATGCTGGTTAGTAGTTGTGTGAGATACACTGATCAGCCGTAACATTAAATCCACTGACAGCTGAAGTGAATAACATTGATTTTCTCATTACTCTGGCACCTGTCAAGCAGTGGGATTTATTAGGAGGCAAGTGAACAGTCAGTTCTTGAAATTGATGTGTTGGCAGCAGGAAAAATGGGAAAGTTTAAGGATCTGACTGACTTTAACAAGGGCCAAATTCTGATGTCTAGACAACTGGGTCAGAGCTTCTCCAAATCAGCAGGTCTTCTGGGGTGACCCAGTATGCAGTAGTTAGTACCTACCAAAAGTGGTTCAAAGAAGGACAACCAGTGAAAAACTGTGAGAGGGTCATGGGCTCCCAAATCTCACTGATGTACATGGGGAGTGAAGGCCTGTCTGGTCTGATCCCAGAGAAGAGCTCCTGTAGCACAGATTACTGAAAAAGTTCCTGCTGGTGATGACAGAAAGGAGTCAGAACACACAGTGTATCACAGTTTGCTGTGTATGGGGCTGTGTAGCTGCAGACCGCTCAGAGAGCCCATGCTGAACCCTGTACACCACCCAAACACCTACAATGGACACGTGAGCATCAGAACTGGACCATGGAGCAATGGAAGAAGGTGGCCTGGTCTGATGAATCATGTGGACAGCTGGGTGTGTGCGTATGACACTAATCTGGGAAACAGACGGCACCAGGAGGCATTATGGGAAGAAGGCAAGCTCGAGGAGGCAGTGTGATGCTCTGGGAAATGTTCTGCTGGGAAACCTTGGGTCCTTGCATTCATGTGGATTTTACTTTACCTACCTACACATTTTTTTACCTACCTAAACACTGTTGCAGACCAAGTTACAAACCTTCATGGTAACGGTGTTCCCTAACGGCAGTGACCTCTTTAAGCAGGATGATGTTCACTGATACACTGCAAAAATTGTTCAGGAACAGTTTGAGGAACATAACAAAGGGTTCAAGGTGTTGATTTGGGCTCCACATTCTTCTTAGTAACATGACAAGCTGCAGTCTAGAAATTTTATTAACTTGGGGAGTGATAGAAATAAAGAGGCTGGTGATGAAACGAGTTTGCAGAAATAATAATGATAGTTATGGTTTTTCACAACATTCAATAAGACTATAAACAAATAAAAATATGATGTATAATTCTTAATTGTGGTAACATTAACTCCTTGTAGTGTCAGGTCACATCATGCTGACAGTCACACTGATTAATTTCCTACCCCAAGTTTTTTATTCCTAACATGATTAGCTAATTAATTTAGTAAGCATTGCTCAGTTTTGGCTCACGAACTTCTTTAGTTCACTGTATATGTATTTTCAGGTTCTGCACAAATGTCCATGCTCTCTGGCCAGATAGGAGTTTGATTGTGCAGAATAGATTTCATTAATATGTGCCAATATGTTCAGAGCATAAGGCTACTAGGTGGCTTAAATAAATGTCTTTATAATAGATCCCATTACATCTCTGTAGATGAAGTCTGTCAGTTGCAGACAGACTATAACTTTACAGAACCAACCAGAAAAAGTTTGGCTTGTCAGAAACCATTTCACTTCACTGATGTCCCTTTACCAGAATTGATTAAGAACAGCTGTGGGTTTCACACTTCTAAAATAAGTCCCTCTGCTCGGCTGTACTTCAAACTTCCAAAACAAATGGCTCAGAAACGTATCTAAATTGTCATTCTGTACATAATAAAAATAATTCATTCATACCAAAGTGAGGAGTAGCTCAATCACTTAAAGAGCAAAGAGGCTGTGTTAAATTAAATGCAGAGGTGATCTTAGGTCATCATGAGGATGACTGCAGAAAGGTATTAAGGCATTCCTCAGGGTCCAACACTAGGCTCTTCATCAGGGGTTCCCAACCATTTTTGTCCACTGAACCCCTAAAACCTGAATTATGTTAAGCAGGTTAACATTAAGTCATTTTTTTTGCTTAACAAGTTTTTTTTTCAATTGATCAGATTTTGTTCCTGTGTTTTGGCTACAACTTGAAGCATTCAACTATTGGTCTGGTTTTCATCTTTTGTTATGTTTTATTAAGAAAGCTGGGTTCATCTTTTCAATTCATTTCATCTTTGACTTCGGGATTGATAGTTTGGCCAATGTCACCGTCCATTTACATTAATCCAAATCTTAAATATTCCTTGCTGTACTTACAGAATACTTCCCACTTTTGCTGTCTTAGATGTTGCTCTTTTTTGATAGTATGAAAAATGTAACTTAGAATATTCATTGGTTTAATTAATATTTTAAACTTATAAATTTACAATATTTCCATCACAGTCTCACAAAGCCCATGCAATGGACACCTGGTTGGGAAAATCTGATCTACATCAACATGATACATACATGATACAATTTTTTAGGCTTCAATTCACCATCTCCAGTTACGGTCTTTAAAAAGCATTTAACTAACCATTTAACTAATCATTTATTTAAAGGCTATCCAACTTAAGCAGAAAGCAAAAAAATGTCTTCTGAACCGTGACACGTTAAAGCAATGCAGACATATTGTACCTGTTTAGCCTTGGATTTGGAGATGGTTTCAGAGATTGGCTTCTTCTTCTCTTTCACTGTACTTTTGGCAAAAAGCTCAACAAACTCTTCAAAGTCAACATGTGGCTCCTCCACCTTCTCCCATACCAGGTGTGTGTTTGGCTCTCTGTGGCCAAAGGAGAAGAAGAAACCCTTAAATTGTGATAAAGAACCAACAAGGTGATATTATGCTATGCATGCACTGATAACAATACTACTAAGAAGAGTGCATGAGTTTCTGGTGCATATTAATTTTTTTTCTTTTTTAATGTTACTGTATTTTAAGATCTAGGCAGGATTTTTAATGTCTGATAGTTTGTCCCAAGTTTGTTCATTGTTCTACTTCAGAGACAAACTGCAGAGAGTTCTACTGCAGATACTACTGTGTTACTATATATGTTGGAGAAGAATACACACTTCATTTACACTTAATGAAACTAATGATTACTTTTTGGCATACAGCTGTATTCTGGTCCAGTATAAAGGCTTCATGGGTCGTGGAGGCTCTATGACTGCCTTCAAGGGGAGAGAGTTCTGAGAACCCAATGACATCAACCTGAGAGAGGGTGGAGGAACAGGTGTACCCCCAAGAGGAGGTGGTGGAGGTGGAGGTCCAAATCCTGGAAGTGGTGGTGGAGGTGGTGGTGCAAAGCCTGTAAAAAGTGGTGGAGGTGGAGGTCCACAGCCTGTAAGAGGTGGTGGAGGTGGAGGTACAAAGCCTGGAAGAGGAGGTGGTGGTGGTGGAGGAGGTACAAAGCATGAAGAAGGTGATGGTGGGGGTCCAATGCTTGAAAAATGTGGTGGAAGTGGAGGAGGAGGTGGAGCCTTCACCAGAGGTTGAAGAGATGTAGGCGGGGGACAAGGAGGTGGTGGATGTGGGGGAGGTTGTACTACTGATTCAGCTGGTCCTAATGTTGTGGGCAGCAGAGGATAGGCTGGAGATACAGCTGGAACAGTCAGAAAAGGAGGTGGAGGAGGTGAAGGGGTTTGTATTGTAGTCTTTGGTTGTAGTCTTTGGCATTTATGTAACTGTACCTCTGATGAGGTGGTGCTGTCAATTAAAACACAAGCTCCTGACTGCTCAGATAAAGGCACTGTAAACTTGAAGTCCTCCTCTGTGGGTGAGGTTTGGACTGACTTTACCTTGTAAGAAGTCATTCGTTCATTGATTTTTGTAAATTGATGATCATGATTAACACAACTGGCCACCGTTCCTGTCAATATTTCCTCAGAGGCATTCAAAGGTCTGCGGCTTTGCTCCAGACATTGTATCTTCTCTCTTAACTCCTTGATTGTTCTCTCCAGCTCATCAACTGATAGAGAATTTTGATCCAGAACAGTGGACTTGTTCTACAGAGAATAAAGATAGAGGGATAAAATGGTGCTGAAGAAAAACACAGATCCTGTATATTACAGTTCTTCTAAAAATAGTAAAAGTTTCTCTATAATAAAATATGTCATGCACAGATTTCACAAATCGCTTAAATTTATTCAGTTGTCTGAATAAGATATGCTTGAATGATTAAGGAATACAATAATTGGGCAGGCATGTCCTGAAAGTAGAGTTACTGTTACCACAGGCTTTAATTTCTCTTATACAACAGCAATTTGCTAACACTTACAACAGAACATCATGGCATTCATTTTTTTCCCTTTATAGCTACATTCAATATTTTGGAACATCCACAAATTGCAAAATTTAAGTTTATCCTTTCCCTGGTGCAGGTTTTTACACCAGCTGCTGTTCCTGATGCAACCCTCCGATTGAACAGGCTTGGGGCTGGTGCTGCGTGTGCAATGGGCCCCTGGCTGGGTTGAGCAGTGAGTCTTTGCTCAGGGACCCAACAGCAACAGACCTGGGGCCTGTCAAACCCCTGACCTCCTGATTGGCAACCCCAAGTCCTAACCTACTGGGCTACCACTGCCCCCATCTGTAACATTATGCTAACTTATGCAACTTGCAGCTTAAGATATTACTGAGAAATAAACTCCACTGTCCGGATGACTCTCCCAGGTTTTACCTCAGACTGTACTGTCTGATACTGACAAGTACTGACACTAGAGACACTTTCCAGAAATGCTGCATGAAAGTCTCATATGGGAGACCTAAAAGATGCTTCTACCATACAATACCTCATTTATTCATTTTGTAGCCCAGATAAATTTCCACCCCATTTTATGAAAGTTTCAGTGTGTTGGCAGGGATGTGGTTGAGCGTCAGGATTGTGACGATTCGCAGCTGTGTCTCATTACTGTGAGTCAACTTATCTGTGTCTCTGTGTGTTTTCAGGGACTCTCATATACCAGAGAGAGAGAGAGAGAGAGTGCTACCTTTCAGCCGAGTTCGTGAGACACATACCCATGATGGTTAAACTGTGAATTTGAACTGCAAACTTGAATGGGATTAAAGCTGCATGCTCATGCCAGAAGTCTCTCAGTTTGTCTTCCTTTGGTTGAGATATTTGAAAATGTGCTGAAAGGGTGGTATCAAATAAATAGTAGCCCGGGGCTCTGCTTAAATTTTCCTGTCTCCTGAGACTTCCTCCACAGTCTCACACACCAGGGGTTTACAGTGGTGCCTGAAACCTGGGCTCTGGACTGACATTTGTGGTCAATGCAGCACTCTGATATTGGCCGCCTTGTCTGATGTTGGCCACTCAAATCCCAGCAGGAAAAACAGAGTGGGTCCATTGCCACCAGTCTGTATCACTGGACTAAATTGTATGACTACCTGAAGACCACCTCAGTCTGTAGTCCAGATGTCCATTGGGGTTCTTGCACTTTCTTTCCACTTGTCTCTCCCCTCTCTTCCCACAGTTCCAGCTCACAGGAACCACATAGCTGGGGCCCGGAACCAGCACTCTGGACCCAGTTTCAACCTTGCTTTTGTTCTCTTACCTCTCCATGTTCTGTCTTTCTTTCCACAGGGGCAACATCCCATGCCCACCAGAGCTGGGGCAAAGCCATGGTGGCTGTGCTGTTGCTGCAGATAAACCAGGTATTCCCAGATCAGTGTTCCTGCATGGGGGTTGGGATCCCTGACACACCTCAGGCCTCCCGTGATTGTGCAGGGATGTACCACGTACAGTTGAAGTCATAAATTTATATACATCTTAGCCACATCCATTATCAAACAGTTTTTCATAATTCCTGACATTTAATCCTAGTACACTTTCCCTCTCTTAAGTCACTTAGGATGACAACTATATTTTAAGAATGTGAAATGTCAGAATGAAAACTAGAGATAATTATTTATTTCAGCTTTTACTGCTTTCATCACATTCCCAGTGGCTTAGAGGTTTACATACTCATGGTTAGTATTTGGTAGCATTGCCTTTAAACTGTTTAACTTGGGTCAAACATTTAGGGTAGCCTTCCACAAGCTTCTCACAATACGTTGCTGGAATTTTGGCCTATTCCCCCTGACAGAACTGATGGAACTGAATCAGGTTTGTAGCCCTCCTTGCTCACACACACTTTTTCACTTCCCAAGCTTTAACTTCCTGGCTGATGTCTTGAGATGTTGCTTCAATATCTACACATAATTTTTCTTCCTTGCTTTCTTCCTTCCTTCCTTTCCTTAATAATGCCATCTATTTTGTGAAGTGCACCAGTCTTTCCTGCAGCAAAGCACCCCCATCGCATGATGCTGCCACCCCCATGCTTCACAGTTGGGATGTTGTTTTTGTCTTGCAAGCCTCCACCTTTTTCCTCTATACATAATGACATAACAATAGACATTATGGCCAAACAGTTCCATTTTTGTTTAATCAGCCCAGAGGACATTTCTCCAGAAGGTAAGATCTTTGGCCCATGTGCAGCTGCAGACTGTAACCTTGTTGTCTTGTTGGAGTGTTGGCTTCTTCCTTGCTGAGCATCCTTTCAGGTTAAGTCGATATAGGACAGGTTTTACTGTTGATATCGATACTTTTGTACCTGCTCCATTCAGCATCGACTTCCTGCATGGTATCATGGCTGTGTGGTCCCCTGGTGTTTAAACTTGCATATGATCTGTTGAACAGATGAACGTGGTACCTTCAGGTGGAACTTCCTCTTAAGGATGTACCAGACTTACAGAGGTCCATCATTCTTTTTCTGATGTCTTGGCTGATTTGTTTTGAATTTCTCATGAAGTCCAGCAAATAAGCAAGTAGGCCTTGAAGGTGGGGCTTAAAATATTGCCACAGGTACATCTCCATTTAAACTCACTATGTCAATCAGAAGCTTTTACAGCCATGACATCATTGTCTGGACTTTTCCAAGCTGTTTATATTCAAAGTCAACTTGGTTTGTGTAAACGTCTGACCCACTGGAACTCTGATATAGTGAGTTATAAATGAAATGATCTGTTTATCAATATTTGTTGGAAGATTGCTTGCGTCGTGCACAAAGTAGATATCCTACACAACGTGCTAAAGCTATAGTTTGTTGACATGGAGTCTGTGGAGGGGATAAATATGAGTTAATACCCTCAAGCTATGTAAATATATGATTTCAAATGTATTAACACAGTGAAGTTCTACATTTGCTAATGACAAATGATGATCAGCTTATTGTGGATTTTATTTCATTCTAGAGAGCGAGTTGTTTCACTTGAGTTAATGAGAAATGTTGAAATAAATTAAAATAATCTCAGACTTATTGTATGATTATCCCCAGTTTGGAAAGCTTGGGTTACTTGAGTCAATGAAATGCATTGTAAGTAAAGCAAAACAATGCTTATAGCGTGTGTGTGTGTGTGTGTGTGTGTGTGTGTGTGTGTGTGTGTGTGAGAGAGAGAGAGAGAGAGAGAGAGAGAGAGAGAGAGAGAGAGAGAAGATAGGGCTTTTCCAATAACACAGGCCAGGCATGCATGCGGTGTACCACAAGGCATTAAAAGTGGTTTGGCTGATGGGGGAAAATCTACTCTTGCTTCCCGGATAATGGGGTGAGTGCGAGCACGGAGGAATAAAGGAATCGCCCCATTCAACATGTAAAAGTAAATGCACACACACATGCACACACACACACACACACACACCAGCAGTGTGGGTCACAGGAGTCTAGAGAGTCTAGACGCCAGGAGTGGTGTCTCTGTGGGCTCCTTGTAGGCGAGCCGCGGATTCTGGGGAAATCAGGCGAAAGAGCCAAAGCTACACCATGATCCAACCTCAAACAGCTTCAAAAACTTCAAAAGTCCTTGTGTGTGTTTCTGTGTGTGTGTGGTGGAAAAGTTGAGGGAAAACCTTGTATATCTGAGGTCTAATTACTTACAGACGTGATAGCACTATCTCCCTAAGAAGTCTCAAATGTTTCAAGTGAGATTTTTTTATATATCAAATGTTACAGCAAAATATTTTTTTATCTCATTTTACTTAATAAACAATTCGTGTAAGATCCTCCTGAAGGTAAGCATGTGCAGTGAGTTTGTGCAGATAGGTGGTAATGGGAAAGATATTCAATTGATTAGATCAATAAGGGCAAGGAAGTCATGCAAGTTTTATATTCAGAAAGAATTTATAACTATCCGAGATTATTTAATGATCGACTCATGCCGTGGGTATACGCTTCATTTTATATTAGTGTCATTAGCCTTGTAGCTGTAGTGCAAAACTGAGGAAAGAAAATTCAGTCACCAGGTATCTTGGTTGATCAGTTAGCCTACATCTCGGATAAAGACAATTTGTATAATATGAGATAATGCTAAAACAGCTGGGAAGAAACAGATCAGTCAGCTACAAACAGCACTTTTCCTCTACAGACCCCACACACTGAATCAGGGTCCCTGATTCTTTTAGAAAATAATTACAGTCTAAGAATTTTCCAGGAAATGTTCCATCTCTTACATCTCATATCTCTCACATCTGCATTTGTGATAAAGCCTTTCACGTCAATGTAAGAGCACGTGACATGAATCACTTGAGTCACGGTGTTATAGGAAAATAATCAGTGATGGGAAGCAGAGTTAATGTGTTACATGTGATTCCTCTTATATCACAGTAGTCCTCCAGCATGTCATACTTTTTATCCTTTTATAGTTACAATTAATGTTGAACGTCCATGAAACAAGTCATTTCCTCAAATTTTAACAGCTATAAAAAGTTTTTTCCTAACTAGTCTCACACATTTGTTTTTTTTTCTTGATATTAATAGTGACCAAAACAAAAACCTTAATGTCTCACATTACCTTGAAACCACAGTGCGTTGTTTTAAATGATCTTTAAACAATCTTTAGAAATAATCAGTCACATCTCAATCACTGAATAGTTTATAACTGTGTAGACTTGTTTGTTGTTTATTTATGCTTACTATATAACACTCAC
>JAOVVH010000002.1:24555565-24566059 GCA_028566435.1 Scorpiodoras heckelii
GGTGTTCCCGAAGTGCTTAATTTTCATTTTGCAAACCCTGCACACTGCGAAGCTCATGTCAAGCTCGGTCTTCCCGGCCGTTCGGTAAAAACCAAAATGAAGCCAGATCTTTGCCTTCAACGCAGGACGTCCCGTGTATTTACAAAGTGGAGGCCGACAGCCAGCGGATTTGTTTTATTTATTTATTTTTTAAAATCGATTCTGGGACGTTTTAAATCGATTCTGAATCGTAGTAAATGAGAATCGATTTTCTTATGCACACCCCTAATATACATACACACACATAATGCTAGAGATACTTTGTAGTCCAGCAGAATCCAATCTGGTTTCATGGGTTTGGATCAGTCATGGGATTTAAACTCACAATCTTCTGTTAATTAGCAAGTAACCTTCACCTCGTCCCAAACATATATATAAATATATATACATATATATATATATATATATATATACTGCCTTTAAATAAAAAATATAACTCATATGGCTTGATTTCTGGGTGGATGCGACTCACGTAACAGCAGATTTTACCAGATGATGAAAAAAGGTTTTATGAAACACTGATCTCATGAGAAATGTCTATACAAAACATGCAAATACACAGTCCTAGATCGGTCCAGACCAGGTAACACACACACACACACACACACACACACACACACACACACACACACACACACAGCTGTTATCTCTTTCACTCAGGCCTCTCACTGTAACACAGCAATGCTTATACACACCATCGCACACACTCTCCATCACTAAACACCATCCTATTCACATCTACACACACACACACACACACACACAGAGAGAGAGAGAGAGAGATAGAGACCTTTGCTTCTACACAGCTCTGCTCTGGTTTCAGCATTTAATGTTTATTCACCACAGTTTTTCATTCTGAGAGAGAGAGACAGAGAGAGAGAGAGAGAGAGAGAGAGAGAGAGAGAGAGAGAGAGAGAGAGAGAGAGAAGGGTCTCATATGTGTCCCCTCGTGCCCTTATACAGTCCGCTCTATACATCTGATGAAATAAATTTCTCCTGATGGTGGACTCGGTGGTAATCTCAGTAATAACATGTTTGAAAAATTTATTCATAGAAATGTTCAAACCTGCTGCTAACATGGTGTTATTATAGAGGATGAGAGGAAAAACACACTATAAGTTACATTTTCACTTTTTTCCTGTCTGCAATATAACTAAACCAACTAAACAATAATTTCCAAAGCAAAACACCATTTTGATTTATTTATTTTAAAGCCATTATTTTCTGTTTTTGCTTTAGACTCCTTATGTGTATAAACAGTGCAGCTTCAGCTTCATGGAAACTGTTATAACAAGGTTTCGAATAGATTTGTTAGATTTTTTAGGAATACAGTTTAAAAATAAATTGATTAATTAATTAATTAATTGATCATATTAGCTGCATGCAGTGATTCTGGAGTCCAGCAGCTCACGTACACACAGCAACGAGGTCTGAAGTGAAGACCTACTGAAGCTGCATGTTCTTTACTTTATACTGCAGCACCATCACTGGGACAAACGGACTAACCGACCAGCGGTCAGATCCGATCCTGTCCTGTCCTGCACAGTTTCATGACATGTCATAGCAAAGCTAGTTTATGGGCTGATGGCCGTCTGTTTTCTGCTGTGACCTTGCCCATGTAGAATTTATTTCAACTTTTGACCAGCACAGAATGCACAAAATCTGAGTGAGCTGGTTTAGAAATTAGGACCGTCGCATCCTAAGTCTCATCTCCTACAGTTTTGTGATGATTAGACACAGTGCTCAGGAATTAGACAGGACCAAACCCAAACCATTCATCAGCTTACTGCAGCCAAGATTTCTTTTTTTAGTTTTTATTTTTATATCAAATTTAAAGATAGCGGTCTGAAGAAACTGTCTACCAAATGTCATGCAATTTGGCCAAACTATATTTCACTTTCACTTTTTTCACTAAATTCAAAATGGTAAAAATGTAATATGGTATTATTTTGGTCCAAGAGCTTTTTTTTGTTGTTGTTCTTCTTGAAAAGAAGCATCTAAAAGAACTAATTACATGTCTCCAGGACAGACAGGTCAAAAGTTATGACTTGTGAAATCTGCACATATTTCACAATACTCTGTAGCGCCACAGTTTGGACAACTGGATAACATTTATCTTTGACTCTTCTGAAATGATCCAAAGTTCCATGATGATAAGTGATTAAGTTAAGTTTATGTTTATCGGCTGCTGAAATTTGATGGCAGACATCTTTTTGTTCTTTTTAAGCTATTAGCTTAGCCATTATTAGGACTTCTGAGCAAAACACAGCATTAAAAATCTAAACCTGATTGAGCAAAAAGTTTAGGAGTTAGAACCATTTACATTTACATTTATGGCATTTGGCAGACCCCCTTATCCAGAGTGACTCACATTTATCCCATTTATACAATTGAGCAGTTGAGGGTTAAGGGCCTTTCTCAGGGGCCCAACAGCGGCAACTTAGCTGTGGTGGGATTTGAACTAATGATCTTCTGGTCAGTAGTCCAATGTCTTAACCACTGAGATACCACTGCCCCGTTTGTTTGCTATAGCGCCACCTATTGAGAAACTTACACCAAATTTAAGCCTCATGGGCTGTGGATAAAAATGCTGAACGTTTGTGTTGATTAATGCTGCTTTCAGAAGTTACAGCCTGTTATATCAATTGAGGCCACACCCACAAAATTCACTCTATAACTGTGAGCATGTTTTCTAACAAAACAACTTTGTTTATGTAATATTTACAGAAATTGGTCTGAAGATGATGTGTAGCAAATTTTTCAGCAAATCAAACAAACTATCTAGGGAGAGAAATTCAGTGGAAATTTCATAATGGTTGAAATTCTGTTAGGGTATGTCAGGAAATATGCTTAAAAATATTTTGCCACTAGGAAAATACTAACTAATAAAAACTACAGCACATGTTGGTTTGCTATCATTTTCTAATCAGAGTAGTGGATGACTAGGAACATACTGTAGCTGCCAAGTTTGGTTGATTTAACATACAGTTTTTGTCGTGGAAAGTTAAATAAATAAATAAATAAATAAATAAATAAATAAATAAATTTCCACTGGGACAAAAAAATCAGTCTGGACTCTTTTTTCTTCTCTGTGTCTCTGTGAAAATGGACTGATAGATACAGCTTATCTCTCTGACATACAAGATCCCATTATCCTGCACAGATCCTGCTCTGATTAGCTCTAATACCTCGTATCTCCTGATGGCTAAACCAGCATCTTTTAAGCTAATCTGTGACAGTCAGTCTGAAGCTACTGATACTGCTGTATAAGTGTGTCACTGTGTGAGTCGAAGCGTAATTAAACACCTTTCAATCTTTTATATTAAGACCCAGCAGATAAAAAGTATTAGATGGCAGATAAAATCAGCTCATTTTAAGGTTCCATGTCAAAGACGGTGCTCATACACCACTGATTATATTAATCTCAACATGAATTTAAAAAAAACGAAGTGTGATGCTATTTTGAAAAATGACCAAAAATAGAATCGCAGACTGTTCATTTTATTACAGTTTCAATTAAGAAAATAACAAAACATGTGTTGTGTCAAATACGTATTTGACTTCATGCTCTGGAAAAAACTAATGCATGAATGGATGGATGGATGGATGGATGGATGGATGGATGGATGGATGGATGGATGGATGGATGGATTGATGGATGGATGGACAAATCAATATATAGATTGTTGAATAGAAGAAAATGATAGATGATGGACAGAAATACAAGTTGGTGGATGCATGGATTGATGGATGATACATGAATGGATTGATCAATATGTAAATCAAGTGATGGATATATCAACAAATGGATGGATGAATCAATATACAGTATATATTGCTATATGGATTGATGGATGGATGGATGGATAAAAGGATGGATGGATAGATGGATGGTTAATTACAAGAGTGCATTTTGAGCTACATTTTTCTGTGCTTGTATCAGATAACGATCTAGATTCATTTTTTCTCTAGATTATATTTATTACATTGAGTACTGACGATCATCCAAAACTGACTCATTTATCAACTTTTTATTAAAGATGTCCGTAAATGTTTGCTTTAGTCAAACTGAGCATTTTTGTAAATGCTGGTTTTCTTCATACTATCACCAGCACCATCCCCATCATCAACACCATCACCATCCCCATCATCAACACCATCACCATCATCATCATCACCATCACCATCATCACCATCACCATCACCATCATCGTCATCACCACCACCATCATCATCATCACCATCATCGCCATCTTCATCACCATCATCAACATCGCCATCATCACTGTAACCATCATCATCACCATCACCATCAACATTATCATGACCATGATCATCATCATCATCATCACCATCGCCATCAACACCATCATCATCATCATCATCATCACCATCATCGTCATCTTCATCACCATCATCACCGTTGCCATCATCACCATTACCATCACCATCATCATCATGACCATGACCATCATCATCACCATCACCATCATCACCATTACCATCACCATCACCATCATCATCATCATGACCATGACCATCATCATCACCATCATCATCCCGATCACCATCACCATCACCATCATCATCACTCATCATCATCATCACCATCATCTGTAAATACCCAGGCAGATGCATGTCTCAGCTGATGTGCATTTGATGATGGAAATATGTATAATTTAACAACATAATGACCTTTTTTAAATGCCACATTTTGGAGCCTAATCACAGAAGTCTGAGTTTTATTCAAATCAACATGTCTGGAGACCAGAATGTTCCAATGCTCCCTTCCTGATGCTGGGTTAGAAAAGCAGGAAAGTATGTGAGATAGAAAAAAGGAAGTGTGACATCAGCACACTGTTCCCGTACTTAACTGAATGACTCGTCTTATCTGTCTTACTTCATGGATTTACTTTTGCTTGGTTTCTTTATTTTATTTAAAATATTTCTTTGTTTAATGCCTTTAATATGAAATGACTTGCTTTCACAAATGTATACTTCCTTGTATACTGAAATGTTTAAGGTACAGAATTTAAACTGATCTGTATTTATAAAAGTGCAGTAGCTCATCTCAACTTGTACGATTTAAAGCTGAACAATGGAGGTCTACGTTAGTTAGTCTTCATATGCGTAGATTTACACTCACACACAATTTATTGCGTAAATGCTTCTACAAACAATTTACGAATAAATCCGTTCATATTCAGCATGACTAATGAGACCTACTGTTATTTTTAGCTACACTGCAATAGGAAATATTAATGTCATTAAAAACACCTCCTTATGTTCATGGACCAATAATAATATTCAGTTTTTAAGTGAACTCTGCCCTCTGTGTTTGCTTTTCTCACTTGCACTTCAACTTAAAAGAATAAAATTCCAAAAACTAATTCATGGAAAAAAGAATGAAACAGGACACAGTGGTTGGGTTAATATCCACATCACAATGGAAAACTAGGAATCGTAGCTGTCACTGCTGACTCCAGGAAATCTCACGTAGAATTGTTTTTGTTAGAAAAGCTATTAATTATAGTGCAAGATATTTTTGGTACTGTTGATAAATTTCATTAAAACTTGATTAAAATTCTGATCAAACCTTGCTCTCTATTCCAGCCTGATCTGAAACATACTTCTTTCCTGTTCCAGCTTCATGGCTGCTCCTCTTCCTACACTCCAATTCTGTCTTCATTAATCCTCATCCAGGCCTGAGGTCCCAAATGGAGATTAATGGAGAGGAATCAAAGCTTTTCAGATGATTTCTGCTTAATGTCTGAACTCGGGGCCAAATGAGACGATCATATTTTACAGTTTTCCATTCAGCCAGGCATAGTTGAGATTATTTGCCACTCGTCTGAAACACAACATGCTTTACTCGTTTCACGTCACGGCTTCGAGAGCTGAATTTCTGCCCATTACCATGTGAATATTTGCTGGAGAGATCAGTCAGCCAAAATGTAATGATGCATGAGATAATTCTGTCTCAGAGCTGACTGGCTGATGAGTCCCGTAATTAATTACCATGCGCTGCATTACATATCAAGGGGAATGGATGCTAATTGCTAATTTCAGGTCTCGCTGATGCAAATGCACAAGGTCTTATGGCATGTGAGTGGCACTGGGAGATTTTAACAGTCTTATGATTGATTGATGATATTAATAACCATTAATAATATTCTGATATTTTTTGCATGCACATCTTATTCACTTTTTATATACATGTTCTGCACCGTTTTAAGTTTTTTATTTAATACTGTTCATGGATTTGGACACATTAGATGAAAGAAATGAAACAATGATGAAAAGAGAAATGGTTACATGGATGAACAGATTGATGGGTGGACAGATAGACCAATGTGTAGACTGGATGGATGTATGGATGTATGGATGTATGGATGTATGGATGGATGGACCAATATACAGAATGGTGAACAGATAAATAAATGAATGAATACAGAGATGAATGGATGGACAAATGGATGGTTGGATTACTATAAAGTTTATTGACTAGAACACTTTATGGAGAATGGTTGGACAGATCCAATCAAACTGATGGATGGATGAATGTATGAATGGATGGATAGATGCATAGATGGCTGCATAGATGAATGGATGGGTGATACATGAATTGATGATCATTAGATCAGTTGATGGATGGATGGATATATGGACAGATGGACAAGTGGGTAAATCAATATATAGATTGCTGATGAGATAAACTGATGGATGGTTGGATCAATTAGATTGGTAAATAATGATATGAATTCATATAATGAATGGAGAAGCAAATGACCCACTTTCTGGATGGATGGATGGATGCGCAATATATAACTGAAAAGATGCAGCTGCTGCAGGGCTTGATGTGTTCAGTGGGATTTTGCTGTTTACTAGAGGAGGTGGCATGATTTGGAACACATGGGTGGTCTCACACTTGCAACATGCAGCTGAACAATCACTTACAGAAGAAGAAGAAGAAGAAGAAGAAGAAGAGGAAGTAGAAGAAGAAGAAGAAGAAGAGTGAAATTCTGGCTGCTAAGAACCTCTCATCTATCAGCCTGCTTTAATCAGAACTTCACACTGTCCTCCTAAACTCAGACCAAACCAAGACCTGTCTAAAAGAGCTTGAGGAATTAGGTTCTAGAATATCAAAGAGTGTGTAATGATTGGAAGCAGGTTTGTGTGTGTGTGATTAGTCATGTGACAAATTTTCTGATAGCTCATATAACTGGATGTGAAGTTCATCATGGTGGTTGGCTGGGAATCTTGGTTAGTGTAGTTCAGCAGAAAAGAAATAATATCAAGACTAATGAAAGATGTAGACTAACAACAGAAAAGGTTTTGTTTATTTTATTTTAATATTTTTCAGGGTTTCTTAATAGTTCTGTGGTTAATCAATGGTTATGAGTTGTTTAAAGGGGTTCTACTTGGACCTTATTGGCTTTTTACCTAAGTTATGAATGAAAGCTACAGTATGTGTACAGTATGGATGGCTTTTTGGTGTTAAATGGAACCTTTTGTGTATTTTTTGGTGAGTTATTTCAGTAAAAGGTTAATTTATTTGTATTTCACATCAAAACCATTAAAAGTCACACCTGAGGAACAAACCAATAAAGGGTTCTAGATTCAACTATACTTAAACTTAGAACCAATAATAATTGTTAACTTTAAGCATTCAGTATACTGGGGGGCCAAGCAGCAAAGCTGCATAGGCACCCATTGTGTTTCTAACATCTTCTTCTTCATCATCTTCCTCTTCTTCTTCTGATTAGTGGCATATTGGCACTAGCCAATTCTGCCATTTTGGATTTTACAAAAGTATTTTCTTGCTTCTCCATTGACACACTTTGTCCAAACTTCACCAAATTTATCACAAGCCTCACAAAAGTTATCTCATCAATTTCGGGTTTTCCAAAGCATTAAACTATAACAGTCAACCAAATCATATTTTTTTCTTCGTATATACCAGCTTGTTAGCAAGTTCAGGTCAGAGCACAGGGTCAGCCATGATATGGCACCCACTGGAGCAGAGAGGGTTAAGGACCTTGCTCAAGAGCCCAACAGTGACAACTTGGTGGTGCTGGGGCTCAAACCTCCGACCTTCTGATCAATAACCCAGACGCTTAACCATTGAGTCACTACTGATTTCTCAGTAATGTCTTTACGTATCTATATCAGACTTGGTGAAATGGCTCAAGACTCTGCCCTGAGGAAGTCCAACAATAATTACCTCATTTGGGTACCACTTAGAGATCATGTTCTCTGATCATATACAAGGTTAAAGTAACAAAATAGGAGTGAGGCTATATCTCAGCAATGCTTATGCGTGTACCCCAAACCTAGTGGACTGATTCAAGACCCTGCCATGAGGGAGACCCTAAAAATTGTCTCATTTGATGACTTTGGGTCCTGCAATTTAAAAAAAAATGGTTTTGGTCATTATTCTTAATGGCAATCATACTTGTAACGTTAAGTCCTGTCTTTTGAGGTCTTGAGATCAGTGGCCTTGTTGCCATTTAGTGTTTCATGAGCATGTTTGATAGCGCAGACACCAAATGGAATTTAGGTCATAATCTGCTAATTCCTTGATGTGTGGACACAAGACTCAAGACACTGTCCTGGGGGTCTTCCAAAAACAGTTCTGCAATTTGAGCTTTAGTGGGCAATATGATAAGCTAAATGTGATTTTCTTCATGACTACTGGCGCAGATTCAACCATAACTCATAAATGCTAATAGTTAAGTCAGTGTTTATGACAGTCGATGTCTGCACACAGCTGTTAAACAGAAAATGTTGCCATATCTCAACTAATCTTTGGTAAATCATGCCCCTGATGTAATGACAACAAGTGTCCAAGGAGACTGCTGATTTACTTGCTAATTTACTTACCCCTATATTGAAAATCTTTCAACCCTAATTTGTAAAGAAATGTGAAGTCAATAATGTCCAATATGATGGCAAAGCTGGCAATCAGAAAATATTTTAAAATCTCTGAAAAAGCATTCAATAATCAGCACAAACCATGAAATAAATGAATAAATCATTGCTTCAGTGATAACACACGGGATTTTTATCTCCATTGTACCATTTCTACATTACTTCAACAATTCAACAATTACATCATCATACTTGGCCCCTTCATTTGCTGTCATCTATACGTTTACATGAATCAGCTTGTGAAAGGTTGTAAATTCAGAATAATCAGAACAAATGCATTTTGTTACTGATGCCAAGCAGTGCTTGGTTCTTTATACGTTCTTAAAGGGTCCTTCCTGGAATGAAATCCTCCTTTGCAGGTTTCCACAATAATGCTTCATGAATATGAACTGAAAAACCCGTTATGATACTAGAACGTTTTTCTTCAGCTAGTGCATCATGCACCATTAATTATCTTGCTTACATTAGACTGGTCAGAATAGTGATTAGATATTTAGTTTAGCAGAATCCAGGTTAGCTCAAGAGTGGATAAACTGGTAGAAAAATGGCTCCTCAAGTGTTTTATAGATGGTTCATCATTCTAGGTTTCTAAAAGGTTTTACATGAGAAGAACTTTTCATTTACAAATAAAGCTGTGATAATGTTGAGTAGTCTCAGATCTCACTATTTCTGTGTTTTTGTTTTTTTTTTTACTTTTGAGCTCCTGTAGCAGTGTTGTGTGGTTGTTTGGATATTTATTTTGCTTAAGAGGTTCTACCCCACTTGCAGGTTCTACAAGGAACTTATCAATGTTCCTGCAGAGTGCACAGTGGATAAACCTGTAGAACAAACAGAAACCACAGAGTGACTACATGACCCAGTCACCCATGCTTCTGCCATCCATCACCTCCTTGTTCTCCCACACACAGGCAGCTATTATGGTTCCTCACAAACCCTCGTTCATCTTCCTCCAAACCACATGTAATCCAAACACAGAACAAGTCATTATGATCGATGGGGTGGAAAAGTTCTATTTCCCAGACAGGAAGTGAGAACATGCTGCATTTAGGGGTCTGGATTTGAAGTCATTGTGGTTTGTCCTCATTAGCAGTAGGTTTTTTTCTATCCTCACTGAACATTTATTCAGGGATTTGGAGACCCTGTTATTATAGTCACTATGGCAAAGAAGATAGCTCCTTTTTTCCAGATAACGTACCTCTGTGTCTATGTTTCTTCTGTTTGTCCACCTCCCTTTCACTCTCTCTCTCTCTCACTCTCTCTCTCTCTCGCTCTGAAGATAAAGCTAATCTACTCGGTCCCTTGTCTTGGTGATAATGAGGTTTATATCAGCAGAACACACACTCACACACACGGCAAATGCTTCAAAGGTTTAACGGTTTGCAGGACTCAGGAGGCCATGTGTGATGTGGCCCACCATTTAATTTCACGCTCAGGATATCTCAAAGAAAGAGAGAGAGAGAGAGAGCAAGAGAGAGAGAGAGAGAGAGAGAGAGAGAGAGAGAGAGAGAGAGAGAGAGAGAGAGA
>JAOVVH010000002.1:24577030-24590583 GCA_028566435.1 Scorpiodoras heckelii
GGAGAACATGCAAACTCCACAGAGAACGGCCCGGACCGGGAATCGAACCCGGATCGTCTTGCTGTGAGGCGACAGTGTTAACCACTACACCACCGTGCCACCCTGATCCTGATTCAATATTTCATATATATATTAATATTGTTGCTATTAAAATGTTCATTATACCCACACATCACTAACGTAAGTCTTAAAAGGTAATAAATAACTGCTGACACTGGAGACTCCTTCCATAAATGTTAAATAAACATCTCCTTACAGAAAACAATGTCTGCTGTACAAATCCCTACAGAAACAATACTGTATTAGAACAAGTGCAGTAAAATATAAACTGCTGATTTTTGGAGCTGCACTACTCTGATGGCTGCTGTTACAGAAAACTAATCAACACCTTCCGATAAATCAGAATGAAGACCTGAACAGCACTATGCCTTATAATCATCTCCTCAGGGTTCTGCTTTCATTCCTACATCTTATATTTTGTTGTTTCGTCTCTCCGAAGACCCAAAAGCCGACTTGAATGTTCAGTACTCCGTGAGCGAAACGAAAACAAAGATGAAAGAAAGATAAAGGTGTAATCTGAATGTTTTCAGCCCAAGCGAGCAGCAGCCACTTGCCTTCAGACAGCAGTAGCCGATGATGGAGCAGAAGGAGATAAGAGTGTGTAATACAGCCAGAGTGTAGAGGATAGGCTTCATGTAACTACTTTCTCCCAGAATAAAACACACATCGGTTTCATCGCTGGGGTCAGGAAATGACACGCCTTCAGGTTCAGCCGAGGAAACCTGGAACACGCAAACGTACAGCAGTAATACACAGGACCCACAATAATATTAGACTTTTAGAAATATGCTAATAGGCACGTTTCTGTAATGACATAATAGTTTAATTGTACAAGTAATATTTCACAATATTATAGCAAGCACGCAGGACTAAAGGAAACCCATGCTCATCTGGGTGACACATGATAATGTGATTATAAATCATTTCTCTTCTAATATATACAGCGCTAAGAAGTAAGTGTGACAGTCAAAGTCTCCAGAAGAGCTGTGGCAGATTCTCCAAGACACTCAGTAAAACTTACAGCTAATTACTGTACAGTACGATGCCGAAGTCTTAGACACATGTAAAGACTCGCTGTGAAGTAAAATAGTGAAGATGTTTCTACATAAAAGAAAACACACCCTGTAAAGTGCAGTAAACAGTAATAATCTGTTATAGAGCCTTTTTCTTAAACAGTGTTCCCAAGTGTTTCACAATGTGTGCAGTTTTATAAGGAACTTATAATTACAATTTTAACTTTTACTGACAGTCTTGGAGAATCTGTCACAGCTCTTCTGGAGACTTTGACTGTCACACTTACTTCTTTTTTTGCAGTAAAATCCAGCAGCCTTCATTATGGTTTTTGTCTGAAGAGTGGTCTGTTATGTAACATGTTGCTTTCGTTACTGATGTGTAATGTTTAATTTTTTTGTTAGAAAAGTAACGTTTGGAAAAATAAAATCTTTTTGTACGGACTCAATAATACAGAACTAAAAAAAAAAAACATCAATAATAAAAGTTGTACCTAAAAACAACAGCCTAAGACTTATAAGTCCAATTGTGTAACCAGGGACTTATGAGCCTTAGAGCAATATATATGAGTATAAACATCAGAGTCATTTCTGAATACATTATAATTTTAATTTAATTTAATTTAATTTTAAGTCTGTTTATTGACGGAGACTTGAATCTTGAATGCAAAACTGTTCTTAAGCTTTACACTCATTTTTTAAGTATAAAGCTAGCTTTAGCTGTTTGCTAAATGCCTGGCTGTTTTATTTATATATTTATATATTTAGGTTTAACTGCACATGTGTTTTTTTTAATAAAGCATAATCTGCAACTGCATAACATTTGTTTAACAAATAAACACTTTTGTTCAGTAAGGCTGTAGGACTTAAATCCTGTCTCAAGATGTTTTCTGTATTGACTTATTTCAGACTTCTTGGCTCTTTGTCTCAACTGAGACTCTATAAATAATTTTTGTGTTGTTTTTTCTATTTACATGCACAGAAAACAGCCTAACCATTACCACAATGCATTAATAAACCCAGTTAAAGTCTTTGGGTTCAATCTCACTTAAGGTTAAGTGACTGAAATTTTCCATTCTTTTGAATAACCAGCATATTTTTTACACATTGTGTTTGGATGCCTGACTTAGTGCTGATGATCAGCGTAATATAGCCACTGTGCTAAAGCAATAGGGTTCATCGTGCACGTGAGTGTGAGACTGAGATGCACACGTGCTTCACCTTGTAGAACAGAAGAATGAAGTTGATCCCGAAAGCCACACACAGCGCCAGCACTCGCATGTTGTAGAAATTCCTGGCAAAATAATTCTACAAACAAACAGACAGACGTGTCGTTAATACGTTTATTACGTTTCTCACATCCGGACCAGATACATGGAGAAAGTCTGGATTTCATTTACACCTGCGTGGAGTCCAATCTGTGCAGCATGTTCACATCAGAAAAGAAAACATCTGCTTAGACATGTACTATAAAATCATTTCATTAACCATGTAGACACTTCACTCATGGCTAAGCTAGCTTGTTTATATATTTAACCAGAGAAATGAGGTGTAGTGAACTTATATAAAGAGAACACATCTTAAATAAGCTCTTTTGTTATGGTGGTTTGGATATCCAGGATATACAGTGTGAATGAGGCGTACGAGTACGAGTCTGTGTGGAACCAGAATGAAAAGGAAGAAGCTGACAGACCAGAGACACAGTGACAGCAGGAGAAGAAAGAAGACACACAGTTCCGCCTTACCAGCAGTTTCGTCTTCTGAGAGCCGATTATTTTCCACGTGGCCGATTCTTGAACCTCGGGCTGCACGGCTTTGTGCATGTTCATCCTTCTGAATCTGCGTTTCACCTCGTCTTCCTTCTGCTTGTCCTTCTTCTCATTGTCCTCACCTCTATCAAACACACAGGTCTTATTCTTTAGGTACAAACGGTGCTGCTACTTTTCTAAACTACGAACAGGCAACTCAGTGGGGAAAAGTCATTATTTCAGGATTTCACAGTATAAATAAAAATAAAATAAATAAAATGCGTTTAACTGTTTTATGAGGAGAAACTCTGATGGTGAAGAAGTCTGAGGAACTGGGCTGGTGTTATGAAGAGCATCTGATAAAATTTATTTATTTATTTGTTTGTTTGTTTGTTTATGTCTTTTTATTATTAGTAGTAGTAGTAGAAGTAGTAGTAGTAATAGTAATATATATTTTTTCATATTATAAGATTACAATAAAGTACATTTTTTACCTTATAATAAAATCGAGTATGTTCTTATTGCAAAGTTTAAATATTTTAATTACTATTATATGATTTTTTAATATATTTCTTCTTGTGATGTACAGTGTCCTTAGGTATCATAAGAGGCATGTATGTATAAATAAACAAATAAATAACTAAATAAATAAATCTCTTTCTTTCTTTCTTAAATAAATAAATTAGTAAACAAAAGATTAGTAAAAAAATTATTATTATTATTATTATTATTATTAGCAATAGTAGTCATTTTTGTATTATAAGATTACAATAAACCACATTTTATTACCTTTATTAGTCCAGTATATTCTTATTGCAAAGTTTAAATGTTTTGATTATTATTATATGATTTTTTAAATATTTTTTTTCTTTAATTACTACTATATGATTTTTTTCTTGTGATGTAAAGTGTCCTTGGATGTCCTAAAGTCACTTATAAATAAATTATTTATGATAATTATTATTATTTTTAGTAGCAGTAGTATTTATTACTATAAGATTACAATAAACCAAATTTAAGATTAATAATAATAAACAATAATAATAATAATTAATAAACCTATTTTTAAACATTTCTCTAGTTTAAAAATAAATTGGGAAAATAACTTTTCTAATTCAAAGTGTTTATTATTTAAAAGAACCAAGCAAAATTATCCACAAATAAAATAAAAAATTTTAATTTAAGTTTTTTTGTTTGTTTGTTTGTTTCATTTATAATAATAATCTTATAAAACAAAAAAAAAACCCAGTAAATTACTCCATATCTGTTTGAACCAATCTACTGACGGGATCATTTTCACTCTTAAATTAACAACAGGGTTCAAAGTAACAGCATTGAACTATTATTAATTTTACAAAAATTTGAAAATGCACAAATTATCCATGCTAATGCCATGAGGAGATTAAGAACATGTTAAAGAAATTAATCAACCATTTATTTTTAATCTGTCTGTCTACTACCTATCGCAGTCCACTTTCAAATGAACCATGTCAGTCAATATTGTAATGATATTGAAAATAAAATAAAAAAATAAACCAGAATATATGAGAGAATTTACTTTTCTTCTGCTTCCTGTGATCTTAAGGGAAATTCAGGATGACGCAATTATTCCTGTTGAACATGTGACGTGTAGAATAGGAATTTTTTTGAAGTTCATAGGAGTAAAGTGGAGCTCCAGACATGATCTTTCTCCCATAACTGCACAATGTTGGTGAGAAATATTGAGAACCATGTTTACATCCAGGCTTTCAGATTTATTGAGACGTATCTGATTCATACCACAGCCTGAATGAACCCATGAGCATTACATCAATACGGTTCTGTCTAACTCTCAGAGTCTAAACGGTTTATGTTACTGGCAAGAAAAAACTTCTTACTCAGCTTTTTCAGTCTCTGAATACTCCTCCTCCTCCTCCTCCTCCTCCTCCTCCAAAACCTCAGATACTGCTGCCTATTCACACACACACACACACACACACACACACACACACACACACACACACACACACACACAATTACAGTATATAACACAAAAATATACTTCAACAGCATTATAACTACAATATCATCATCATATCATTATTTAATGATATGTCAACCTTACTTCTGTAACTAACTGCTAATTGCTAGCTAGATAAAGTTTCAGTTTATTTATTATTAGCTGTTATATCAATATAACATATTGATGACGTTGATGACATTGCAGGGCGTTTCAAATAGAGCCGTTTTAGTGACCGAGTTCCCTATAAAGTGCACTTGGGATTCTGTACCCTGTGGAGTGTGTAGGGAGCAGGGATACAGATTAGGGACACTTAAGATTGGAAAGCAGCCTAAAACGAGTAACGTTATGGTCAATATGGGAATTTTTGTTTAATTACAACCCTATAGTGATTTCTGATCATGCTACTGCAGTCATGTCACTGAATCTTCCAGGGCATGATAATGGCAGATCTCCATGGTGGCTTTGTGTTCACATATTACATAATCAGGACTTCATGGATTTTGTCTCTCAACAAACAATTTACTAGAGGTATACACAAATACAGAGATATAAATTAAACAAATTATTATATAAATTGTTCAGCCTGATATTATTTATGCCTTATCTATATGACACACTGCACTTCACATGTAGAGGAACACCTTCTGAAGTCTAAAAGTACAAAAGCAGTGACAGGGCAAGTAAATTACTAATCACCTACAGTATATCAAGTCTCCACTGAACACTACATTTCACAAATTCACACCCCTTTAGGAATTACCAGCAACCAGAAGGAATTAAATGATCAATGTAAAGCATTCTATATAATGAGGACTTCCTGGACCAAAGATATTCTTATCTGACTTCAGAGGTTTCTGATGAGGATGAGGTCAATCTAGCAGGAGATAATGGTGATTGGTATGGGTATGCATGTGCAAATAAAAGTCATTTATATCAGCATACTCCGGGTCTGTGTGGGCTGGTTCATAAGGCGCTCTCCCTTTTCTACCCCTCTTCCTCACACACCCAGTCACAACGCAACATCCTGATCTTCACCCACACACCCCACATTACACCTTGAAAGCTTCAATGAAGACACAGACATTTCTAAGGTGGATCCTGACTTTGTTGAAGAACTAGAGACACCAATAACTTTGGAGGAACTTAAAGAAACTGTATCTACAATGCAATCCAGTAAATGGATGGTCCAAGGCCTGATGGGTACCCAGGAGTATTTTCAATACATGTACTGTAATGCTCGCCTCAATGCTAATACAAGCTTCCATTTCATTAATTCTGAAAAGAGGCAAAGATTCTTTAGGTTGCTCTTCATTCTGATCAATAAGCTTACTGAATGTTGATGTTAAATTGCTGTCCAAACTCTTAGCACTACAAATAGAACCTGTCTTATCCATCATTTACCCTGACCAAACTGATTTTATTCAGCACAGACAGACAGAGTGATATACAACCTCTTCACCAGTTTCTGAGGCCTTAGATACCAAAAAGGCTTTTGATCAGGTGGAATGGCCCTACTTGTTCTACATTTGAGTGAGTGAGATTACCCTCTACACCTCTTCATTAGCCTCAGTGAAGACTAATGACACAAAATCTCCATATTTTCCCCTCCACCATTCCAACCACCAGGGTTGCCTCTTAAGCCCTCTTCTACTTGGTATAAGCCTGGAACCCTTAGCCATTGCACTCTGACTTAATCTCCAAATTTCTGGGATAATTAGACATGGCGCAGACAATCTGTTATCTTTATATTACAAAACTTTCAAACCCTATTCCTGTTGCTCTCTCACTGGTTCATTCATTTGGCCAAATCCCAGGCTATAACCTGAATCTCACTAAAAGCGAAATAGTTCCTTTGAACATAGAAGCTTACAATCACTCCTGTAAAAGTTTCCCATTGAAAGTGACTACATAGAGTTTCACTTATCTCGGGATAGTCACTGAGATAAAATGTGAACATTTTCTTGACTTGAACTACTGCCCCCTACTTTGATTTGGGTGAAGGACTTCAAATGTTGGAAATGTGTACTGCTATCGTTAAGTGCAAGAATCAACACAGTTAAAATTAATACTTTCCTGAAACTCATTTACCTGTTTCAGTATTTACCCATTTTTCTACCCCAGTCATTTTTCAGTAAGCTCCTTAATCTTGGACTTTATTTGGAATGGGAGAGCGGCCAGAATAAGGAAAGCTCTACTCCAGAGATCCAAAGGAGCTTTGGATTAGACCTGCCTAACTTTCAATTTTACTACTGGGTCTCTCACACTAAGAACAATTCAGTACTGCATTAAATATGAAGGATCTCTTCACCACCATCATGGTTGAGGATGGAAGCTGTGGTCATGCTAGCTCATGCTCTCATTAATCACTCTTCTAATTGTTATCCCAAACACACTGTTGTGAGATCAACACTATGGATCTGGAAACAACTCAGGCACCACCTTGGGCAGTAAACTCACTCTCTCTTAGCCCCAGTGGTGGATAACCCCATTTTATCCATCTTAATAGATGGATCCTTCGCTTACTCACACAGTCATAACATCAAAACTTTCAAAGACCTTCACCTAGAGAATGTGTCTGCCTCCTTCCAACAACTCTCCGAAAAACTCCTACTCCCCGAATCCCATTTTTGAGATACCTTCAGATTCGGAGTTTTATATGTGACAAATATTCTATATGACTTTCTATCACGAACACACACCCTGAAAGGTCTAATCTCGCTCCTCTACAAAAAAGTGCAAATTTTTTTATTAAATTCTTCCCCTCTAGACAAGATCAGAATGATTTGGGAGGAGGATATAGGAGAGATGATCTCAGTGGAATCATAGGGAAAAATTCAATATCAGGTACATTCCTCTTCCATCTGTGCTAGGCTCAGACTAATTCAATGTAAAATCCTGCATCCAACACATATGACAAAGCTAAGACTTTCAAAAAAAATATATGAGGACGTATGAGCCCCATTCTGTGATCGATGTCACCAGACCCACAGCATGATTAATTCATAGTTCAGAGACATATTAGTCCAGCTCCTATCACTGCTCTCCATGGTGTCCTACCTGAAGTCATCTCTCCTCCCAAATTTTAATTAGACTCTGTCACTTGTGCAACTCACCTAGAAGTCACTAGCCATCTACAGACATCTTTTTACACATAAAACTAAAAAAAAAAAAATCAGATGCATGTTGAGAGGCTCCACCAGCTCCTTTAATAAGATCTGCGGTCTGGTGCCTTTGGTTTCCTGAACCACACTCAGAGAACTTAGCAGACTCGATGTAATCCCAAGACTAATTACATACCAAGACAAGAAATACCAATGAAGTTTAAACATTTTATTTTTAGTTAGGGTCTCCGCTCCGATTTAATTACTAACTCAATTATCAATCTTGACTTTTAATGGTGATTCATTTAAAATGAAAACATAAAAAATTATGATACCATCTGCTGAGTTGTTTATGTTTCTTGTTCGTGACATTTGTCACTAGTAAAACATTTGACATTTGTAAAAATCAATTGTTTGACAGAAAGAAAAAGTAAAACTTAGCTTAGTTATACAGTTATAGAGCTATTGCTAATTAGGCTGCTAGCTTCTCTGAACAAAAACACAACTAGGACTTGTTAATATGATTAGCATTTGTATCTTAAAGAGATATGAATAATATAGCTATTGCTAGCTATGTAGCTAGTTTCTCTGAATAAAAACGAGGCTTTTTAAATAGGATTCGTAACTGCATCAGTGAGGAACAAAGTCACCTTAACAGCACAAAACCAATGCATTGTTGTAGACTTTAGCAAAGTATGTGTATGTACTATACTGACCTGATATTTATAAGGATTCTTTACTTCACCAGTCCTGGAATCTTGATTAATCAGCATGTACTGTCCTCCTTCCTTTCTTAACTGGAGACCAAATATGTCAGTAAGCAGCTGAGGGTTTCTGGATACAACTGATAAGTCCAGAGTCACCGCTTGAAGGTCACACTGGGACGAACTGGTCTGCGAAGAACCTCTGACCTCGTGGATTACCCCTTCGTTTACCCCTGTGACCTTATCCAGGGTTGGGTCCAGCAGATCTCTGAAGAAATCTGAGAGTTTGGTCTCTTTGGCAAACTCTATAAGGCAACCACTGAGAAAGACAATGTACAGGATGTGTAGGAAAAAGCAGACGGTGTGTAAGATGGTATGAAAAATGGCTGATAAAACCTTCTGGATGAAGAGCAAGATGGACCAAATGAAACCCGTCATGGTCATCCTTTTTATCTGCCTCTTCATGTTCCTTATAGAGAGCAGATATATTATCATCATCAGGCCACACAGAGGGGCCAAGAGAAGCTGTTTCATCATCACCATCAAAGAAAGACCTTTCTGCTCTCCGTCTCCATCGTCCTCTGTTCCCAGGACCTCCTCATCACACTCGGAGGCAGAGATCTGGGCGGCCAGCTGCATCTCAAAGATGGTGTCCTCACAGAAGTTCACAAAGAGCTCCATCTTTTCCTTCTCTCCTCGCTCATTTACAATGTCAAAGATGAACTGACGCTTGCTTTCCTTGACCTAGGGGAATTATTCAAATGGATACAAATGAAACACAGACACTTGCACCATAACATAAGAAAAAACTCGTGGGCTAGAAAATGCGGACTGAAGAATCAAGTCACTTTTTCTTTCCCATTAAAAGAAACATGTAATAGGCATCTAGTCTATTGCCAGTATGTTGCATTATGAACTGGTTTAATGTAACAGTATGGCTTCCAGCCCTTATTTTGGCAGTTTACAAAACAGCACTTGATCCAGCACATTGTATTTTTTATCCCAACGTTATGCATCCACAAGATGATAAATTACAGTTATGGAATTATGTGTGTGTGGAATGGAGGCTACTTATTTGCACATAACCTTACCATAACACAACTTACCGTAACCTTAATATCTTTAATTACCTGCGGTTTCTCCCACTGCATCCGGCTGGACTCGCTGATTTCAAAGTAGACCCTCTCGACCCGTTTCCCACTGCCCATGATCTCGATCCTGCCCAGGTGAGGCTGGAAATACCTGAGCACGCTGTCAGCTAACTCCAGAAAGTTCCGTAATCGAGCATCATGAGGCATGTGCTCTGATAGGTTGGTCAAAAGGACTGCCACGTTGAAACCAATCTCTTTGGCCGGTTCATGAAAACGCGCTACAAATGCACGATAGTCTAGGAGCTTGCTCTCATTCGTCTCTGTGCAAGACAAGAGGAATTCCATCTCAGATACCGTGTAGCGCTTGTAGCCCTCCATGGCCTTCTGGAAGTCCTTCTTAGAGATAAGCCCTTGTCCATCAGGGTCATATTCCTTGAAGGCATCAGAGGATACCAGGTCTTTGAGCTTCAGGAACATGTCAAAGAACGTGAGGATCATTTCAACATTGCTGGATGACTCCATGAGCATGTCGACCATCTGTTTGCCGATTGTACCATTCACAACATTTCCTGGAAACACCAAGCGTATAATATATTCACTGAAAGCTTTCTTTCAAGGATATAATGTATTTAAAAAGTATAGATCTGCTCAATTCACCCTATGTATATAAATAAATAAAACCTCTCCAAGTCCATTTTACTAAATTATACACTTCTGATTAATTATTTGCATATTAGATATTGGACTCATTGCTTTTTTGTTTTTGTGTTTAATAATCCAAATTTTAAAAGAAATCTTGGTTCTTACCTTCTAACATAGACAACAGCATCACTACCATGTCTTTCAGCAGATCCATGAGTTCCTTCAGCAGCTCGATCTGACTCGAATCCTGGATTTAGCACAATATTGTGACCTTGCACACTATTTTAAGCTTACTTTTATTAAAAGTATTTTATAGGACAGACTGACATTTGCTGTCACATCCATCATGTACACAACACAGTCTGTTTCCTCAATCGTCTCAGTTATTTTTAGCTTTATTAAACCCCAACGGCACACATGCATCATATCCGTGGTTTAAAAAAGGTTTTATAGGAACAAACGTATATTTACAATTCATAAAGTAAACATTTGAGTTGCAGATTTTTGTTTTATGCTTGACATTTGTAGTTGCGTTTTTGTTTAAGCAGACCTGAGAAAGCTTCATCTGCATGTGGGCGAAAACATGGAGAAAGCCGACCACGGCGTCCCACAGCCGACTGTGGGCCAGACTCTGCTGGTTACCAGTGCAGGGACCCTTAAAAAAAAAGTTGTGCATCATTGTAAATGTACTAGTTAATGATTTGTTATGCAACTTTTCTGTTTCCATCTCTTAAGTGGTGTTGTCTGTCTATAACTTGGCACAAATTCATATTTTGTCATAATAAAAATGTTAATAAGGACATTAACAATGCAGGCAATTAAGCAGCTAAAAAAACGTTCTCAAGGAAATAAAATTTAGGTAATTATCTAAAATTTCTTGTAGCATGCTAGTATATTTTTTTCCTCACTAAGAAAACCAAGGACTATTTTCCCAAGTGATATTTTACTTTTATTAGGCTTCCTACTGTGATGTTTTAAACATGTATTTTGCTTTAGATGCTTATTTTAAGTCTTTAGGTGTCAGGACAACAACCACTTCTAAGGACACTAAACATTTTTTTTTAAATCAAACATAATAAAGAAAATACTGCATCTTTGTGAAAACTGTATGAAAGTGATCCAGAGAGAAAGAGCTGCATGATAAAGGGAAAGAGTGGTGACTCCGGAAAAGTTATTAACATTAGTATTTCTTCCATAAATAAAGCCATAAAAGCCTTTGATTACAGATCCGGCTAATATCAGATGTGTGTCCACAGATAGAGTGTAAATTATAGATGGAGGAAACAGTGCAGTTGATTATAAAAAACATATTCTGGTGCATTATCTGTATAGTGACAATAAATATTCATTTCGATTCGATTCTATTCTTTGTTATTTTAACTTAAATAAAATATAAACAGTCAAATAAAACAAATTTCTTGTATTTGTGTGCTGGGTTTCTAGAGAAAGTTCTTCACCTGGATGTACTCTGTGAGGGTGTTGAAGACCTGTTTGGCCACCCTGATGGCTTTAGAGAAGTTACGCTGGCCGTGTTCATCGATCACATCTTTCCCAGAGTAATACCAGTAAAAGTCACTAATAGACTCCTGAATACAACACGCACACACACACACAACACACACACACACACACACACACACACACACACACACACACACACTACACTAATGTACATGTACAGAAATTACAACAGCTCCATTTATATTGTACTAAACACATTTAATTGCGCTGACGGTGCTGATTTACCTGCAGTCGGAGCAGGTAGTCCACCGTGGAGATGATAATATTTACTGTGGTATTGTTTCCTGTCTGAGTCCTCAGATAGTCCTGAAAGTCTGTCACAAGGAAAGACAGTTATGATGTGTTGGAGAGCAAAGTACTTTTCTGTATATCACTATCAAATATTTTCTCTATAGGGCAGTAAATTTAATGCTTAATGTTGTGTTTGCACCAGAAAAGAAAAAAAAGATAAGAAAAAGGCAAGAAATATCTACACCACCCTCCTGTACTGAATATGGTGCATATTTGCATACTTGATCATTACTGGCTCTGAGATTTTATGACATCATAGGACATGCCATGTGTTTAATACTCAATAAGATTTAATACTTAAAGACACTAATAAATTCCAGTAATGCCTTCGATTGTAGGTGTTGGTCTGGTTCTATAGGTCTGGTAATAAATCTGCACCATAAGACACCATAAGGTTATGAGTTTAAACCCCAGGACTTCCTGAAAGATACTTCTGATCACTTAATGCTTAAAACTGTAGACAAAACTCTGTCTGAGGTGGACCTGGATTTCAATAAAGGTTTAATAAATGAATAAATGTAAATTTGTGTGTCAAATTTATTAAAATACTGAATAGGCGGTAAAGGTGTAGCCAAAGAGATTTAACAATGTGGCTTTAATAAAATAAGGATAAAAAATAATAGGTAACTTTAGATGATATCTGTAATCATTATGCAGCATGGGACCACATTATTAATATTCTTCTGCACTGTGATTATAATGCTTTGTATTAAAATGATATTAATATTACATGTTTCCAGCTTTTTCCAAGGGCTTTATCAGTCATTAGACTAAAGAGATTAAATTCATTCTTTACATCTAACGACAAAAGAAAGAGAAAAAAAGAACAGAGGAGAGATTAGACGAGTTGGTGCGATTTCACATTATTGGTTTGTTACTATGGCACAGAGATGTTCAGCTGTTGGTGATTTATTGTGTCATTGTAGGAATAAACACCTGCATTATGTCCTTCACAAAGCAGTTGGAGGAAGCGGAAGAGATCACAAGCCAGCGGCTCGTCTGCCATGACCTTATCACCTAACAGACACATCCAGAGAGAAAGGAAATAGAAGGGAGAAAATGTATAAACACAACAGATTCCTGTAACTCAAACCAGGTCTAAATTGATCTTGTTCTCCACCTGCAGACTCGTATTATACTGTAGATGTGCGTTTTATTGTGTAGTTGGTGTCTCAGACGTACCTGCGCTGCAGCCTTCAGCTGCTGTTCCTAAACCCTCGGCTTTCATCTGTCTCTCGAAAGCATTCAGGTCTAAAACACTGCAACAAATGTGTTTGATGTAGAAACATAAAAAAAAAAGAATATTATAACCATATCAGTGTTCATCAAAAATGTAAGGATTATTCGTAGGCTTTATATAAGCAAGATAATATAATAATAATT
>JAOVVH010000002.1:24603224-24614005 GCA_028566435.1 Scorpiodoras heckelii
TCACACCAGTACAACCAGTACACACTAACACACCATCACCACATCAGTGTCACTGCAGTGCTGAGAATGATCCACCAAGAAAACATTGCCCTAATGTTATATCTATCTATATAATATAAATAACGACAGCAAAGATATTTTTATCCATAGATATTATGGAGATATAAAATATTTAACATCTTTCTTCATTTGATTGGTCTCGTTTTCATTGCACTTCCTCTTACCTGTGATGTTCAACAAACGGGATGAGAAGGGGATAAAAAGCGTAGATGTCCTGCACCAACACGGCAAACTTCTCCTGCACAGCCAGCTCCGCCTCCGCCACATCACCACACCTCTCCATCTTCATACGCTCCTCCTCCTGCAGCACTGACTCCGCCCTCTTCTTCAGCTTTTCCATCAGAGGCAGGAAGTGACTGGTCAGGAGTTCAGGCTCCGCCTTACAGACCATCGGCTGGACAAAACCTGACAAATGTGTTACATTAAACAACCAGAAGGAAATATTTATTCTACTGTTTTTTGCAAAATTCATAATATTCTAAATTATCTGTTGATTTGAAAATGGAAACTTTTTTATATGCAAATATAAATTATTTACTATATAACTGGCATGACAGAGAATTGTTCTCAAACCAGGCATGTGCATGAAATTAGTAGATCAAAATGATCAAAAATAATATAAAAAATGTTTTAATTAAATTAATATTATATACTGTTTTCTTAATGTTTTACTTATTTTCATTTATCATTTTATCAATTAATTGTTTTTGTATTAAATTGTATTGACAATTATATTACTATTTTAAATACTTAATTATTTTAATTATCTAAGTAAATTAATTAATTATTCAAGTTTTTTTTATTTAAGTTCATATGTGTAATTTTTTATTCCTTAAATAATACATACTATTGCTAATATTTTGAGATCATAATAAAGTATTGAATATTTATTAATTTAATTTGATTAGATAATTTAATTTGATAATTAATAAAATTTATTTGATTCCTATTTTATTTTCCAATTTAATCCTAAAAAATGAAATACTTGGTGGTGATAAGCTGCTAATTTGCTAACAGTGTTAACAGACGTGTTCTCACTCACCTGCAATCCTTCTCATCCAGGTGCACTCCCGTCTCCCCATGTGGACGTGGATGATGGTGAGGATTTGTCCCAGCAGGGCGTTCATGTGTGAGGGTGTCAGAGAGGAGCATGAGGCCCCAAGCTGCCCCTCAGACCCCTGACTGTCCCCTTCACCCCATCGACACATGTAACTACACAGCAGAGGAACAGTTACCTCCATCACCCGGGACAGAAGGGTGTGGCGAGCTGCTGACTCCGCCTCCAGCACGACTTCAACTTCTGAAAGCACTTCCTGTAAGGAAGGGAGGGGCCCGGATGCATCATCAGCTGCCCTGGACACACCTACTTTTGGCAGAAAAAAATATGGAGTTAGCGATCAACTTAGTGGTTAAATCTTTCTAATGTAAAACGACCTGACAAGCACTGTGTACAAGCATTAAAAAAATTGCTAGCATGCTAGCTCTGTGAGACAGTCAAAAGTCTAAGTGTTAACTCTAAACATATATAAAGGGAATTCTGCTGAAACCTGGCAACGCTTTCCATGAGCTCCAGTTAATCCTCTACATTAACATCAAAACCTCATGTAACTTTCTTTTTTGTGTGCGTGTTTGTTTTGTCCTGTAGGATCACAGTCTTCATGCATAAAACTAGTCAGGAAAAATATTTTTAAAAATTTTATACTATTCCTATTGTTCGTATTTGTATTGGTATTTATTTAGGACTTAATCTGAAGATTGTATTTGTACTTGATTACATCAGTACTTTAAATCCAATTAAATGCAGCTGCCCTTTGAAGTCCCGCCCTCCAAACACACACACCTGTTTGTGCTGATTGGTTCAAACATGGTGTAATTACCGTCTCTCTGTGTGTTGCTCAGGTAGTCCAGAGAAAGCTCGAGAAAACACACTGGGAAGGCAGCTGACAAAGCAGAGAGGCACTCGCCTACAGAAGGCCTCTGCCTATGACATATATCATAATCATAATAATACTCATAATAGTAATCATCATCATCATCATCATCATCATCATCATCATCATCATATACATAAATAAAAATAAATAAGTGACAAATAAAAATCTAACAGGATCCAAACATCTAAATCTATTTTCTTTCTCATTTCAACAGTTCAATAAAAAAAAATAAATAACATAAAAATAAAAGTATAAAAGTCTATTTTAAAAATGTATTATAATTAAAATAATAAATTATAAAAGTATTGTAAACTATAGACATTATATATTAAGATATATATAAATTATAAATTAGTAATATATTATTATTATACATTATTATATTATATTATAATTTTAAAAAATGGTGAGAATGTAGACTGAAGTACACAGAGGGTATTTTAACAATAACAAATCTGAATAAATAAATCATTAAAAAATATATTTATTAAGCCTAAATAGATCAATTTTTAGAAGCAAAAATAACAGGATGTGCTGGATCAAGTGCTATTTTTTTGCAATAATTATTGTGATAATGATCA
Source organism: Scorpiodoras heckelii (assembly GCA_028566435.1). Lineage (NCBI taxonomy): Eukaryota > Metazoa > Chordata > Actinopteri > Siluriformes > Doradidae > Scorpiodoras > Scorpiodoras heckelii. The sequence continues at coordinate 24,605,800 of JAOVVH010000002.1, forward strand.
TTATAATGCCTTAGCCTCATTCATAATAATCTTTTTAATCTATTTCATTTTTAAATGGTCTCTTGCTTTTGTGTTACATCACTTTATATTTGGCAGCAAAAAATATTTCATTCTTCAGCCTGCCTTTTCTAGAGAGATTTTTTAAAATTTCTATACAAGATAAAAATAATTCAGTCCAGAGATTTACCCTTCCATGAAAGTGTTACTGCACGTGCCGAGAGCGTACAGACTGCACAGGATCCTGTAACAGGATGCCCGCACTTCATCCACTGAAAAGTTTAGAATAACATTTATTTTCATGTCAGTTTAGTGATAAATATTCCACTCATCATTTACAGACAACATTTATGATGTAAAATGTGTTTCTTTGAAAAATTCTTCCAACAAATGTCACCAAATGTAGCCGCTGCTATAGAAACAATGGCGTAATTTCAATCTGCACTGCTGTCGGAGCTGATGTTATAGAAAATTAATCAGCACCTTCTGACCAATCGGAATTTGAGAACTTCAGTGCGACATGGCTTAAATGTACATGATGCAGAAGTGTAATACAGGGTGAGTCAAAAGCTTCAGGACACCCTTTTATTTCAGAAACGAAAGGGAAAATGACAAATCTGAACACCCCAGCAAGTAATGGGTGAGGGGGGCCTATCTTTTAGGCTATATCTGGAACATGGCCAACATCATGAACGATTGGATTCTGCACCTCCAGCTCTGTGTTCAGCAACAGGGACAGCACATTGAATGCGTCAAATAGGCGTGCATCACAGGCAACGTTCCCAGTTGTTGTTGCAAATTTCTGTGTTGTTAACTTTTGAACCACAAGAGATATTGCAAATCTGATTGTGGCAATCAATTTCTGAGACAATTCTGGTCTTCTTTGATATGCTACATGACCACCTTCCTACTGGAAAAACTTGCCCTTGATCCAATATGGTTGCTTTCAAGATGGCAGCCATGTTCCGGACATAGCTTAAAAGATATAGCTCCCTCACCCATTACTTGCTGGGGTGTTCAGATATGTAATTTTCCCTTTTGTTTCTGAAATAAAAATGTGTCCTTAGTCTTTTGACTCACGCTGTGTATCTTTCGAAGGGTGCAGACCTGTAAAAAATACAGTAAGTTAAAATTCCACGCTGCATCATGTCAGTGTCTGTTTTCTTTACAGTGTTTCCTGGATCCTTTATCTGTTCACCCTAAAATGAGCTTCACAAGAGTCTCACTCTTCTGTCCAAATCAGATGTAAATCCGGTTTAAACCAGGCCTCAGGAAGGCGTCCGATCTGACTGAAACCAAGTGTGTGTCTGAAACCTTTGTCCCTTGCTCCCGGACACGCTCATTAGCATCTCATTTACAAACACACAGACAATTTGCATGAATAAATCTGAGCAGTGCTGAATAAATCTCTCTGCTTTCCCGGGGAGCGATTCGGCTCAGCGGTCAGCTCGCGTTGTGGCATGAAGCTTACGGAGGATTTCCCTGGACGCTCTCAGAACGGATCCATTTGCAATTTTATTTAATAGTGATGTGCAGCGAGGTGCAAAGAGACCGAAACAGGCTTAGTGGGATAAAGTTTGTCAGTCGGTAAGTGCTTAAGTGAAATTTTGAATCGTTATTAAGCGGATTAAGTAGATGCATGGACAAGGAATAAGATCATTGGTTAAGTGTTTATACGGGAGGACTTTCAGTTTCAAGGTGAAATCAGAGTTGAGTGAACTGTCATTGAGGTCAATATTAAATACATAAATATCTTATAATACTACTAATTAATTGTACTCTCATTACAGTCCACACATGATTCACCTCTCAACACTTTCATTCACCTGAACTCACTTACCTCCTGTTTGACATTTGACTCTGTGTATTTAAGAAAGTTTGTGATTTTGTTCCAGTTTTCAGTTCTCCTCCTTACCATATTTGATCAGTTTTTCTTGTACTGAACTATTATTTAAATGTTTACCAGAAAATTCGTGACATCAGAGGAGGCAGCGTCTTAACTGGAGACTATACATACTTCAAGGAATGATATTTTTTCATGAACGCAGTTACAGTTAGCTGTAAGTGTTGCAGATGAGTGCTAAGTCAGCTTATCCTTCAAATAGCAGAGCACATTTTAACTGAACAAAAAAAGGCATAATTTTATTATTTCAACAAATTTACATAGTAACTTAGATATATCATATACACCCCTTGGACACATTATGATTTTGTGTTTGTTTGCTTATTTAATGTCACTTCAGCATCTATGGCTATTGCATGACAGGAACAAGGATACATGAATCTCCAATTCACCTAACTTATAAGTCTTTGGACTGTAGGAGGAAACCAGGATGCCATGGACACGTGGAGAATGTCCAGACTCCATACAGAGATGACCCAGACTGCTCCACCTGGCGATTGAACCCAGGATCTTCTTGCTGTAATGCGACAGTGCTACCCACCGAGCCGCCTGTTATGATTTTATGACTAGAGGTTGATAAGACCTGACCATAAGCTGCTTCACTTTCTGCTTCTTCTCATACCATAACTCCAGTTCCCATAGACCACTGTGGCCATCCAATATTCCCGCTGATCATCACATGACTCCACTTCTTGGTTTTAGATCACCTGAGTGTTAGCAACACACCTGATCTCAAGTTACTTATTACTCAGACACAATATAAGAGACTCAGTTTGGATCAGTCTTTGCCAAGTAACACTCACTCCCTGATTGTGTTTGTGTTTGTGCGTGTGTGTGTGTGTGTGTGTGTGTGTGTGTGTGTGTGTGTGTGTTTTATTATACCATCTTCTACAGCTGCACCTTTGCCTCCATTTTTGACAATAAGACGGAAAATAATATGTGCTGGATGAAGTGCTATTCTTTTTTTATATTTAGCTTATGAATAATGAGGGTGGAAACCATGTTGTTAAATTACACTAAAATACCAGTGATTAATGTGATAATTACAACTTATTCATGAAGGGATATTTAGTTCCTATCCCAGGCTCCTCCTATTCTGTCTCTGATTCTATTCTATTAAAAATAACAATCCAGCCCTTAATATAACGTATTTAGTAAAAGTAATCAATTTGCACGGACAGTGAAGTGAATGTATATAAGTGAATTTATATAAGGTGAGGATGAAGAATGGATACATGCAGTAAGTCACAGCTTCAGTTTTAACTTCATTGATGAAATCCAGAAAAAATAAAGTTTTATAACATTTTTTTTACTTGGTCAGTAAATCCCACCATGACATACCCATGAGTTGAGCTGAACTCTGGCAGTGAGCTGAATGTTGAAACACAGAGGTCAGGACCGGTAAGAGTGTGGTGGTGGCGTAGGTCAGTACTTCTTCATCTCCTCGAAACTGAATGACCTCCAGGGTCACGCTGCAGTCCACCGCCAGCTCCAAATCCACCGCCGCAGCCTCGAAGAATGACTGCAGAGCTGAACGCACACGCTCCGTCGCCACCTTCATCACTACCCTGTATGTTAAATAAATACATCATTCATGCTAAACAGTGCCCACTAAATTATTAGCCATATAAGCATTAGCATTATGTTCTGTTGTGACACGTGCAAATGGTCTAATGCAGGTCTAAAACCTATAAAATAATCTATTGAACCGAGCTGACTAATTACAGTGCATTGAATAAATATTCGCTCTACTTGAACTGGGTAAGGAAATGGAATTAACTGGGATTAAATGTCATAAATCTACACAGAACATCTTATAACATTGAAGTGGAGGATAAAATAATGTAGTGTAACAAATTCTTTGGCATACACTAAGCAGTGGTCATCCCGTTGAGGATATTATTCCCACAGTGAAGCACGGTGGTGGTAGCATCGTGTTTTGAAGATGCTTTCGATTAGCAGGATATGAAAAACGATCAGGGGAAGATGGATAGACCCAAATACAAATACCCAAAGAAAACAAGTTCCAGTCTGCAGAAGACTTGAGACTTCAAAATTGTTGTACATCAGTGGACATCATCCAACCAAGCAGAAACAACTACTTGAAATTTGCAACAACAACTGGCAGCTGAAGGAGCAGGATCTGTGTTCAGCACCAGGAACAACATACTGAACACATCAAATAGCCGTGCATCACAGGCAACGTTCCCAGTTCTTGTTGCAAATTTCTGTGTTGATAACTTTTGAACCACAAGAGATATTCCAAGTCTGATTGTGGTAATCGAGTTCTGGTCTTCTTTGATATGCTACATGACCACCTTCCCATTGGAAAAACATGCCCTTGATCCAATATTCAGATATGACTCTACAGGTGCTCCCTTAAACCAGATTCTTATTTTATGAAACTCTTTTTATACACACCATGTTCCTGAGCTGAACGATAAATTCCATGGCGAGTGTTGATTCAGACGTGTGGGTTTTTTTTACAATGCTTTAGCACACAGAGTGACAAAGTGACCATTACAGCAGCACCTACTTGGCATCCAGAGAGCGAGCCAGGATCTGCAGACAGCTCACCACACACTGAGCATCTTTACCTGAAAAAAACAAGAATAAAAACAAATCCTAACCCAGTCCACACTGAGCTCCATACTGCACCGGCTGCCTGTAATCAAGCTAGCAACTATATCCAAATGAAGCATGTGTCGTTAATGCATAATAAAATACGTCCCACAAGATGCACAATCCTGATACAATGGATGGTTAATGCTTTAAATACTGTGTCTGAAAAATATTTTATCATCTGGACAGGTTCTTGAGACAAACTGGTACTTAATCACAGTTTAGTGAGCTGCCTAACTGCCACAATTAGTGCATTAGTTATCTTAATATTTCTTATTTCTTATTTATTTTTTGTTATTATCTTCTAAACTCATTTATTATTTATTTTTTTGTTTATTTGTCAATATTTTTTAAACGTATTTATTATTGATTATTTATTTTTTATTTATTTGTTATTATTTTTTAACTTATTTATTATTTATTGTTTATTTTTTGTTATTACTTTAAAATGTATTTATTATTTATTTAAAAAATTATTATTTCCAAATCATTTATTTATTTATTTACTAATTAATAGCAGTTTCCTCATCATGGTCTCTTTGAAGTAACTAACAAGAAACAACAAAGCATGAACACAATCTGTGTGCAAACCTTCTACCTGCTTCAAAGCACTGACACTGGAGACTCCTTCCATAAACAAAAAAAATTAAACATTAAATCCAGTCATTTTAAAACCTGCCTAATACCACTAATAAAATAACGTCTAAAATACTGAAGTATGAAGAAGTCATGGGAAGATGGAAACAAAGCGAAGTGCACATGATTCTTCTGTGCCAGCGTCTTACCGAACAGAGAAATCCTGCGTCTGGTGAGAGCGGCGAGTTTACACAACAAACTGAGGAGGAAAAAAAAACAGAAAATGTGGAAGAAGGAAACGAAAAGGAAAGGAGATGGACGTAGGTTCAAAAGTGTAATGACAGAGAAAGTTACAGGACGTACATGTAGGACATGAACAAGGAGATGCAGAGGGATGAACACACACAAACACACACACACACACAAACAAACACACACACACACACACACACACACACACGTATAAATCTTTTACATGAGTGGTTTATTACCTAGACACCATCTCTCTCTCTCTGTTGGAAGCGTGAGCCGTGTTGCTAAGAGAACACATCACATTGGGCAGGAAGTAGAGATGATGATTTTTAAAATACTGATCAATTAAAGGCAATAAAACCTAAAAAAGAAAAAGAAAAAGGCGGTGAGAGTTTTTATAACACATTTATAACACTTTTAGTAACATTACAAGAACATTGTAACTATGGCTTGGTGTGTGTGTGTGTGTGTGTGTGTGTGTGTGTGTGTGTGTGTGTGTGTGTCATTTTAGAAGTTAAAAAACTCCAATAACTGATATTATTGATTAAAAAATAATAATTAAAAAAAATCTAAAAAATAAATTATTAAAATCAAGGAAAACATTTCAGTCGTGTACTAACCTTGATGAAGAAACACATCTGCTGCTCATAACACACTTTCTCTGCTTTTCCCATCTGCCCTCTGGCCTGAGCAAACTCTGGAAACACACACACACAGACACACACACACAGACACACACACACACACACACACACACACACACACACACACACACACACACACTGCCCTTACAAAAGCAGATCTGGTAACAATCTCACATCTTGACAAACTACACAGTAAAAGAGTAAGTTAAATGTTAACTATGTTTTCTAACAGGTTAGTTACGCTGCCGTTAAGCTGAAATGTTTATCTCGTTAAAAACTATTAATGTACTTGGATTTCTCAAACATCTTACACTAGTCGCTAGCTAGCTAGCATGTTCGCTAATGTTAACTTACTAATGAATGCTAGCGTATTAAGACTAACGAGTCAATTTTGCTATCAATTACATTTAATATCTAAGTTATCTATTAGATAAACATTAGATTTGACATTCTAACGAAGGTATTGATCACTTTTAGAGAGTTTTGGGTAAGAAAGGACCCTACTTATTTAAACTTAAGCTAAAAAAATTCCACAGAGAAAGTTGCACATAAAATTGCAGCTCAAAATGTTGTTTATTTAATATGATTTAAGAAGTTAAAAGAATGTCAGACACAGATATTGTTCTGTTAACTTAATAATTAAAGTTCAATGAACTCAAAATTTTGAGTGTAACCCTCTGGATTTTATAATAATAATAACAACAACAACAACAACAACAGCAATAATAAATAATAATAATAATAATAATAATAATAATAACAACTATTATATTATTATTATTATTAATAATAATAATAATAATAATAATAGAAATAATAATATTTGTAATGATAGTAAATTACAGTGTATTATTATATTGTGATTGTTGTGGTTGATTCATTTGTACTGTGTTTAATTAGGAGGTCTTTTACGAATCTCAGCCTCACACAAATATACAAAAAATATTGTAGCAAATCTGCAGCACAAAAAAGACATTTACTATCTACTATCTATAGTAACATCTTACACAGTGGCGTGTGAGACGAAAGCTTCGTGTGAACAGGTTAGAAAGTGTCCTTGATACGGCGACGGTTTTGAGAGGAGATTTTTCTTTAGTGCTTAGGGAAGGAGTCTCCAGTGTGAGTGCTTAGTGTGTAAAGATGATGGATGACTATAAGAGTGACACGCTGTATTTTCTTTAATATTATCTTTGAGAAAAAGAGATGCTGATTAAAAAATCATGCTGTGGTATAAAAGGAATCAAATGTACTAGATGTTTGTTATGATAATTTCCAACTACAAGAAACTATGCTTTGTTTGTTCACTTTGTTGTGGCAGATCTGAAAAATATCTTAACCGCTTATTCCTGTCCCCAGGGTCACGGGAGAGCCGGTGCCTATCCGGCGGCACAGGGTGTAAGGAAGAATCAGTCTCTTTAGTGACACCAATTAACCTAACATGCATGTCTTTGTACTGTGGGAGGAAACCGGAGTACCCGGAGTAAACCCACGCAGACACGGGGAGGACATGCAGACTCCACACAGAAAGGACCCAGACCACTCCATCCGGGGATCGAACCCGGGACCTTCTTGCTGTCAGGAGACAGCACTACCCACCGTGCCGCCCCGGTCCGCTCTCTCCTTAAGTATTATTTCCATATAATTTTGCTCTTGTTTCTATTTCATTTATGATACGTACAGAGGTCAGGGTAGTAGACTGTAGTATGATGTGTTTCTCACCGAGCTCCAGCATCTTCTCCTGCGCTTGTTCGGTGAAGGAGAGCACCTGCTGGAGGAGACGGTACGCAAAGCGGCCTGAGACAGAGGGACAATCCGACCCGGGAGGTTTTCTTTCTCTGGAAGACACGGTGGAATCAAACTTCTAACTGGATTCACATGAACATGAATATTTATATTTATATTTATATTTAAAGGAATTCTCTTCTGTTCAGCCCAAAGTCACCCAGGTTGTGTTTTCATTGTGAGCGAAATAACAGTCTAACAGATTTTTTTTTTTCAATATACACCAATCAGGCATAACATTATGACCACCTCCTTTTACACTTATTGTCCATGTTCTCAGTTCCACTTCCCATCTGTGTGAGTGGATCAGACACAGAAGTGCTGCTGGAGTTTTTAAACACTGTGTTCACATCCTGTGCACTCTGAGACACATCCATCATATTGCTCCACCCTGTAGATGTAAAGTCAGAGACAGTAGCTCATCTGTTGT
>JAOVVH010000002.1:24709313-24721507 GCA_028566435.1 Scorpiodoras heckelii
CTCTCTCTCTCTCTCTCTCTCTCTCTCTCTCTCTCTCTCTCTCTCTCCCTCCTTCCTTCTCCCACTCCTCCCTCCCTCATTCATGTCCTCCTGCTTCCTTCATCCCCCGCTCCAGGGAACGAATTTCCACTTCAGATTTGCACTGCAGGAGACCGAAGGGTAGAAAGGAGCGATGGGTGTGTAGGGAAGAGAAGAGCTCTGATTCGGCGACGAGAAGCAGTGTGACGGAGGCAAAGCCATGCGCGAGGAGGACGCACATCAGGAGCACATGAGGATCTCTTTCGAGAACATTCTGGACATGTCGGATTTGTTGCAACATGCAAAAATATGAAATGCAGCGTGTGCACACAAGTTGTCACTGTTTATATAATTTTTTGCATGAAAAAAATTAACAGAAGAACTGAAATCAGGGGATTAATCCCACACTTATCTGTGTTTGAGACTACATCTCAAACTTCCTCAAAACTTTTTCACTTTGCACATGCTACATAATCAGCAAATCCCAGGACTTATTAGCTACTTATTAACAAACTTTCTAATGAATCAGGACTGATGGATCAGTTCTCCAGCAGTGACCCGGTGTTACAGTTTACACCAAACAAGCTGTAATATTATGTAACAAAGGAAAAGGTACCACTGCATCTACGTGTCACCATATCCCTAAAAGTCCTGGTCCATACTAGTCCAGATCATTACTGAGTTCCTTACCCTTCCACCTTGTCAGTCACACAGTCCACATGCACTGGAACACACGCTGATTCCGAGCTGCTCCGGTTTCTCACACGGTTCCTCCGGTTCCTCTCCCGGTTCCTCCACTCGACTCTCTGCCCGTGTTTCCTCCACGCTCCGGTTTTGTAGCCGTGTTTTATCCGGCGGCTCTTATTTCCTCTCCCACACTCGCCATCTGCTGGTGGAACTCCTCTGTGATACGTGCCGAGACTCACACACCAGTCCATGGGCGGTTCATTGGCCTGGAGCTTCACTCAACCGACTCTGTCCAACATACGCATTTTAGTGAGTCGAATTATTCGATTCGTCCGATTCACCACTCCAGAGTAATCCAGATGTTCTGATACTTTTTTCCACAGTTGAAGCAAAAAGATGTGTTCAATGAACACGACTAAGAAAGAATTCAAATATTAAACAAACTGAGCAAATATGTGGCATTATGTTTATTTATTAGGGACATTATAACTTTTTATTCCTGAACTTTTTACCCATAGAAACCGAAAAGTTACCAGGGGGTTAAAATGTTCATTCAAACTCTTACATCTGTAAATAGTAACTAGGTTTAGTAAAATTATAACATGCTAACAACGTGCTCGGTTTCCATTCATTTATCTTCGGAAAGAACTTCATTCGTGTTCTACTAAAGAATGTGATTCAACATTTAATTTATGGCATTTGGCAGACAGCAAGAGTGAATTTATATTTATCTCATTTATACAGCTGAGCAGTTGAGGCTTGGGGGCCTTGCCCAGGGGCCCAGTGGGGGCAGCTTGTGGTGCTGGGGTTTGAGCTCACGATCTAATGATCAGTTCGCTTCAGATGTCTTAACCAGTGAAAAAAATAAAGAAAATGCCCCTCAACTCGGAATTTCTACTCGGAAACTAGGGATGGTTTTCTGAGCCCCGAGTTCAGCATGTGATGTTGAAAGAGCTGCTAAATGAGTTATACACGTATTAGCTTTAGAGCAGTCAACATACAGACATATTTACTTGTTAAATCTATAACACTGATCTAACAGTTACACAGTTAGCTGGCGAGATTGTTGCTAACAAAATATGCACAAGCCGGCATCCACGGGGCTTCCCGAGATTTATACTGTCATTTATTTGTGAATAAACTTGTTTTTATCACTACAAAAAGCACAATTTGTGTAATAACAGAAGTACTAAGGATCCTGCTCAAATGTATTATAAGAATATCGGTTATTTAAAATAAATAAATATTTGACAACTTATATTTTAAATAATTTTTTAATGGAATTTTTTAATGTTCATTAGGGATCTGAGTATGAATCTACATGCAGATTTCTGTAAAGCTGCTAAACAACAACCCAGCAAACACAGAACGTTTAACTAACATTATCCTATGGTTCTCTGAGAGTCTATGAGAATGTTTGCGGCAGATTATTATGCATCAGAACGTTCTATAAACGTTTTTGGAACTAAAAAAAATCTATAGTTACAGGAACATTTCTATGACATTTAGGAAACCTAGCTGGAATGTTGTCGTAAGGTTTTCCAAAGGTTTTCTTTTTGCATTGCAGTGGTTAGAAGAACGTTAACACAACCAAACAGGAATGTTTTCCAAAGGTTCTCCAAAGGTTCCCACATTACAAACGTTAGGAGAATGTTCTTTAAACCAAAACATGCCATCAAAATCTAATGTTATAGGGGGAAAAAATTACTGGCAAACCATAGGACAACCAAAAAAACAAACAAACAAAAAAAACTTCAAGGAACGTTCTTGTAATCAAAAAATAACATTGATTCTTTTGATCTGATTCAACTAAATGACTCATGTAAACGATTCCTTCCAGGAGAAATGATTTATTCTCAAACCGTACAGCTCTGGGCAGGGATCCAAACTGCATACTTGTATTCTTAGTAGGCTTTAGCATGGTTTATCAGAGAGGTGACTCTGTATGAACCGTACAAACACAGAAATAAGCCTGATGGCACCGTTGGCTCATGTGGATGTGGCAGATTCAGTATGTTTAACCATCTCTTTATTATTTATGTGACAGTCAACACAGATGGTAGCCAAGTAAATAAGTCAGTAATTAACACTAACACCTACATGAAAACAGAGCCTCGTGTAATATCCTGTTTAATATTTACATACATTTACAACTTATTTGTATTAGCTAGCAAGTTAAACAGTTGGTCCGTCACATGTAGCTGATTAACTCTTCATTGGTTTTGCTCTAACATTATTTTCTATTTATTAAAATAGAATTTAAATACAATATAACAACAAGGAATTATTGTTCTGATGAAGAAACATGTTTTTTTTCTGTACTTGCAACAAATTGCTTTAATTCTGGACAAATCTCTGGCATTTGACTTTGTTATTAAAATGTCTTCGTCTAATCAACAGTTTTTAATATCCTCCAGGATCCATTTAAAGTTTCAGTGTTGGGGAACGTCTGTGAAAGAAGTTAGACTCCTTCCATTAATGTTAGCTTAAATAAACAGAAACAGAAAACATAACTGCAGATTATTCAAATCTTAAATTATTTACAGATTGTTTTTTACACAAGACCAAGTTGTGATTATAGGAACTATCTGACCTGCTGGTCTGGAACTATAGTCAACAACTTCTGGCCAATCAGATTCGAGAATTCAGCATAAATTTGATTAGTTAATGATTTTAATATTAAACTGGTGTGATTGAATCCAAACCAAACTGAGTCGCTTTATTTGCTGCAAGTTGCCCCCTGGAACCCCAACACACACATATGGAAGGGCTTTAACTGGGCAATTGTGGATTGAGTATAACCCCCCCCCCCCCCTCTCTCTCTCACTGTCTATCTTCCTCTCTAATTTATATCCCCTTTGCTTAAAGTAAAATGATAGTTATTCGTCTTCTCTTACTCAGCAGGTCTATAATTAGGCTCTACAGAAACTCTACAGCCGAGTCTCTCAGTTTAGATCGTTTGCAGACGTTTTAACGTTTTAACACCCCAGCAGCTGAGGCGAGACGTTACTCTCATGCAACCTTTGAAAAGCTAAAGAATTTTTACGACTGTGTGTTTTGTTGTTTGCTCGTGACATAAAGCCGGCATTCATCCTGAATTTAAACAACAGACTCTACACCAAAAACAAACCAAAAAAACCAAAAAGAGCCGTGGTGATAAAATAAATCTACACTTTATTACATTGTGTCGTAGATGAAATCGTTCTTTACAACCAAGCAGTGAGTACAGTTAAGTGTTCACTGCAGAATTCATAGATCATATAAAAATTGTAAAATAATTTTATATTATTTGTAAGAGAAAGTTATTTGTAGGAGAATTTGTAATGTAACCCAAATTATTTTTCCTATATAATAATGTACAGCCATTTTAGTATTTTATTAATTTTATACATTAAACATGTTTTAGTCTTTGTAAATGACGAAATCACGAAATTAGGGATAGATTAGCTTGGATGCTTTGCAGATTTCATGTCAGAGGTTTTGATCTTTGGTGTATTTTGGCAACTAGAAATACAGAAAGCAAACACTAACACTATTGTCAAAAATAATAATACAAAAATAACAAAGACTTTTTTCACTAACCTGAATATACAATATTTCAAACCTAACTATGTCGTATCTATTAATTCCTCAATATTCAGTTTGTCACATTTTCAATGTCCGCCAAAGATTATGAAGGGAAAAAATAACCAATAAATGAGTAAGACCCCTTGGCCAAAAATAAATAAATAAATCAATTAAACTCCACAAGTTTTGATTTTGTTTTGATCATAAAAGTAGTGTAGGAGGAATAAATGCCTTTTCCTAATCTATTATAAGTTGACTTTTGTTGTTGTTGTTGTTGTTGTTGTTGTTGTTGTAATGTTTTACTTATCAAGTGGTGTCCAGTCTTATTCTGGAAGATGGTCTAGAGCAGTGGTTCTCAAACCTTTTGTAGACAGGGCCCTCTTTAACCATAAAATAAATCTCACACAACCCTTAATTTTTCATGAAAATTATGACAATGTTTTAAATGACATTTTTTGGAGCCATAGAACTTTTTATTCCTGAAACTTCTACTGACAGAACACATTAGGTCTGAGATGATGTTGGTGCTTGGACCCCTAAATATAAAAACTTTGATAATGTGATATTGTGATTTCAGTCTCGTAGCCCCTGGGTAATGCTTCCCAGACCACTGGCCCCACTTTGAGAACCACTGGTCTAAAGCATGGGTTTTCATTTCCAGTCCTAAAAAACCTCTTCTGTCTACAAGTTTTCAGTGCTCTAAACTGCCCTAACAAGCCAGACCCAGTGTGTCCTACTCTAGTGCTTTGACCAGATTAGATTTGGTACAGATGAAGATCCCACACTGGACCTTATTGAACATTCTGCATGGGTCTTGCTTGGTTGGAACAAAAACCTGCAGATACCAACAGTCTAGTCGATACAATTCCTCTACTCCATATATCTCCAGCTTTGCTGTTTGAAATGCTCTGCCAAAAGAATTATTATACACCAATTGCATTTACATTTATTCCTTCGGCAGACACTTTTATCCAAAAAGATTTACAACAGAACTGAGCAGATGGTGGGTCAAAAGTGGCAGTTTGGTGGTAAGGAGATTCAATCTCACATGCCTATGACCAGTAGGCCAGATCCCTAACCACTAATCCACCACTTCCCTGGATTGCAAAATTCCGTAATCATACTTCTCTGGACAATTGGATTTAGAAAAAGAACCCAATTCTGGTTGGGTATAGCTCTTCAACAGCTCCAAAAGATACAGGGTATGAAATCTGTGTAACATTTAGCTAGTCACCTGGTGCTCCAGTTTGTAGTCCTGTCCAACAGAGAATGGTAATCTATGGTAGTTCCTTTTTACCCCTTTCACCCCAAACACATCTGAGCCAGCCACTCAAGGTTAGAAGACTAAACTTTGCAAGAAGATAGATCATGTCATCAGCTAAAGACCAACAATTTCCTCTGTAACATTTCTATGAATTTCTTTAATATTAAATATGATTCTTGAATATGAATCTGATTCGAATATGAATGAGTTTTCCAAAATCCTTGGCATCTTTTTTCCCAAAACATTTGTTCCTACTGACCCTCTCACTTGTTCAGAGCCGAATGTCATCAAGAGAGGTTAGGCGCCTCCCAAACAATTGCTCCTCATATTCTGAAAGTTGACGCAGGAACCCAGCATTTGGTGCCGCACAAGTGCGCCTCTCTTTGAGCCAACGGAAAGCATGAAGTAGAGACCAGCGGCGCTGTTCCATCAGGAAGCCCAGCGTCAACACCGAGCTGCGGCTCCGTCCCAGGCTGCAGTGCACTAGCACATGCCCTCCAGGTGAGCCCGGTGAACCCCTCAGGGCTGCTGCTATGAAACGTGAAGCTTCTGGAAGGGCCTGGCGAAGGTCCTGTTGTGCATCGTCACTGAGCCGGAGTCGCAGATACCTCAGGACATTGGGAAAGGCATCTGAGATCTCAGCTGTGGCATTGACTACATGTGTGATATGCAGGTTCTTGATGATGCGGTAGTCCTGAGCTTGTGAGGCAGAACCTTGGTACAGTGCCCCTTCCAGAATCTCAGAGGGATAGATGGTGAGGAGGCGGCGCTCAGACTCGAGCAGGACCATCCGTGGTGTACACAGGAAGGGGTACAGTGAGTGGAAGGCTGAGTAGCCGCCCTGCAAGATGACAGGGTCCATGCCAAGAGCGCTCAGCTGGAAGAAGCAGTGCTGTAGGGTGAGGTTGTCTGCTCGTGCCTCTTGGCTGCCTACTGCACACAAGACAGGACAGAAGACAAAGACTTATTAACAGACTGACCTGTTGGGTTCAGCTGTACATTCTTGGTACCTGGGATATGTCTAAATTGCATTGATTGTAACCTGGAATGTTCTTTTTGGATGTACCCAGTAGATGGTATTGGAGTTTTTGCCCAGTAGAAGGAACTATTCTGCTGCTTGTAAACATTGTATGACATTCCTGAATGGTCTGATAGATGACATGCCATATTTTGCCAATTAAAATGGATTTGCTCAAAATGACCTTGTATACCAGGGGACATCAATTCTAGTGCTGGAGGCTTGGAGTCTAGTACAGGTAATTAAACCCGGTAATTAACTGGTGAGATGAAGTTCCTTTGAGCAGAGAAATATCTTAATTGTGCTGGACTCTGGCCCCCTGGACGGGAATTGATGACTGTTTACAAATCCACAAGATGTCTTGTGGCTGGGTGTCTTCCCTAATGGAAAAAATCTCAGACTTGTGTATTTTGGGCTAGTCCTAAAAGAAAAAGATGGTAGTCATTGGAAGATGGTTGATTCTGATTTTATCATGATGTTATTTGGATGATGGATGTCTAGTATCCAGGATATTTTCTTCTTAGCGTCCTTACTAGTTTCTAGAGGATCTTTGCAGCAAGAATTCCGGGATCTAACATAATGAATAGGTCCTGAAATGTATTAAAAAGTCTTTGGCTTTGATGATGTACCATTGTACCAGGGCTGAATTGCGTGGGTTTTTAGGTACACTTTGGTGTATCAGAGATCCTTGGAACTTCTCATATATCCTTTTATCCATATCTGTGGTACATGGATAGTTCTGAAATATAACATCTTTAATTGATTGCAAATCCTGGTACCTGGACTGTGTCCTTCCTCTGCATAAAGCAGAATGATGGAAAACTCCTGTAGCTGGACGCAGCTTATCAAACAGCCGAGATCTGGGTGAATGACGGTTACACTTGCACGTGCCGTAACCAGGTGACTCTGCTTGTACCTGTGTTTCAAAAGAGATTAGGTGCATAAGTGGACGAACGGTACTTCAACAGATACTTATGTGTGGTAAATGGGCTTGAGTTTATGGACATGTGTGCAGCATGTGGTACCTGTCTGCAGAGCGACAGTCCAGAATGAGGATGTAGTATGGGTCATGAAGTGCTGGTTCACCGGCTTCAGCATTTAACAAGTTATATACCTGCTGAGGAGTCACGTAGCCTCTCTCTGTATCGGCCTTTTCTGGTAGGGCAGGAACCAACAGCTCGTCTAAACACAGACACAAATATAAACACAAAACAAAAATACACAAACATACAGATCCATGTACCATAATTCAATACAAAGCACTAGAGGTGTAACGCAATTCTATTATCTGAATCTGTACCTGGTTAAATCGTTCCTAATGGCTGTGTTTGTATTCATATTGAAACCAAAAGTGGGTGTGGCCCAAAGTGGGCGTGTAGAAATGTAGAAATGTCATCATATTTTTGACAGTTCCTCAACCTCAACTACACCACTACAGTTCAGAAATGGTTTCAACTAAAGATGTGCAACTGTCTGTCATTTTTATAAATTCCAGTGCATGCAGTTATTATTATGATCGCCACAGCTAGCTGGCAGTCACATAGATTTTGTCAAAGTTTTCTTCTTCGTCTTTGTCTTCTGTTTTTTTCAGCAATGTTTGGTCACTTTGGTCAATATAGATTCAAGATTTATTTATTGTCATATCAATACATGCAAGCACATACTGAATGAAAAGTGAAATTTCTCTGGGGGTTCGGTGTAAAGCACCTCATCCCAGAGCGGCTGCTGCATATACGCACGCGCTACCTTACAGACAGAAAAAAGCGTCCGCCTCTCGTGAGTGCAAGCATAAGGTTTGTGTCTCTAGGTGTGTGTTGATCTTCATGCTAGAAACCCCTGAGGTGGGGGAGGCTGAAAGAACTTTTTCGGCAATAGCTCCAAAACCTCAATGGTTTGCCTAAAATGACTAACTTTTTATGTCTAGTCGTCCTCTAGGAGGCCCATTACCGTAGCTCATTGCCATTCATTTGTGGAGTAGCGCCACCTAGTCAATAATGCCAAAATCTAGCACTCACTAGCCAATATCTTGGGATGTAAAGGCTCAAACATCACCAAATTTCATATCCTGCATCACTACAACATTCCATAGAGGCCCACCAAATTTGATGAAATTTCATCCATAGGGGCGCTGACACACAAATGAAACTTTTCAATATCCGTTTGGTTTCAACTTTGAAATTTACTTCATTCTTGCTCTTTCTCTCACTTTATGCATATTACATATTACATATATTCCTATTACACTCATATATGGGATGTCTAGTATCTGTTTAGAGTGCATTAGTTGATTATTTTAAATAATGTATTCATATTCAGTCACATCCCAACAAGACACATGCTTTCTTTGCATTTTTTATGAAAATAAACATTTTCAAATAACACATCATCATCATCATCATCATCATCATCATCATCATGGTTCAAACCTTCATTGTTAGTCTGAGAGCCTTGAATGATGTCATTAGGAGAGAGTTTGGCAATGCCATTCATCTCTGGACAGGAGGCGCTGTTTTCCCCCTGCACAGAGCGCCGAAGCCCAGTGGAGGAGACAATACGGAATTTATCAGACCTGCAGGTAGGGGGAGGTATAGAGGGATAAAAAAGAGAAATGGAGGAATAAGAAGAAAAAAATGAAGATATACTAAGATAGATTAAAATGTTCAAATTTTATTCTCTAACAAATATACTTTTCCGGACCCACTGCTGAATATTATATACTGTTCCTCAAAAGAGGTAAGGGAAAGATCTACTAAGCTGTCTGTTTAGCTCATTTTCTAGTCATGTTTGTCATTGGAATAAAAAACAAGCACTTCTAGTGACTCACCTGGACAGTGCAATGCCCATGGTTTTGGATCGGAGTTTTGCATTCGGGATTCGGCCTTCTTCACTGCTACGGGCCAAAAGGTACAAGAGTCGACACGACCATCCTGACGCACACATACACACAGGGCTGGAGAAGTTTGCAATCGAGCCAAATCACAATACAAGAACCAAAATCCTCAATGATGCTGAGCAGTAGTGTGGAATCTGGCTGCTGGCCATGGTGCTCATTTGTTCTCCATGTGTAAAAAAACAGTCTTTCCTTCTTCTCGTTGGTTCCTGTCCCCTTCCTGCCGTGCTTATTTTAGTAGGTTGCCGTGGTTATGCGGCAGATTGAAGTGCTCTACATGAGCCAGGGTGAGCTGGACGTGACAGGTCAGTGTGTCACACACATCCACACGTCTACACAGCACACACACGCAATTTATCCAAATGGTGCATGTGTTTAAGGTTTCAATGTACACGGGGACATTGGATGATGTCAAGCGATCCAGATTCTCCATTTCACAAACATGTGACTTGTACACAGAGAATGTGTTTGTTTTCAGCTTTAAATGTGTTTAACAGGGCAGCTTGATGTAGAAATAAGTCAGACTTGCTCACGTCTAATGTATAATGGATAAACATTTATGCCTTAAATATATATTTAAATAATTTGCCTTTAAGCATTTAAGCTACTACTGGGGAAAACACAGCTTCATGGTGAAAACTGTAACTCTGCTTTGCACCAGGCCGCAGCACATCATCCCATCTGTCATGTATTTGCTATAACAGCGTGCTCTCAAGTGTTTTATTCCTCTTACACCACAGCAATTCCTTAGTCATCATCCCTTTGCCCTGTCTCAGGCCCAGAGTAAACAGCAAGCACGTTATTACTTGTTCTGATGTGATGTCCTGTTTTCCAAAGATGACTTGTCAGAATGAATTCTAATCAGAAACCATCTTTTCAGCACTAGCATTTGGAGACCTTTGTGTAACAGATTAGAGAAAAGAGTGAAGGTGAAGTGAAAAGGGAGGGTGAACGAGTGTGTCACTCACAGATGCTGCAGTCCGGCCGGAGAACACAATGACTTCTGTAATCTGTTATTATAACGCTGTAACTATCAGCACCAGCATCTGAATACTGCCCAAGACATCCACAATCCAGAGAAGTCAGAAATCAGAGTGACAGTTAAAAAGGTTGTTTAGCTGTAAATATTAATACATTAAGTTTCTGTCTGCACTCAGATGCCAGTTTGTCGTTTGCTAAATCTGTGTTTCTAATAAACTCTCAGTTCAGCGTCAGTTTATGTCTTAATATGTTGAATTGTTTTGTGTTTAACGATAAATGAATGCAAATGACCTTAAAAAGTTACACGGTATAATTTATAAATGTCTATGTCTAATGTCTAAAGTCTATAATGTTATATAATGTCTTCAAAATCTGAAGAAAGTATTGCAATTAATGATTTTTATTAACTTATAATATTACATTTATATTTCCTGGATGATGTTCACTACAGACTGTTCAGATCTGTTTCATATCTTTATATTGTACAGGCACGAGTTTTAATGTCAAAGCTGCATGTTAGTCTCTTCAGTAGGGACTCAAAAACACCAGACATCGCCACCTACTGACATGTCGAGGTATTTGGACAAGACATTTTGGACAATTTTTTGCTTCTGATTTTGTGTGAACAGTTTAGTGAAGGTTGTTTTCTGTTCCTGCATGACTGTGTCTCAGTGCACAAATCAAGGTCCATAAAGACACAGTTGGGTGAGGTTGGGGTGGAAGAACGTGACTGGCCCACAAAGAACCCTGATCTCAACCCCATCAAACATCTTTAGGATGATCTAGAACGGAGATTGAGAGCCAGGTCCTCTTATCCTACATCAGTGTCTGACCTCACAAATGCTCTTCTGGATGAATGGGCAAAAATTCCCACAGACACACTGCAAAATCTTGTAGAAAGCCTCCTCAGAAGAGTGGAAGGTGTTTTAGCTGCGGTGGGGAACCGACTCCATATTAATGCCTATGGATTAAGAATGGGACATCATAAAAGCTCCTGTAGATATAATGCATAGGTGTCCCAATACTTTTGTCCATATAGTGTATATCCATATATATGGATTATTATTAGTAGTAGTAGCAGTATGGATATTATGGATAAAATTTTTTAAATATAGCCTATATTTGTTGGTACTTATGAATAGATACTTTTTTGTTCATATTTATAAACAGAATAGTCTAAATATAATATGCAGTGGATATACTTAAATAAATAAATAAATAAAAGTGTCTGAATATCTTGGCTACTTCCCCTCAGGGTGTATCCATTTACTTTTTTGGTGTACTAGTATAATAGCTATAATTACTCCATGTTTAAGATAAAAGTATGTTATATCACAGTGCCTCTGACAGTAGTACATCTGTAAATGGTGGGTTTGTGTTAATGCGCTACATTATCTTTTCTATGATAACAGCTTATTGACAGGGGCGTGTACAGTGGAGGCTCCGCAAGAAAAATTACCTACTCACTATTGTTGGATAAGTCATTTATTAGCTTTGTATGCAAATGCTTTTAAACATTAACCCAAAGATAAGGCTGGAGTGCAACACATAGTTTATGGCATAGAATTGCAAAGAGTTGGGGGGAAACGCCACCAGGTTATCTTTGTTCCTTGTATAAAGTAAACTCTCTCTCTATATACAGTGAGGAAAACAAGTATTTGAACACCCTGCGAATTTGCAAGTTCTCCCACGTAGAAATCATGGAGGGGTCTGAAATTTTCATCTTAGGTGCATGTCCACTGTGAGAGACATAATCTAAAAGAAAAAAT
>JAOVVH010000002.1:24724217-24734289 GCA_028566435.1 Scorpiodoras heckelii
CATGCAAACTCCACACAGAACGGCCCGGACCGGGAATCGAACCCGGATCGTCTTGCTGTGAGGCGACAGAGCTAACCGCTACACCACCGTGCCGCCACTGCCTTGAAACCTTCAGTGAAAATATCTTGTTCAGGAAGAATTTAATATCTTTAGAAGAGAAATATCCTGAATTTTACATCTTAGAGAATATATCAGAAAAAGAAATCTTGTCAAAATCCTAAGATGGCATTGTGGTCAAAATGTCTTTCATTGATAAGTGTATAATCATTTATTAGATGTTTAAGAAGATTAAGAGCTTAATATGAAACTAAACAGTAATTAAGTTTATAGAGTAATCAGGTTCTATCAATCAGCACTGGCCAGTTTTGAAATCTGACTTTGTATTTGTCTCTGAATTTCAATAATGTGAATTTGAAATCAGGTGTACATGTTAATTTTAGTATATCAGATCTATGGGTCAAACTGCCTCCGAAGTCTCTGATGCATAATATTTTTATGTTTTTACAGTAGTAATAAAAAGCATATAAATGTTTTTAGTATTTGTTGCTGAGTGTTTATTGTACTATTCATTATTGCACCATAGGCCTATAAATAACATTTGACCTGTACATCATTTTCACAAAAAAGTACCTCCAAAATATAAAATAATTTAAATAAGTAGCTTAATATTTTTGTAGTTGGTTTATTCATTCATTCATTCATTCATTCATTATCTTAACCGCTTATTCCTGTCCCCATGGTCACGGTAGAGCTGGTGTCTAGCCGGCGGCATAGGGCAAAAGGCAGGATCAACCCTAGACAGGGTGCCAGTCCATCGTTGGGCACACACACACACACACACACACACACACGCACACACTAGGGGCACTTTAGAGACATCTAATATGCATGTCTTTGGCCTGTGGGAGGAAACTGGAGTACCCGGAGGAAACCCACACAGACACGGGGAGGACATGCAGACTCCACACAGAAAGGACCCAGACCGCTCCACCCGGGGATCGAACCCGGGACCTTCTTGCTGTGAGGACACAGTGTTACCCACTGCACCACCATGCCGCACTAGTTGGTTTATGTTCTTTAAAAAAAAAAAATCATAATGTCTCAAAACAGCTCATCACCAAGGCAGAAACTAATGATACTAAGGTCACTAAGGTCATGTTACTTTTGGCTTTTGTTGTGCTTTTTCACATTTCTTGACCTTCGTATGTCACAAAGGAATATACTGTATGTTGCATCAAATGAAAGAATGAAGTATTTCACTATGGAATTATAGACAGTTAAGTAAAAGGTATTTTTTATACACTTATTATATATATATATAAAACATCATATATAAAATGCATCAATGGGCAAATTACACATAAGGCCTGAGGAATCCAGACAGGAAGCCCAGGATGCAAACACTGAAAACTGTTAACTTAACAACGTCATAAAAATGTGTCTTAAATCCAATTAATGATTTCTATATATGCAGGAGCTTTGTGTCTGACGCCCAGGATTCAAAACCCATCAGGCAGTATGGAGACCTGGCAGAGCTGCTCCAGATATACAAGTTCACTAATCTGCAAATGGTATACTTACACCTTATTTAGTAATGCATTCAATATCAGGTTTGCACATATCAAATATCAGTGTAGTGTTTTAATTTGTCCTGGTCTATAAGTCAGTAAGATGCACTCACTGAGCACATCTACTGTATACACCTCATCATTCATGCAGTCATCTAATCAGCAAAAATGTGTCATCAGTGCAATCCATAAAATCATGCAGATACAGATGATCACTTCGGGTAATGTTCACGTCGACCATCTGAATGTGGAAAAATGTCATCTCAGCAATGTCAAATCAACAGTGCAGGCTGGTGGAGGTGGTGTAATGCTGTGGGGAATGTTTTCTTAGCAGACTTTGGGATCGTTAATACCAATCAATCATGACTTTAATGCCACAGACTATTAGAGTATTGTTCCTGACCATGTGCATCCCTTCATGGACTCAATTTACCATCTTCTGATGGCTACTTCCAGCGTGGTAATGCACCATGTCACAGAGCAAAAGTCATCTCAAACTGGATTCATGAACATGACAATGAGTTCAGTGTTCTTCAGTGGCCTTTCCAGTCACCGGATATGACACTAGTAGAACGCCTTTGCCCCTGAATAATTTGCAGGAACGTCTTGTGGAATCCACGCCATGAAGAATTGACACCATGAAGAATTGTTTTGAGAGCAAAAGAAGGCCCTAGCCAGTATTAATGTAGGATTCTTATTGAAGTGCTCAGTGGGTGTCATTTTTAAGCATTATGAGGTCAAAGCATGTCCTGATTTTGCAGGATGTCAGAAATCCCTAAAAAAAAAAAAATCATATGATATGATTACTAATGTTCATTTGTAATTCCTTGCATTAGTGTTCTGCTTAGCATAAAATTACACACTTTAGCAACAGCCAGATACCTAAAAAAAATACCGTGCCAGTGAAATCTTATAGTAAGCTAGCTAAGATGCAAATTTATGTTTATTTTGTATAAAAAACACAGCAGCCAATTGACCCAGCAAGCAAACTATTATCATGACGTCGTAGATTGAAATGTTGAATTAGTGCATTTCTCTCTGCTGCTGGATATTTGTTCTTTCTATTCCAAAACGCTTGTATTTTTCCATCTAACAGTTTCTCGTGGCTGCGGATACGGGGTCCTCCTTCAGTCCGAGCATGTGTGTGTGATGTCTATAAACCCCTGGCTCCATTAAAGTGCTACTCTGCTGCCCTGGTGGTCGTAGTTTTGTATGCACTCGCAGATCATCTCCATAACTTTGTGTGCAAGATCTTCATTCCGCAGTACCACTACCCATACACTACGCCTTTCACCCTCATACAGGTACTGTTTACGGTTTCCCTCATATCAGACCTACAGTACAGACTTACAAAGTATAAGTGTACAATTCAGACCGAGTATATATACAGAGATATATACATCCTCTACCAATGCCTATATAATATGGCTGATGTTTTCAAACTTCTGAATGAAACACTGAGATTGGATTTGGTGTGGCCAAACAGCAAGAAAAGAAACATGTCTAAACAAAGACAGAGGGTGAAATATATACAGAAAACAAGAATAAAGTATAATAGTCATACCAAATTGCAAAACTGCAGCTTAAGCTTAAGTTCCTGAGATACTGAAATATGTCTGTTGCAGCGCCCCTAGTGATGAATTTCCTGAGATATGAAATTTGGTGAAACTTGAGCCTTTAGATCCCAAGATATTGGCTAGTGAATGTTAGATGTTTGCTTTGAACATTATTCACTAAGTGGCTCTAGGGTAATGTGCCTCCTAGAGGACCACTTGCCATAAAAAGATTATATTTGGCAAAATAGTTTTTGAGCTACTCAACAAAATATGCTTTGAGCCTCCCCAACTTCAGGGGGCACTAGCACGAAGGGCAACACACACCTAGAGACACAAACCTTATAGTCCGTATCAGACCTGTGGAGCTAAAACCACACCAAGTTTAATGTGGATTAGTGACATCTAAGTGTTTGATATCATCAACCAAACATTGGTGAAGAGAAGAACAAGCTCACAAAGCAGCTTTACAGAAATTCAGATGCAGATCAAGAATTAACTAAACTGATTTCCTTCTCAAAAACCTCCAGATCTAGTATGAGAGCATTCTCTTAAACAAGTACCACCATAAGTAATCAAACGTATGTTCAAAATAAATAAACTCTTACGTACGCACTGGTTATGTACATAAATATATTTTAAACTAGCAGTTATCAAACCACTGATAAGAAACCTGACCTTTACCCTTATCAGCTGTCAAACGACACCAATATCACACCTGCACCTTATTTCCAATAGCCTACAAAAGCATCCGGCTCAGCTTATATCTGTCTGTTAGTGATGATTCCATGTACCACATATAAAGGTTTTGTTTGACACTCATCGGACTGACCAACACACAGTACAGTGGGAAAGTCCAAGGAGCTCAGTGCAGATCTGAGAAAGATGATGGTAGATTTACACAAGTCAGGATCGTCTCTTGGAGCCGTTTCTAAACAACTGCAGATTCCAATATTATCAGTTCAAACATTTGTATGTAAGTACGTTATTGAGAGGTGGAGCCACTTTGCCAAGGTCTGGAAGAAGATCCAAACTCAGCAAAGTGGCTCGCAATAACATGTACTTACACACAATTGTTTGTACTGATGATCTTGGAATCTGCAGTTGTTTAGAAATGGCTCCAAGTGATGATCCTGACTTGTGTAAATCTACCATCATCTTTCAAAGACAGTTTGGCAAACTGTCATCCCCAGCTGAGAGGAAACTGGTTCAGATGGTCAGGAACAACCCAACAACCACCAAGGCATAGGCCTACCATGAACTAGGAGCTGCTGGAACACCAGTGTCACTCTATAGCCAAGCAAGTTTTTTATGATCATGGACTGAGAGGGTGCTGTCCAAGAAAGAAGATCCTGTTCCAAAATCGACACCTTCAAGCTCGACTACAGTTTGTAGCTTATCATACGGCCTTCAGAAAGAAAGATTTATGGTCAGAAGAAACAAAGATTGAGTTGTTGGGCCACCAGGACCAGAGGTGTGTTTGGAATAGTAAAGGTGAGGCATTCAACCCTAAGTAAACTGTACAAACAGTTAATCATGGTGGTGGTACCATTGTGCTTTTGCTGTCAGTGGATCTGGAACCTTGTACAAAGTGGATGGAATAATGAAGATGGAAGACTACATCAGAATTCTTCAGCAGAACCTCAAACCATCATCTAGATGGGGAAACTTGGACACAGTTGTGTGTTCCAACAGGACAATGAGCCCAAACACACATCAGAGCTGGGTGTGGAATGGATAAAGCAGGATAACATAAAGCTTTTAGAAAGGACTTAGCAAAGTCCTGACCTCAAACCTATTGAAAATATGTGGACTCTGTTTAAACCAACAAATTTTCCTGAAAGCTACCAATTCTGCCAAGAAGAGTCAAAGATCCTACTGGAATTCTGACAGAAGCTTGTTGATGGAGACAGAAATAAACTGGTATGTGTGTATATTTTTGACCCTGTGTTGATTTCAGAAAACCCAATAAAAATTGGGGCACCAAATTCTTGTTCTTTTTTTTCTATTAAAAATTCAAAATGTTCATTTTGAAATATCAAAACTATAAAGCTACAAAGCCCCTCTCATGAACTAAAGTTTTACAAACCATCTCTTTATGTCTATGATTGAAAAACGTAGCGTTGATGTTCTGCTTACAAAGTAATGCTTTTCATCGCCGTGTTTCTCAGGTGCTCCTGAACGTCCTGGCATTGCAGGGTCTGCGTGCTCTGGGTGTCGTACAGCTCAACCATTTCTCTTGGAGGTTAGCCGAGCGGCTCATGGTGCCCGCGGTGTGTGGTGGAGTCCAGCATGTTCTGGCTCTGTGGGCACAGTCGAGTGCACACTCCGGCTTGTACCCCCTGACCGGGCGCCTCCTCCCGGTCTTCAGCCTGGCGTGGGGTCACCTACTGGGAGTCAGCCAAACTAACTCCACCCACTTCACCTGCCTGCTCACAGCATTCACTTTCACCTCTATTGGAATTACAGGTAGGTACTCCCATCACGCAGCAGTGCAGGGAAAGGGTCGGATAACAGGGCTTGAGGTGTTGCCCCAAGACTTCACATTGCACAGTATTCTGGGTCATTTCTTGTGTGTTTGTTCTCAGTGTATGATGGCGTGTACAACATGGAGCCGCTGGAATACTTCTACTCTCCTCTAAGCCTGTTCCTGCACAGTCTCTCCCTGGCCTGGCTGTCTAAAGTGGCCCAGACTGAGCAAAGCCGGGCTACGACTTTAGACCTCTACTACACCCTGGCAGTGACCCGGGGCATGTTGTTGGTGCTGCTTTGTGCAATGCATCCAGACACTCCAGGAGCGATCACGCATGGCAGTTGGCACACTCTGCTCTTTCTGGGTTACATGTTAGCCATACTGTTCCTGGGCGCTGTACAGATTTGTCTAGTGGACTTAACAGCGCTGAAGTTCTCGCCGCTCACTGCGGCTCTGCTACACTCAGCCAGAGGACTCATCATGCCTTTTGTTAACTTATTATAGCGGGAGTCTAGTCACAGTATTTAGAAAGTCGATTCTGTCCATTAATTCCAGTTAGTCTTTATTTATCAGGTCAAGTTTGCTACATGATGCAGAAAGTATGCAAGATACAAGTCAAGAACTTCAGTTAATATCAACATCCAACATCCGAATGCAGAATAAATATCATCTCAGGCTTTTGACTTTGACCAAACAGTAACTGGTTACAGTATCTTAAATCACTACTCTTTACAACCGCGATAACCTCAAAAGCATCTCAGAACGCACATCTTGAGGTGGATGAGTTACAACAGCAGCAGACAACATCAGATCCCAGTCCAAAGAGGAATCTAAGGCTATACTGGCCACAAGCTCTCTCAAACAGAACAGACGGAGATCTGAAAAAACATCACCTGGTGAACAAGTGTTCTTCTAAAGTAAATGATTAGTGAAGTCCAAACCTGCTACACAACTGATAGTGATTTGTTCATTAGGTGCTCGTTATTGAAGTGCATCAGTAAAGCTTAATTTTTAACAGTTGAAATGTCAATAAAAGGTGAGGTGTAACCTTGCAAACCTGCAGATGTGTCACGGAGAAGATAAAGTCACTAATGATTGATGTGTGTGTGTGTGTGTGAGAGAGAGGAATTTGTGTGAATTTTGTTAATAGAACACTACCAGCAAGTATAGCTCATCATGAAGAGCAAAAAAAAGCAAAACAAGAAAGAAACACACTTCAAAAACCTGGATCTGTTTTGTCTCTTTCCCAACATGGAGAACTTTTATCATGAGTCTTAAATTTCCAAACTTTTATATTCCAGATTTTGCAAAACTGTTTTTATTTCACATACTGTACAAAAATACACCTGTATATGAGTATATGGTGTTGAACACACTTTATATTAGCATCTCCTAGTAAAGACATGAGATGTGAGGCAACAGCAAGAAATGCTCCTGGAGCTGGTTGAAGGGAGTCTGAGGGGAGATTAGGGTGAGACTGAGGTGAAACTGATGGGAATCTGAGGTGAGACCGAGGTGAGACCGAGGTGAGACTGAGGCGAGTCTGAGGGGAGACTGAGGTGAGTCTGAGGGGAGACTGAGGTGAGTCTGAGGGGAGACTGAGGTGAGTCTGAGGTGAGTCTGAGGTGAGACCGAGGTGAGTCTAAGGGGAGACTGAGGTGAGTCTGAGGGGAGACTGAGGTGAGTGAGGTGAGACCGAGGTGAGTCTGAGGGGAGACCGAGGTGAGTCTGAGGGGAGACCGAGGTGAGACCGAGGTGAGTCTGAGGGGGGACTGAGGTGAGTCTGAGGGGGGACTGAGGTGAGTCTGAGGGGAGACTGAGGTGAGTCTGAGGTGAGACCGAGGTGAGACCGAGGTGAGTCTGAGGGGAGACCGAGGTGAGTCTGAGGGGAGACTGAGGTGAGTCTGAGGGGAGACTAGGGTGAGTCTGAGGGGAGACTGAGGTGAGTCTGAGGGGAGACTGAGGGGTGACTGAGGGGAGACCGAGGTGAGTCTGAGGGGAGACTGAGGTGAGTCTGAGGTGAGACCGAGGGGAGTCCAAGGGGAGTCCAAGGAGAGTCCAAGGGGAGATGGAGGGGAGACTGCGGGAGTCTGAGCTGTGTCTGAGGTGAGACTAAGACGAGACTGAGAGGAGACTGAGACGAGACCGAGGGGCGACTGAGGTGCGTGGGCTCAGGAGGGATCGGCGTTGGGGGGCAGGCGCAGGCCGAGGCTGTGCAGCAGATTTGAAGCGGGTCCGGCGAGACCGGCCTCAGAGGACAGTGACTCCAGCAGGTTGGTTACCAGGTTGACGTCCACATCTAAGGGCCGCAGATCATCTTCTGTCTGCGCTGGGCTTCCTGCTGCGTCTGCGCTGATATCGCCGCCCTGCTGGACACAGAAGGTAAAGCGGTTACAAACAAATCTTTCACAAACTTGTTTTATTTTTATTTATTGTCAGTTCGCAGTTGTTTCGTGGAAGTTCCAGAACCCTGAATGTACAGTATTTATAAACGGGAAGAAAATAAAGTGTCATAAATTTAAAAAGTGACAAATTGCAAAGTGACAATGACAAATTGCTCCTGTCTCTGTCTTTGCCTCCATCTCTCTTCCTGCCTTCATTTCTCTTTCTCTCGGTCTCTCTCTGTCAGGTATAACACATCACTGAACTCTTCCTTGGTTACATCAGTTGAGTCTGTGACGAGCAGCAGGAACTCACTGTGCTCCTGTACGTGAAACTCTGTCCCACGTTCGTGGTTTGAAGCTCCTGGTCCATCTCGTCCATGTATCTCCTCAGACTGTCCAATGTCTCTGCTCCTGTCTGCTCTTCAGCTCCTTCTTCTTCTACTTCATCATCATCATCATCCTCATCATCATCTAAATCATCAGAGTCCAGCTCCTCATCTTTACCACCTGACATCAATTAAATAATAAAATAAAAAAAAAACACATTTCATTTTATCAAGCATTTGACATGAAAACAGTAAACATGCTCCGTGTATCAGCTGAACTCACCGAGCAGTCTGTCCAGAGCACTCGTCACTGCATCGGGGTGGAAACTGAACGGCTCCGACACACACCACCTGAAACCACACCAAAAAAACATGCACTTCCTGTCACTTACTGTCTGACTGAAACAGGACGAGTGTGCAACGCTAAACGGGTAGCTATCGAGCTAGCGTCGTAGCATGACCTTAAAAAAAAGAAAGAAACCGTCAAAATATTTAAATCTAATTTTAATTTAATTTATGGTTGAAATGTTTATTATTATTATTATTATTAAATTGTTATTTTTATTATTATTATTAAATTGGTATTATTAAATTGTTATTTTTATTATTATTTAATTGTTATTGTTATTAAATTGTTATTATTATTATTATTAAATTGGTATTATTTTTATTAAATTATTATTTTCATTATTATTATTAAATTATTACTATTATTATTGTAGTTAAATTGTTGTTATTATTGTTATTATTATTAATAATAATAAATTATTATTATTATTATTATTATTTTGTTGTTGTTATTATTATTATTATTATTATTATTATCATTACTATTATCATTATATTCATTCATTCATTATCTTCCGCTTTATCCCGCTAGTCGGGGTCACAAGGGGGCTGGAGCCAATCCCAGCGTCATCGGGCGAAGGCGGGGTACACCATGGACAGGTCGCCCGTCCATCACATGGCTTTATCATTATATTGTTTTTTTTTATTATTATTATTAAATTATTATTATTATTTTTAAACTGTTTTTATTATTATTAAATTATTATATTATTATTAATTTGTTGTTATTATTATTACTATTATTATTAATGTTACAGGGGGGAAGTCAGAAAAAAAGCTTAAAAAGGAAACAATCAGAACTGAATTAAAGAAAACACACTGGAACACTTGCACTGGATGAAATAAATTATTAAGTAGAAAAATTATACACTGACATCTATTTGCAAAATAAATAAATAAATAAATAAATAATTCATGCAAAATTTAAAAATAAATTTAAATAAATAAATAATATTTAGAAATAAATACGATATGAGAATTATTTAATGGAAAGTTATATACAGAAAAGAATGCACTCTGTACTAGTGTAAAGATAAATATTAATGAATGATGACAATGATGATGATGATGATGATGAAGATACCGCGGGAATTCAGCTCCTTCGTGTGACGACATGGTGTTTATAAAGTCCTTCATCCCCTGTGTCACAGCCACTAGCGTGTATCCGGCCTCTTCCTCCTGCTGCGTCTCCTCATCATCACTCCTTCCTGCTCCACACGTGACTCCTTGACCCTTACGTGACCTCTGACCCCTTCTTTCCTCCAGCAATCTCTCTAGATCGTCCGGCGTGATGTTTAACCAGTCATCACCTGCAGGGGGCAGCAGAGAGAGAGAGAGAGAGAGAGAGAAAGAGAGAGAGAGGAGAGAGAGAGAGAGAGAGAGAGAGAGAGAGAGAGAGATAGAGAGAGAAAGAGACAGA
>JAOVVH010000002.1:24767278-24777278 GCA_028566435.1 Scorpiodoras heckelii
CGCTAGATCTAGCTCTAGTTCTAGCTCTAAATCTAGTTCTAGCTCTAGTTCTAGCTCTAGTTCTAGTTATAGCTCTACATCTAGCTCTAGCTCAAGTTCTAGCTCTATGTCTAGATCTAGCTGTAGATCTAGTTCTAGCTCTAGTTCTAGTTATAGCTCTAGATCTAGTTATAGCTCTAGCTCAAGTTCTAGCTCTATGTCTAGATCTAGCTCTAGATCTAGTTCTAGCTCTAGCTCATCTCTGTCGCTAGATCTAGCTCTAGTTCTAGCTCTAAATCTAGTTCTAGCTCTAGTTCTAGCTCTAGTTCTAGTTATAGCTCTAGATCTAGTTCTAGCTCTAGCTCAAGTTCTAGCTCTATGTCTAGATCTAGCTCTAGGTCTAGTTCAAATTTTTTCTTAAATGCTCAGTCTTATCTTTTTAACCTTAAAAGTTATTCAGTGCTGATAACCGTGTTGTTTTACGTCGAGCGTCTCCTGCTACCTTATGAACACTGACACGAGCTTTTTAACAACACGCTTTATCCCGTAGCTGTAACAACATACGAACGAGGCTGCGTTACGATGTTGTTCCAGCGCTAGCCTGCAAAACTGCAAAAACTAAAATACATCAGCTTAAACTGTTACCAAAAAATTTTGGTAAAGATTTTTCACACTGAAATGAGTAACTTCTGTGTAGGTATTTGTCACTGTTACTTATTCTAGTAGTAGTAGTAATAATAATAATAATAATAATAATAATAATAATCAGTGATATGCTTGTGAATTTATGCATCGCAATATCAGAACACGTACTTGCATAGAAGTTACAGTAACGCTAACGGACTCGTGTAAATACTTTGGTTATACGGAGCACAGACTCAGAGGAGAAGTTTTATCCAGACGTGCTGACGCTGGCCGGCATTTGCGTCTTTACCCGGTATCGTTTTCGATACAGATCGGAATTCACAAATTGTACTGAACACTTTAAAAAACGCAGAGGCAATTGTTGTTTAGTTTGGAAACAGTATTCAAGACGACAAGACACTAATTATACACCTTTATATTTATATCCAACATTCAGGAAGTCAGCCGAGTCTCAAACTTAAATCAACACTAAACTTTGAGTATTAACGGTTAACTGGATCGACACTACCATCTTTATTAGCTGCTTTAACAGTTCTGGCTGAACAAATTCTTTAAAATTTGTACATGATGTACTTTTAATATAATATAATGTAATTATAAAAGTCTGGCAGTGAAGCGAGACGATGGGTTCAGTGCGGAAAATGTTAAAAGAATGTTTGTGTTTGTTCAAACGTCCTGTTATTATTAATAATCAGCAATTTTTCAAATTTTATCCTGTATTTATCTATTTTTAGGTATTAACACAAAATTTAAAAATACTTTCTCCAAAAATGCACACAATGTCATCTTTTAAAATTTTTGTTTTCCAAAATTATTCCTATAGGTTTCATGCATTTTTAATTAAAACCGTTAAAACGTTACTGATAGCCTGCTCCGTTTAGGAAGTGTTTATACTTAAGCGATATATTTAACAAAAACCAATCTTCATCAAATACAGATGCACATTCCAGATGTTCGAAATGCATAGCATGCAGTGCGCGGAGTTTTGTCGCTAGCGGGAGTTCGATGTTCTCCCGTAGGACCAAGAACACTTTCAGTCCGTTTCTTATCTTAATATTGGATAAATTATGCAAAACATAGTCGAAGTCTTATTGCTGTATGTGTATCTACACGGGTTTGTGTCACTTGCTCGGCTCGCAGGACAGATCCCGGCTACGTTATTTATATCCGTAACACTCGCACACAGGATGGAGGATTTAGAGCGGACGAAATGATCGGCCCACGTGTTTTAAACAATACGAATTTGACGTATAAGAGTTCATGTATAACGTTTGCGTGCCAATAATCCTATTTTGCTGTAGCGATGTTGTGAACATTTGACTTGTTTTATTTGGGAGAACCGTTTCTGGGTCGTAATTTGTACTATAGACAAACCACTGCATTCTGAAACTGGACTGATTTGCTCTTGCATGTGAGAGGAATCCCAGAATTCAGTGCACCAGTAACTGGGACAATGTGGTAAAAAGAGCTTTCGAATTTGTCAGTGTTGTGTGAATTTAGATAGTTTAATGCATTTTAAGGTCATTTTCTTGTCAGAACAAATGAGTGCCGGACTTTCACCACCAAATCACCGCCAAAACTACATTTATTTCACACGCATGGTCGCTAAATTGCTCGTTACAACTAGCGATGGTGCAAAACTATTTTTGTTGCTTTTCTGAGACTGATACTGAAACTTTGCCATATTTTCTTTAAAACCTTTTTTGTTCACTGAAGCACTTAACAGAGTTTTACACAAAAACACCCCCCATCCATGTTTTTATTGGATCAGTGCCAAATAATGTTACAGCTATTAAACTAAAATCGTTCAGTTTTCACATCTTGTGTTTTGTCCAACACGTCTGCGTAAATGTGAATGTGATTTTTTTTGCGAATCTCATAACAGTATAAAATTCCTGCTAATTTTATACGTAATCGATATTCGGATGCGTTCGAATGCTAATTATTTTAAATAACTGAAATTAAAATCGGACGGAACGTGTATTCCGACCGAGACGAAGTTTCAGAATCAGGATTGTTTATCCGGATGTTTAGTTTTTAAAACCTTGTCTAGATTCATCTAGCATTTTGTTGCTTTGGCTTTAGTCCGACATGCGTTATTATGCACGTGCACGTGTCCTGTAATTAGCGTGTAATCATGAAAGCGTTCAGCGAGAGGGTTTTTATTCCATCTGTGCGTTTTATTATTTTAAATAATGAATTGTAACCGAAGCGTCGTCGTCGTTTATAAATCAAACTCGTATTCGTTAAAAAACACTTGGGCCAGTTCGGAAACTCGCTTGTTTAATTCACTACAAAAACCAAAAGTCACTCGAAAGAAATAAAAGTGTGTTTGTTTATCTATAGTATGAAGCAGGACAGCCTTTGTGTGTTTCGTTGCTTCAGACTGAAAGCCATGCATCACGGTTTAACCTTAACTAATCACTGTATTGAAAATTTGCACAGTTTTATACAGACTATAATGTGACTTTCGCTGTTTGTACATGCTTACGTGCTCTGAGACGTGTTAAAAAAGGCACAGCACACCCTACAAACACTACAAACACGAGCCGTGACGTCGTTAGTTAATAGGCCTAACTAATGGTAGTGATTAGTGAGGAAGACTTTTTTTTCATTTTAACTCCATAACGCAAAGCGCAACATCGTGGTGATGTAGTAAGTGTAAATATTAAAGAAACGGAGAACTGTGAGAAGAACGCGGTCCCTTAAGGATGTTTTGGCGTCTGGCTTGTCGGAGATTGCTGCAGGTGGCCGGGTAAAACCGGTTACAATTTCAGACGTCTGCCTCAGACTGCGTCTGATTGGCTAGTGCATGATGACATCACAGAATGTTTCGTCTGGTAATTCTTCTTGCACATCTACTGCATGTCGTTTGTCAGTGCGTCGTTTTCATTCAGCATGCAAGAGGTGCTTTTTTCTTTTGGGATACCAAAATGTCCTTGTGACCGAAGCTGAACGTTGCTGTATGTCATTGTTATATTTTTATTCATTGGAAATGACAGTAATGACTGTCTGGGTGATCATATAGCAACATGCTTACTAAGGAAAAAAAGTGCACTGTGTCACACTCCATGATTGGTTAAACTGATTTAGGGCTTAAATATATTCATGTCAGTTCAGGAAATTTTCAAAGGAACATGTCAGAGTCACTTGTACAATCAAAATCAGTCAACGCATGTTTAGTGTCTGAACTTTACTTCTTTAGTTTTGTGCTGAAGCTACAAGTCAAATCTGGAAGTTTATCACACTTAAAATTTTGTTAACTGCATCTCCTTTCATGTGTGCATTGTTTAGGCTGTTTGAATCCGCGATTCGACTCTGAGTCGACTCTGAGTAGACAGTGAACCGACTTGGTTCCAGGAACAGAATCAGACATTGTTTAGTCTGTTTGAATCAGCGATTCGACTCTGAGTCAACTCTGAATCGACTTGCCTCTAGGAACCGAATCAACCATGCAGTGCTTTTTTTTTTTTCTGGACACGCGAGCTGCTAAACTGAGCTGCGAGACACAACCTGAGCCAAAGCACCGAGCTGCAGAAACGCCGACGAACAAAAAGGAAAAAAAAAACGCACAAAATGTTTAACACTAATTATTTATATAATTATCTAAAATTGATTCAGTGGTGTCTGTTCTCTCTGGTCAGTTTTTGTACCTTGTGATTTTTACACTCACTTTTGTTTTATGAAAGAGATTTATGAGTATGTTTAAGTGTATTACGTGTGAGTGAAATTATCCTCTGTATTACAATTAAACAAAAAGTCTTAACCAGTGATGATACGTAGGGTAAAAGACAAGCTATGTGATATCTCTCATCATGAGATTATTATGTAAGAAATATAAATTTAATGTAAATATTTCTAGTCATACATTGCTTCCAGTGTTACTGCCATTAGAATAAGACCTTAGATATTTAGAAATAGGCTTAATATTAGTTGAATTTGCCCGTATTGTACTTTTTAAGGCGAGGCGAAGTTCTGGTTGTCCAACATGGTCACCATGAAAACGTTAGACAGTTAGAAGAACGATGAGATATTTCCCGTTTGAGACGAAACAGCTTCCATTAGTTATTTGCGTTATCTTCGTAGCTCCTGCACAAAACTGTAGCGTAAACAAACATGTCTTGGCTGATTGACTACCGTTAATTAAACGCTGCTCGGCTTTAGAAGACGCCAGTAACGTGGACAGATCCAGACTTGCTGTGTGTTTCCTTTAGACATAACGTGTTGCTCAGCAGTCAAAACATGCAGGGTGTTGTACAATAACACATCATTGAACAGAGAGAGAGAGAGAGAGAGAGAGAGAGAGAGATACAGAGAGAGTGAGTGAGTGAGTGAGTGAGTGAGTGAGTGAGTTGAGTAACCTTTCAGCCTTCCAGAGCACTGCAGCTTTCACCCTGAAACGACGTCTTGCAGGTTTCAGCACGTGTTAATAACAACAGACCGAGTCCGTCTCCTTCGGTTGCATTAACACCTTCATTTCAACACTACGATGCACATGACCTGTAAATAGTGTACGATATTATTTGGTTTTACAGACTGTATAATCGTCTATATTTTGTTTCGAAAGTGAAACTGATCTATGAGATTGAGGTAACACATTAAAGGTGAAAATGAAACCTAGTGGTCGTCATGGTGTCTGTTATTTCATGTTATTATTTTCCTACACACACATGGATTGGTTTGGGAGATGATTTGGTTTTAGATATGGAAGTGTGGATGTGTATTATTGTGTATTGTGTTCATATGTGACTAAATGGTGGTTAACAGGATGCTGAAGCATGGTATCATGAAAGCATTAATGTTTAGACGGCAGTTCCTCTGTCAGTATCTCCAGGTTGTTGTGCTCTGTTTGAACTCCCAGAATCCAGCTCACTGCTGCTCTGTCCTTCAGGTTTCTCCATAGCTTTCTCCAGCTTCCTCTCTCCACCAGACCTGACACACACACATAATGTAATAATACATTAAAACATTGCATTTTGCCAAAAGCAAAATACAGGATGCTCTGGCAATGTTCTACTGGGAAACCTTGGGTCCTGGCATTCATATGGATGTTAGTTCATGGAAACGGTGTTCCCTAATAGCAGTGGCCTCTTTCAGCAGGATGATGCTCCCTGACACACTGCAAAAATTGTTCAGGATCCGTTTGAGGAACATGACAAAAAGTTCATGGTGTTCACTTGGCCTCCAAATTCCAAGACTCCAAGCATCAGTGGGATGTGCTGGCCAAAATGTCAGATCCATGGATGTCCACCATACAGCTTAGAGAACTTAAAAGATCTGCTGCTAACGTCTTGGTGCCAGATACCATAGCACACCTTCAGAGGTTTTGTGGAGCCCACATCTGTGGAGCTGTTTTGGTGGCACATGTGGACCTACACAATATTAGGCAGGTGGTTTTAATGTTATGGCTGACTGGTGAGTGTATATATTCTTTTATGTACAGCAAGTAGAACTCGGTGATGTGGATGTCTCACACACCAGCAAGTCTGGTCCTTCTTGATATGAATTTGTATCCCTGAAATATCCTTAAAATAGTCTTCAAACAGGAAGGAAAAACTATTTCCTAGTTTGGATGAATTCCAAAATCTGATCAGTTCAGTGATCATTCCATAGAAATCCTATGAACATTCAACCACTGGATCCTGACAGGACACGAGAATGAGAATGTCGATGGAGGGAAACGTGGACAACCTGAAAACACCACCATTTAGTGGTGGAGGTGTAAAAATGTGTTAGCAAAATATTTAAATAAATGTATGCAAATGTATTTAAAAACTTCATTTAAAGGTCCCTAGTTGGCAAAAATGGATGTAATGCATTTTGGAGTGAAACCTTTCGATTACTTTATGGTATGCAAAGAGGTTGAACCTGAATCTACTGTTCAAAAGTAGGCAAATTAAAATGAAAAAAAAAGAGCACAAGTAGCAGCTCTCGTGTCACGTCTGGTTTTGGAAGGTGAGATAATTATCTATGCATGAACTCAGAGATAGTTTCAACATCTCCATGCTTTGACCTGACCTCAAATTTTTCCTGTAAAGTGTGTGTGTGTGTGAGACTTCTGTTACCCTCACTTCTTTTTAAAGAGTTTTTTGAAGGAGCTCCGGAAACCTTTGCCCTCCTTCCTACTACACTTGCTCAGAGGGGTGTGGTCACCTTCATCAGCCACGCTCTTCCATTTTAACTCCTCCCATATTGGAGGTCCGGATTCCTGAGATGTTAAAGCACATGCACTTGTAAATAAATCACAGTTTGAGTTTCCAGTATAGAGAAATGCATTGTGTTGTGTAACCTTGTGTAGTTGTTGTGTGAGCTCATCAGTGGCGGTGTGTGTGTTGGGTTCATGATGTCGCTCTGGGCTGCTATTCCTCAGCCTGGATTTGGCGCTTGATTGGCGCACTAGCCTCAGGTGGGCCGGACTTTTGACCACATGGGGGTGGCTGTCGTTGCTGTCCAGCTGCAAGCCATTCAGCGACTTGCTTTTCCACTGCACCGGCTGCAAAGGCTTCATCCCACTGGCTGAATCAGGCGACATGCAGCCACGACTGGATCTGTAAACCCCGCCTCTGCTGCTCCGCCCTCTGCTGTGTGATTGGCGGTCTGGACTGAGGGATGGGCTACAGCTCACAAAAGCAAATTCAATGCTCGAGTCTGTAGAATGGGAACCACTTGAACAGTGAGAGTTCTCGTCTCTGGAAGGAAGGAATGCCTCCATTGCATCGGCCAGGGCTGACCCCGCCCTTTCTGTCTCTGGAATCCTATGGAGTTGAGTGGGTGTGGCTTTGTGATGAGATTCCGAGTCGGATGCAAAGGAAATGTCAGGGTAAAAGCGATTAAGCTCCACCTCCCAATCAGGGTAATGATGGACAGTTGCTTTCTTTCTGCTCTGACCGTGGGCTGGATCACTGAGAGAGAGAGAGAGAGAGAGAGAGAGAGAGAGAGGTGGAAGAGGTGGACAAATCAATGCATGGACAATGTAAATTGAATAGTTATTTGAAGGAACAAATGTAATAAAATAGATGAAAAAACTGAATAGCCAGATGGAGTGAATGGAACTTGGGTGGATGGAACAGATTGATTAGGGTAGGTAGATTGACAGGTGGATGGATAGAATGGGTTAGACAGAGGGATAAATGCATGAGATAATAAATATTTAGTTGAATGGATGGATGGATGAAAATAATTTGTATGTTTATAAAATGTACTACCAGCTGGACAGATGGATAAAATGGTTGGATGAGTAGATGGATAGAATAGCTATTTGTACAGATTATGAAACGGTGGGATAAGTGGATAGATGTATGGTTGGATGGATTGATCAGTAGAATGTTGAAAAGAAAGGGTGGGTTAAAGGAGGTATAAGATAATCAATAGAATGGTGGAATGAGAGGATGGATGAAATGTTTGAAGTGGATTGAGTGGTTTAAGGGAAAGAATATATGGATGGAATAATCCGATAGATAGATGGAACGGCTGAATGAGTGCATGGCTGAAAAGAATTATCAGATCGCTTGACTGATTGGTAGAATGGTAGACGGATTGATGTAATAGAGGTCAGAGGGTTGGGATAGACAGACAGATGGATGTAATAGATGGATATTATAAAATGGACAAATGGATCGTCCTTGAATTGCTGGATGGATAGGAATAGTTAGACAAGATGGATGGATGAGTGAATGGATGAATGGGTGGATAGAATAGTTGGTGAAGTGAATAACATTAACAACTCATACACTGGCACCTGTGAAGCGATGGGATTTATTAGGCAGGAAGTAATCAGTCAGTTCTCGAAGTTGATGTGTAGGAAGCAGCAAAAATGGGCAACCATAAAGATCTGAGGGCTAGATTGTGATGTCTAGATGACTCTGTCAGAGCTTCTCCAAAACAGCAGGTCTTGTGGGGTGTCCCAGTACGTAGTGGTTAGTACCTACCAAAAGTCCAAAGAAGGACAACCGGTGACCCAGTGACAGGGACATGGGCACCCAAGGCTCACTGATGTACAAGGGGAGTGAAGGCCTGTCTGGTCCGATCCCACAGAAGAGCTACTGTAGCACAGATTGCTGTAAAAGTTAATGCTGGTTCTGGTAGAAAGGAGTCAGAACACACAGTGTATCACAGTTTACTGTGTATGGGGCTGTGTAGCTGCAGATCGGTGAGAGACCCAATGCTGTACACCACCATAAGCTCCTACAGTGGGCACATGAGCATCAGAACTGGACCATGGAGCAATGGAAGAAGGTGGTCTGATGAATCACGTTTTCTTTTACATCAATCCGATGGCTGGGTGTGTGATCCTCTGGGCAATGTTTTGTTGGGAAAACTTGGGTCCTGGCATTCATGTGGCTGTTTCTTTCACATGTAACACTTGCGTAAACATTACACTCCTTCATGGTAACGGTGTTCCCTAATGGCAGTGGTCTCTTTCAGCAGGATGATGCTCCCTGATATACTGCAAAAATTGTTCAGGAACGGTTTGAGGAACATGACAAGGTGTTGACTTGGCCTCCAAATTCCCCAGATCTCAATCCAATTGAGCATCAGTGGGTTGTGCTTGACAAACAAGTCAGATAGATGGAAGCTCCAGCTCACAACCTACAGGTCTTTTGGAGTCCATGGCTCGATGGGTCAGAGCTGGTTTGGTGGCACGAGGGGACATACACAATATTAGGCAGGTGAATGGTGTAAATGGAGAATTATAATGCTGACAGATGGCATGAGTCAATGAAGAAAATAGATGAGAGATGGATGGGTGAGTGGATGGATGAGTGAACGGATGAGTAGATGGATGAATGAGTGGATGGATGAGTTAGACAGGTTTTTGGATGAAAAGATGGACAAGTGGATGGATGAAGAGATGGATGCATGGACGGATGAGTTGGATGGATGTAGAAATGCATGGATGGGTTAGACAGATGAATGGATAAAGAGATGGATGAGTGGATATATGAGTTAGACAGATGGATGGATGAGGGGTTGGATGAAAAGATGGATGAATGGTTGGATGAGTTAAACAGATGGATGAGTGGATGTAAGAGTTAGACAGATGAATGAGTGGATGGATGAGTCAGACAGGTGGTTGGATGAAGAGATGGATGAGTGAATGGATGAGTAGATGGATGACTTAGTGGATGGATGAGTTAGACAGGTGGTTGGATGAAAAGATTTATGAGTGAATGGAAGAGTAGCTGGATGAATGAGTAGATGGATGAATGAGTGAATGGATGAGTTAGACAGGTGGTTGGATGAAAAGATGGACGAGCGGATGGATGAATGAGTGAAAGAATGAGTTAGACAGGTGGTTGGATGAGTTAGACAGATGAGTGAGTGAATGGATGAGTAGATGAATGAGTGGATGGATGAACAGTGCTGTGATTAGTGA
>JAOVVH010000002.1:24796934-24810757 GCA_028566435.1 Scorpiodoras heckelii
GTGTGTGTGTGTGTGTGTGTGTGTGTGTGTGTGTGTGTGTGTGTGTGTGTGTGTGTGTGTGTGTGTGTGATGTGTTATTGGAATATTTGGCACTTCTCACACTTTCACCATTTAATTGCTGTCTGTTAACTGGGTGGGATAAATA
Source organism: Scorpiodoras heckelii (assembly GCA_028566435.1). NCBI lineage: Eukaryota > Metazoa > Chordata > Actinopteri > Siluriformes > Doradidae > Scorpiodoras > Scorpiodoras heckelii. Next base: position 24,797,080 of record JAOVVH010000002.1, read on the forward strand.
AATGTAAATCAGCTGTTCGGGGAAGAATTTACTTGGTAATTTACGGCACATTTATTAACATTTATGAGTACAAGGAAAATCAGAAGGCATTCAGTAAGTCTGGGAGGAAATTTTTACATTCAGTTTGGCTGGCATAAAAATGTGCTAAAAGTTTAAGAAAGAAACTAAGTAATTTGGGTTGTCCAAGATGGCCGCCGCCGTTGTTAGTAACGTTACAGTGTTCGGCTACATGGTAGAGTTTAGTTTGTGTTTATGGCTGACAGGAAGTCCGACTCGGTCCTAAACCGCATCGTCGTGTCAACTCTGAATACAGTTTTGAGGAGAAACTTTCCAAAAAAAACCCCCAATATTTTTGCCTAATTTATTTTACTTGTTAGCTAAATTAGCGTCATAGTCTCAGTGCAAACAAAAGCAAAAAACCTTCGACTGCATGTTTGTTCCATTTGAAGTGTCCTGATGTTCCTGTTCTGTGTTCACTGTATGAATATGAATATGAATATTTTTCCCTGTATGAATTTACGTATCGCAAAATAGAGGTTTTTGTACTAAAATAAAAATCACCATGATTTACTTTGAAGAGTTTATTGTTATTTGTACACAGATATTTATAGAATAGTTACAGTGATTGGTGTGATACACTTATTAACAATTCCCTTTTTATATAAATAAAAAAAACACAGCTTTGTGTTAGCTAATGAAACTTGGGAACAGACGTCTCGGTACGTCAAAGCCGACGCTTTTAAACTTCACCGTTCAGCCAATCAGAATCTAACGCTTGTTTTTTTGTCTCCATGACCTGTTTTTGTAATTTATCCCTAAAGCAATTATATTCCTGTTGATGTCTTTACAGTTTTACCCTTTTTGTGTCTAATAAAAGTGCTAATGTACATTATTTAGCAGTTACTGTAACTTTTATCCATAAGTGCTTTGTAGTTTTCACATTTGAAAAAAATCTTCTCACTAGTACAGACAGAAAAAACCCTTTTAGAGAGGTGTGTGTGTGTGTGTGTGTGTTGTAAATTCTACTTTATTAAATACTGTTATTTACATCAGTGCAGGTTTACACTTTATAGTTTTAGGGCGGGGCAAATCTAACGATCTGATATGCTAATTAGTAATATTATAATCAATGATGTCATGATGTACCTTTCTGAGATATCTTGTGTATCGTGATATCGTTACCTCGTACTATACATCTGATCTGTGATCAGATTTCATCAGATCGTTCTACTAGTTCTACTCTACTGACTAAATTTTCTAGATCAAAGTACAGAAGTCCAGAAAAGCCAAAGGTTATCTCGGAAGTCGAAAGTCGGAGCTGGGAATGACGGCGCACCGGCGTGTCCACTAGAAGAACTTGGACACTTGATGTTGAGGCACGGGGCAGCCATGTTGGATTTTGAAGTCGGTGTTGGTGAGGTCGGACCGAATTTCCTAGTTGGAAATCTGACTTCAGCGGGCAGTAAGAATTTCCGTCTGGGACCTGGGACATTCCGACTTCCCAGGACAAACCGGACACACCATTGGTGTCACGCTGATTCTGCAGTAATTACATCATCCTTCTGAAGATTGTGACAAAGGTTCAGGATCACTGTAGTGTCCACGATGGTACACAGTTTCTGACTGACCAATAAGAAACATCTAAATAACACGTTGCCTTTCTGGACTTCTGCATCAAATTCATTTTTAGAGGTTTATTATTAAATTCAGCGTGACAGTTTTGTAGGCACTTTCTCGGCCACCCTGCTGTTTATCTCCTGATGAAAAACGTGTGTCGCAGAAACGTCTTAAATTTTCATAATATTTTTGTCAAATTGCGTACTTCTAATCCTGATATTAGTTTTAGAGTTTTAGGGAAAGTTTTTGATCGTTTCTTTTTGATTATGTATATCCTGACCTGCTGAATCCACCTATACGGAGGCGGGTCTTGCCTTAGCGTGTTAGCTTGTTAGCACATTAGCAGCAAACATGGTTTGTCGATGCGTTTTTGGCTCTTCGGTGCTGGACATCACTTCTTCAGAAAGAGTGAGAATATGATTCCAACAAAGCTTCTCTTCTCTCTCAGTTAGAGAATCATTAACGTCTTCACTGTTCTACAGATTTAACAAACTCACTAAACTAATGACGGGTTTGATTAGATCGGGTGGGGCGAGGGGGTGTGGCTTATCTCCAACGCAGTCAAGCAGTTCAACACCTCGTATTTTATATTTTAAAGCTTTTGATAGACAGACAGACAGGCAGAGAGATAGATAGACAGATACAGATAGATAGAGAAACAGACAGACAAACAGACTGGGAGACAGGCAGAGAGACAGATAGATAGACAGACAGACATTCAGACAGGCAGAGAGACAGACAAGCAGAGAGATCTATAGACAGACAGATAGATAGATACAGATAGATAGAGAAACAGACTGGGAGACAGACAGACAGACATTCAGACAGGCAGAGAGATAGACAGACAGACAGACATACAGACAGGCAGAGAGATAGATAGACAGATAGACATACAGGCAGAGAGATAGATAGACAGACAGGCAGAGAGATAGATAGACAGTCAAACAGACAGGCATACAGACAGACAGATAGGCAAAGAGACAGACAGATAGATAGATGGATAGATGGATAGACAGACAGACAGACAGACAGACAGATAGATGGATAGACAGACAGACAGACAGACAGACAGACAGACAGACAGACAGACAGACAGACAGACAGATAGATAGACAGATAGATAGATAGATAGATAGATAGATAGATAGATAGATAGATAGATAGACAGATAGACATATATAGATAGATAGACAGAGAAACAGACAGACTGGCAGACAGACAGACAAGATACTTCGATAAGCAGTGAAAGTTGGAGGTGTGCAAATGAGAATATTTTGTCACCTGATTGGAGATAGACATGTGGTTCCTGGTTGATGGAGCTCCATCAATCTGATTCAGCCATTTAGTTGTATTCTACATGGTGGACTGTATATACACAATATGGACAAAAGTATTCGGACACCTACACATTATATCTACAGGAGCTTTTATGATGTTCCAGTCTAAATCCATAGGCACTAATACGGAGTTGGTTCCCCCTTTGCAGCTAAAACACCTTCCACTCTTCTGAGGAGGCTTTCTACAGGATTATGCAGTGTGTCTGTGGGAATTTTTGCCCATTCATTTGTGAGGTCAGACACTGATGTAGAATAAGAGGGCCTGGCTCACAATCTCCATTCTAGATCATCCCAGAGATGTTTGATGGGGTTGAGATCAGGGTTCTGTGTGGGCCAGTCAGGTTCTTCCACACCAAACTCACCCAACTGTGTCTTTATGGACCTTGCTGTGTGCACTGGGACACAGTCATGCAGGAACAGAAAAAGGCCTTCACCAAACTGTTCCCACAAAGTCAGAAGCATACAATTGTCCAAAATGTCTTGGTCTGCTGAAGCATTAAGATTTCCCTTCATTGGAACTAAGGGTCCTTGGCCAACCCCTGAAAAACAACCCCATAGCATCATCTCTCCTCCACCAAACTTTACAGTTGGCACAATGCAGTCAGGAAGGTGACGTTCTCCTGGTGTTCACCAAACCCAGACTCATCCATCAGACTGTCAGATAGAGAAACGTGATCCATAACTCCACAGAACATGTTTCACTGCTCCAGAGTCCAGTGTCTGTGTGCTTTTCACCACTCCATCTGACACTTGGCATTGTGCTTGGTGATGTAAGGCTTACATGCAGCTGCTCGTTCATGGAAATCCATGAGCCACGAGGCATCTGGTGCACAGTATTTGTGCTGATGTTAAAGCCAGAGGAGGTTTGGAGCTCTGCAGTTATGGAGACAGCAGAGTGTTTGTGATTATTATACACTATGTGCCTCAGCACTCATGACCCGCTGTGTAACTTTACGTGGTCTGACACTTTGTGGCTGAGTTACTGTGAATCCTAAACACCTCCACGTTTCAGTAACACCACTCACAGTTAATTGTGGAATATCTAGGAGGGCAGAAATTTCACAAACTGACTTCTTGTAATGGTGGAATCCTGTTACAGAAACACACTCGAATTCAGTGAGCTCTTTAGAACGACCCATTATTTCACAAATGTGTGTAAAAGCAGACTGCATGGCTCGGTGCTTGAGTTTACACACTTGTGGCAATGGGACTCCATGAAACACCTGAATTCATTGATTAAGATTTGTGTCCAAATACCTTTGTCCATATAGTGTACATCAAAAATGCGTACTCTCGTAAGCGGTGAAGAAGAAAAACCAATCGAACTTTCATTCCTTATCGACGTTCACATCTTTTCCTTTTATCGAGGACAGAGTGTACAATGTACAGCATATATTTTTTGCACATAATAAAATCCTGAATATCATCAACATTCATCCCATATTAGAGATCTGCACCATAATTCTCAGTCCACACTACAGCTCAGATCCGAGGACATGTGAGATCACCAGAAGGTCCACGCTTCGAGCTCCAGCACGCGGAAGTCGCTCTTCTCGGACAGGCTGCAGTTGTTGAAGGTGTGACACGGGCTGCTCCTGCCCATGTACAGAGACTCGTCCAGCCACAGGCCGAAGTGTCCACTGCCAAGGGAGGAAAAAAAACCACGCACAGGAATCTAAATTATTCACCACAATTTTCGCCGTGTTTTCTCTTTTGCATGTTAAGATACAATGCTAAAAGAAAAAAAGTAACTCGAGTGTAAATATGCATTCATTTGTTTTCGGTAATCGAGGCTGTTTATGGTCACGTGATTCTGATGACGTGTGAAATCCAGATGGACGGCAGGAAGCAATTCTGTGTAATTTGATGCTCTGGAACGCCCATGAAACAAGTTCATTCTTGTTTCTTGTTTATTATTGGTTTTATATTATGTAGAACGTCCTCCGCGCACGTCCCTGTGAATAAGCGGTTACTACAGAAATGGAAATTAATCAACACCTTCTGACCAATCGGGATTGAGAAATCAGCAATGCTGTGGTGTATGTATATATCAAATAACCACGATGTCTGTAAATATCTAATTACAAAGAACTCGTACCTTCCGCCACCGATGGCAAAGGAGTCGAGGTCACCTTTAATGAAGAAGGAGTTATCACCTGTCCAGTGGAAGCACTGAGAGACAGACAGACAGACAGACAGACAGTTACAGAGACACTGAGCTCAAGAAGAAGGAATAGGAACAGTGATAAGAGTTCAGAGGCTGAGAAAGATAAACTAACACAGATAAACTAAGTCTCTTTTCTGGTTCAAAGATGAGTGCAGGTTCACACTGAGCATGTGGCGGACTCTGGAGATGCTGGGGTGGACGTCATGATGCCTGCAACAGCATCCTGCATGACTGGTTTGGCGGTGGGTTCTGTGATTTTCTTGGAAGGCACATCCTTGGAGGGTCACACAAACCTCCATGTGATAGTCAGTTGTACCCTGACTGCTTTTTAGGTACCAGGATGAAATCCTCAGAGTATTTGTCAGACCTTAGGCTCTTGCAGTGTGCCCTGGACTCCTCCTGGTGCAGGACGACGCCTGGCCTCATGTCAGCAGAGTGTGTCTTGGATGGTGAAAACACTGATGCCATTGACTAGCCCTCACATTCGCCAGACCTGAATCCAGTGGAGAACCTCTGGGATGTTATGCATCAGTGCATCCAAGTAGCGCCACAGACTGATCCAGGTCTGGGAGGAAACCATCCACCTTCTCATCAGGAGCATGCCCAGATGTTATCAGGCACATGTGGGAGCTGTACACACTACTGAGTCATGTTATAAGCTACCGTGATAAAATTCATTAAAATTGGATCAGCCCGTGATTTCAACATTTTACTTTGATTTTCATAGCAACTGAGATAGTTACATAATGATCTCAGCATCTGCTAAAGCTTTGGGTTGGAAGGTTGATTTGTGGGTAGGTTGGTGACTAGGTAGGCTCATAGGTTAGCTAGATTGGTTGATAGGTAGGCAGGTTGGTTGGTTGATAGGTAGGTTGGTAAATATGTTAGTCAGTTGGTAGTTAGGTTGATATGTAGGTTAGTTGGTTGGTAGGTTGGTTAGTTAGTAGGAAGGTTTGTTGGCTGATAGGTAGATAGGTAGGTTGGTAGGTAGGTAATAATTATAATTATATGACTCAGTGTTGACAAAGTGCTAGAGATATGAATTTCAGCATGCACAAGGAATATTTCTAGTACTACTTGGACGCTCAAATGCCATCAACCAACGGTGTTCTCTACTTTTTATTTTCTACTTCTGTAAATCCACATATCTAAAATTATGCTGACGTCACCAATGTGGAAGCTCCTAGAATAAAACCTAAACATTTTCTAGCTGTTTAGAAGTAATGTTTAATTATAGCTGTGATGTGACAGGGATGTACTGGGTCAGCGCTGTGTCCTAAAAACCTCATGCCTCCATAATTCCATTTAATAAATCTATATGTTATTGAAAATATACCTGTGGTGGTGTGTGAGAGGTCTCACACACACATTCTGGGACCTAGATTTACCTTAAATCGAGGGTGAAGGAGGAAAAGGAAGGTCTCTCCTGTACCATAAAACGTGTCACTCGGGTGCAAAGGGTGAGAGAGGAAACCACCAAACATCTGAGAGAGAGAGGCAGAGAGAGAGAGAGAGAGAGAAACGGTGGACATAATGATCCATAATTAATATGGACATAGATATTTATTAGTTGACATACAGCACGTGTCAAATGTTTTCAAATATATTCTCTCAGAATAATGTAAATAAATGCTCAATCTGAGACACGACACAGACTCCAGCTGTGAGCGTCTGACCTGCTCGTTGTTGTCTCGGATGAGGAGAAGGACGGGCGAGTCCGAGGCACTCAGCTTCCTGTAGAGTGTTTTGAGGCTGGCACCATGTTTGCTGGTGCTGTAGGCTAATCTCCAGGAGTGACCCACTGTACGAGGAGGGAGCTCGCTGGACAGCTGAGGACACCACCAACAAAGACACAGCAGCTCATTTCATTATATACACTCAGTGTGACTTAATCAGGAGTGTGTGTGTGTGTGTGTGTGTGTGTGCGTGTGTTCTGACCTCTCGGACGTGCTGTGGATTCAGTATGAGGCTCTGTTTCACAATGTCACTCAGTCCATCAGGCTCTTTGTCTATAGAGAGAGACCCCTTCACCCTGCTGTCCTCCATACACACCATCTACACACACACACACACACACACACACACACACACGCCAATTCAGAGAGATTTTCAGAGAGTTTTTTCCCCAAGTCACCCTGGATAAAAGTGTTACCCAAGGACATAAAATGAAACGAGTCTGAAAGTGACAGAAACTGATACGTTTCTTTCATTTGCTATTTGATTTGTTTTGGTTTCACACGTCAAACCAGGAAGTTGAAAAAAGTCATGTAGGGCTCAAAAAACATTGTTTTACATTTTTAAAAGTTTTATTCTTATACTTATTATGATTGCAAATTTTTTACTCTTAGCCTAATTTTAATTTTTTTATATAAAACACTACTTTATTTATTTACTCTTTTACTTGTTCATCAAAAATACATCAACAGTAAGTTTCTGTCAAAAAATCCTTAAAGTGGCAAACATGGAGAACACAGCGCCAAAACTACATGTATAAATATTATAAATAAATATTTAATCTTTTTATTCATTGGTCTAAATCTACAGAACATGTCTGCAGTTCTGTCCTTTGGCTCAGTTTGTGCCTCGTGGATCAGTTTAGCAGCTCACCTCTATAAAACCCCCCCAGCATGTTTGATTCACTTCCTTCAGATGAGTCGATTCAGTCTGAATCTGAATTGACTCATCAGATTCGAACTGAAACGACTCATCAGATTCAAATGGAACCGACTCATCAGATTCAAACTGAACCGACTCATCAGATTAGAACTGAAACGACTCATCAGATTCAAACGGAACCGACTCATCAGATTCAAATGGAACCGACTCATCAGATTCAAACTGAACCAACGCATAAGATTCGAACTGAAACAACTCCTCAGATTCGAACTGAACCGACTCATCAGATTCGAACTGAACCGACTCATCTAATTCAAACTGAACCGACTCATCAGATTCAAACTGAATCTACTCATCAGATTCAAACTGAACCGACTCATCAGATTCAAACTGAACCGACTCATCAGATTCAAACCAAACCGACTCATCAGATTCAAACTGAATCGACTCATCAGATTCAAACGGAACCGACTCAACAGATTCAAACTGAACCAACGCATAAGATTCGAACTGAAACAACTCATCTAATTCAAACTGAACCGACTCATCAGATTCAAATGGTGTACACACAAGTGTATGAGTTTAAATCTAAGAGTTAAAATGCTTTTAAACACCTGGAGTTTGTATCAGGTGAAGACAAATAAAAGGTGTAAACCTTTTTTATGTACACATTAAACGTCTACGCTCTAGTCCATGCTCAACGGTCCACCCCAGCAACAAGCAGTGGTACTGTTACCTGTCTTTCTGAGAGTCTAAAGCACATGGCAAACCATTTACTTCTTCCTCAGACACACACACACACACACACACCTCCCACTCGTCTACGGTGCGTCCGCCTCTGATGGATTCGTCTACTTCCTCTTCCTGGTCGCTGAGAATCACAAAATCGTCTTCGTCCCGCTCTTCCTCGTCTCCTCCTTCCAGGATGCACAGGTCCGGCCGGTGGTGGCTCAGGTAGGCGTACAGCTCGTCTAAACTGATTAGGAACAGACAATACAGATTAAAATCCACTACTAAGATAAATGCTGAAATAACTCTACTGAGTCCTGAATCTACCTCAGCACTAAACTGTACCATGTGACAGATTACAGCTGGACTGATCGATCAACACACTGAATCTTTATCTAAGATCTACATTGGAAAGAGTAGCAACTGAGGAATCTCCTGAGGAAAAAAATAAGAATTAAAAGACATGCATCTTGGAACAGTGGAAAAATTGTGCATGGAGTTAGCAAGAAAATCTCCTGAGCGTGTGAGAGAAGAAGACGGGGGGAAAAATGCACTCGGTTAGGACTGAGTTTTAGTTTAAGGACACACACACAACAGGTCAATTATGGGCTGGTTATTGGTTTAATAAAGCTCAGTTGTTGTCTAGACACAACGTTTATTCACTGCACATTAGTCTTTATTTATAAACCTCTACTGATTTATAATTAAATATCTATTAGATACTCATAGTAAAGTGCTATCTGTCCTCTTCCACATACATAACCTCACAGACCCCCATGATTGACAGAGCAGACAGAGTATGACGTCCCTCCCACCCAGACAGCACGCCTGTGGATGGACGGATATATTTTCATCATTAGAACGATTACTAATTTTATGCTTCCTTTGGAACTGCTCAGTTTCGTCTGAATCTTCAAACTGAATTCTTTAGGATTATAATTTAGACGGATTCTTAAATTTTTTCACGAGGCTCTAAAACTGACAAACTGCTCCTTTAATCTAAACCATAACAAAGCTAAGATACCATCACCATGAAGATTTAATATCAGCACATTTATAATGGTAATCCTCCTCCACCGGTGGGATGCTTTGTGCTCGTCACCTCTCTTGTTGCAGGATGAACCAGGCGTCTCTGGACAGCACGGTCTGGGCTTTTCCGAGCTCCAGCATCCCGAAACTCTTCTTCTTCACCAGCTGGGGCTTCTGACGCATCCTCACAAACATCACAGAGCTGCTCCTGAGGTTTCCTGGAGAAAGCTTAGACAGTGAGTATAGGAATGATATACTGTACACTATACATCAACACCTCTCTGTTTACCTGTGTGCTGCTTTTCAGAACTCAGCTGGCGCCCGGTGTTGAGCTCCAGCGCGAGCTGCTCCAGCTGTCGCTCCACCTCGGCCATGTCCCCAACCTCGTCCTCCACCGCGCCAAACGCCTCCGTTTCAACCTGCACGTCACACGTCACCTGCGGTGTACAAACCTCCATCTTGGATTGCGGTGTGGTCATGTGGATGATTGCGTCTTTTGAAGTTTTACCCTTTGATGTTTTCTTACGACGTTTTAACCTGTGATTAGATAAAACAGAGGAGCTGATACTGATCTGTCCGTTTTTTTCTGGTGGGAAATTTTATGAAGGATTCCCTTATAATGGTCATGGAAAATAAAATTTGCTTCTCAGTCATGCAGATGCAGGTCAAGAGCTTTAAGTTAATGTTCATATTAAACATTAGAATGGAGGAAATATTGCGATCTGACTGAGTGTAACTGAGGCATGGCATCAACAGATGACCAGTTTTGGTGTCCTCAGGTCTCGGTTCTTGGCTGACAGGAAGTGGAACCTGATGTTGTTGTAGCCTATCTCCTTCAAGGATTTTATGCTTTTCTGCTCAACACAGTTGTAAAGAGTGCTGATTAGAGTCACTGTAGCCTTAACCATACCCACTCTGGCCTCAGGTGTTTCCTGTTGTTTGTTTTTCACACCATGCTGTGTAAACTCTACAGATTGCTGAAGTACAAAAGCTGCTATAACACACCGTGCATCGTTAGGATGGTTCCGTTTGAGAGCTACACACCTCTGCGTGGACCTGCTGAAGTGAACGTGAGAGACGTCGGAGAAGAACGTGATGGACGTCAGATTGTCCACCGGACAGGAGAAGAGATACTCCTCACAGCCGTTCTCCTGCACCAGGGGGAGGGACTTGTACGGGTCAAAGAAGATCTTGTTGGCTGTTACGAGGAGAATCCCAGAAACCACGCCCTAAAAACAGGCCGGTGGGACATCGTTAGTAAAAGTAAGGATGGTCAAAATGCACAGAAACTTTTTATAGCAGTAACTCACTTTCCGGTCTGTGATGAAGCGACAGAACAGCTTGAGACACTGCAGGTCCGCTGGCTCCGCCCCCTGCATGCACTCGGGTGGCAGAGCCAATAGGCAGAGCTGTCCACCAGGCAACGGCACCGCCTCCACATCCTGACAGTGAGGAATACACGTAACGTATTTAATTTAGTTATATGGTTTATTTTATATTTATTATGGTTGGTGAAGGACCATACCTAACAGTCTGAGTTCTTTTCTCCCCCACCTCTCTCTTCTTACCAACTAAAAAATCCCACCCCCACCCCATGATCGAGAAACATGTGCCAAGCAAGTTAGTTGACTGGTTGGTTGGTTGGTTGATTGATTGCTTGACTGGTTAGTTGACTAGTTGTTTGGTTGGTTGATTGGTTCATTGAATGATTGGTTGATTGGTTAATTGACTGATTGTTTGGTTAGTTGGTTGATTAGTTAGTTGGTTGTTTGGTTGGTTGATTGGTTAGTTGACTGACTGGTTGGTTGATTGATTGGTTGATTAGTTAGTTGGTTGATTGGTTGATCGATTGGTTAGTTGACTGACTGGTTGGTTGGTTGATTGATTGGTTAGTTGATTGATTGGATGGTTGGTTGGTTAGACAGATGGTTGGTTGATTGATTGGTTGATTTGTTAGTTGATTGGTTGGTTGATTGATTAGTTGATTGATTGGTTAGTTGGTTATTTGGATGGTTGGTTGGTTGATTCATTGTTAATTGGTTGGTTGGTTGATTTGCTTTCATCTTCCAAATCTACTGTTATGAGGTGTTAGTCAGAGAATCACTGGGTTGAATTCTGGGTTCTTTTAAGGGTCACTTTAGGGCTTAGAGATGGCACTGATATAGAAAACAATTAATTAATTAAAAGAAAATGAGCAAAACGAGACCAATAATATTTAATAAGTGTGATTTATTCATGCTGTTTGCATTTGCTTTGTTTATTTTCTTCTGTTTTTATACCTATTATTTTATTTTGCTCCATGTACAGGATATACATTTTAACTTGAGTTGAGCTGAATGAAATCTAATATACAGATATAAAATAAATGCAGTTGCTCATTATAAAACACTACAGTGTGTCACAAGACTAACAACACACTCAGTAATGTTTAATCCAGAACTCACAATTCGTCTACTCGTGGTTCACTGAGATTCAGTCAGGATTTTCTCTCAGTACCAAAGTCCACTTTCAGAGTAAACGCAGATCTCCGTTCTCACACACACACACACACACACACACACACACACACACACACACACTTTACCTAAAATCAGAAAAATAAACAAATAAACCAGAACATGATGCTCACCAGCAGCTTGTCATATTCAGCGTCTGTGGATGGGGAAACAGGGGTTGTTGGGGTCACAGCGTCCAGCCTGGGCTCAGAAAGGTCAAGGGGAGTGGCTGAGAGCTCCTACAGAGTTAAACGAGAGAAGATGTGACAGAAATGATTTAAACATCATCACGACTCTTTCACTTCTCTATTCCAGACATTACTTTATGGCTGAGTAGATAAATGCAAACTCGTGTTCTGCATGTGAAGAGTGCTGGTTTAGCATTGAGCACTGAGAACTGTCACACAGAAACGAGTTCATCCAGTAGTAATCAAACCATTACTTACCGTTTTATCTGTTTATTTATGAGTCACTCATCACACTGATGATACATTAAAATATGTTACAGCTCAACCCCACTATCTGGATCTGGACATGAGCTCCTCTTTCCAAATATCAATAAACATCTTGTTATTGTTGTTGTTTTTGTTGGTGTTGATTGTAGTGGTGGTGGTGGTTTTGGTACTAGTGGTGTGCTTGTTGTTGTTGGTTCTTCTGTTAGTATTGATGGTGGTGGTATGTTTGTTGTTAATTGTAGTCATTGTGGTTTCAACGTTGTTGTTGTTTTTGGTAGTGGTTTTATTGTTGTTGTTGGTGATGTTTTTTTTACTGGTGTTGGTGCTGATGGTAGTGTTGATGTTGATGGTGGTGTGTTTGTTGTTAGTCATAGTGGTAGTGGTATTGCCAGTGTTGCTGGTGGTGCTGCGTTTGCCAGCGGTGGTTTTACCATTGTTGTTGTTGTAAGTGGTAGTAGTTTTATTGTTGCTGGTGGTGGCGATAGTGTTCTTTGTGGTGCAGGTGTTGTTCATGATGGTGGTAGTGTTGTTTGTGGTGGTGGAGGTGTTGTTAATGGTGGAAGTGTTATTTGTGGTGTTATTCACAATGGTCTTAGTGTTGTTTGTGGTGGTGGTGGAGGTGTTGTTGATAGCAGTACTGTTATTGTTTGTGGTGGTGCAGGTGTTGATTGTTGGTGGTGCAGGTATTGTTTGTGGTGATGCAGATGTTGATGGTGGTAGTGTTGTTTGTGGTGGTGCAGGTGTTGTAGATGGTGGTAATAGCGTTGTTTGTGGGCGAGTAGGTGTTGTAGATGATGGTAATAGTGTTGTTTGTGGTGGTGTAGGTGTTGTAGATGATGGTAATAGTGTTGTTTGTGGTGGTGTAGGTGTTGTAGATGATGGTAATAGTGTTGTCTGTGGTGGAGTAGGTGTTGTAGATGGTGGTAGTGTTGCTGTTCTTGTTGTTGGTGATGTTTATGGTGTGCTTATTCTTGGGGGTGTTGTTGATGGTGGTGTTGTTTGCGGTGGTGCAGGTGTTGTTGATGGTGGTGTTGTTTGTGGTGGTGCAGGTGTTTTTGATGGTGGTGTTGTTTGTGGTGGTGGAGTTGTTGATGGTGGTGTTGTTTGTGGTGGTGCAGGTGTTTTTGATGCTGGTGTTGTTTGTGGTGGTGGAGGTGTTGTTGATGGTGGTGTTGTTTGTGGTGGTGCAGGTGTTTTTGATGCTGGTGTTGTTTGTGGTGGTGGAGGTGTTGT
>JAOVVH010000002.1:24844817-24863763 GCA_028566435.1 Scorpiodoras heckelii
CTCTCTCTCTCTCTCTCTCTGTATGTGTGTGTGTGTGTGTGTGTGTGTGTGTGTGTGTGTGTGTGTGTGTGTGTGTGTGTGCTTTTCTCTGTCCACATTTATCGCCTCTCCTCAAGCACATGCCAAAAACAGCTGACAAGATGAATTTGGGTTAAACGCTGATAATCTGGAGTACAGCAGAAAATCTGATGATCCTGATTCATCTGAATCTTTTCTTTCTTTTTTTTAAATCACAGATGCATCTGAATCACTTTGATAAATCTGAATCGTAATCACTCTTAATCAGACCTTTAGATCAGTCTTGTGCTGCATTGATAAACGTGAATCACACGTGTGATCAGTCTGAACCACATTTTGAACCCGAATCACCCTGACAGATCTGAATCACTTTCTTTAAGATGAATCTTTCCAGTCAATCTGAATCAGGTGGGTTATTTCATTTCTGCACTGAACTGATGAATCTGAATCGCATTGATTAGTGAATTGTGAGTCCGGATGATACACTTGAATCTGAACTGTTCTGATAAAATCTGAATCCAACTGTCACATCTGAATCCACTTGATCCATGTGAATCAGATTTTCAAATATGAATCAGACTGAAAAATGTGAATCACACTGATACATCTGAAGCTAATTGATATATTCGAACCATTTTTTCGAATCCAGATAATCCTGATAAATCTGAATCAGTTTGTTTAACTCTCATCAGTCAGTCTGAATCAAACTATTCGATCAATCCTGCATTGCATTGATAAACCTGAATCACGCTGATCAGTGAATTGCGAATCCTGTTGACACATTTGAATCAATTGTTCTGATAAATATGAATCACACATGAATTGTAATCCACTTGAATCACTTTCTGAATATGAATCACACCGATATGGTTGAATCCAACTGATATAATCAGAATCCAAATTGATCCAAATCAACCACATTGACAAATCTGATTCGGTGATAAATCCGAAATGTTTTCCATTCATCATGAATCTGATCCACACTTATATACAAACTGCACTGATCAAATTGATCAGAATCATCGTGTCAAATATGAATTGCACTGAGCAGTTTGAATCACGGTGAATAGATCTGAATCACAGTGCTTTATATGATTCCTGCTGACAGATCTGAATCAGTCTGATGGGAGCTGTAGCCTTGACAACCCGAATAAAAACTAAACTAGATTTGCAGTGAATCAAATCTAAATCATACTAATGAATCTGAATCATGTTAATAAATTTCAGTTAAATGTGACAGGTCAGAACAACGGTCCTAATTCTAAGCTGTTGTGATGAATCAAGTGATATTGGTTCATCCAATCCAATCCATTCCAATCCAATCCAATCAGAATGATCCATTTGAATCATAATAGATCTGAATCACGCTGATAAATATGAATCCTAGCAATAGATCTGAATCAGACTAATAAAAATTACATCAAAGTTACAGATCTGGAATAATTGTGTAGAATTCCCTAAAACACTGTTATAGGGAACAGAATTAGTGTTTGTCTGGAGTTTGTGTGGTGTGTATGTGCACAGTGTTTGATGAATCAATCGAACAATGAATCAAACCTAAGGACAGTGAAGTAATTGAACACATACAGTATACAAAAAAAAATCAGAAAAACAGTTAATTATTCAGTGAAACTATAATCGAATCAAACTAAATAAGGCACTGCATTATGGGTACATTGGTCATTATCCTGGTGCATTGTGGGATTGAATGAATTTCGGCACGCTGAAAAGTGAAGTAGTGCACTATATAGGGAACAGGCGATAACGTCTGACACGTGAGCTGAGACGTCTGAATCAGAGTAATCCTTCTGCGTGCATCCACTTGCATTTTAATTTTCATCCCTAATTTTCTGTTTCCTAATCTTCCCTTAATCGGCACGGCTTAGTAGCATAGGGGAGATCTTTTTTAGACTAACAAGGATCCTGCTGGGCTTTGGAAGCTAATTTAGACGAGTGATTGATGTCCTGGGTAATGTGCATCTCATAAAGAGGTTATGTATCAGGAGAGACAGATGATAACCTGTTCCGAGCTCTCGCTGTCCTCTTCCCGCTCTGCGCTTCATTAATAACTCCAGAACAAATGAGACGTATGTTGGTCCTTCATTAGGCCCCGATAAGAAGTTCTGACTGGGAACTGTGCAGAGTTTGAAGCCTCGATTTCAGCAGGATGAATCTCTTAGCTGTGTGAAGTGGGCCGCTCGATAAATTTGTTCTCGGAGCAGCAGCGGGTGAGCATCAGGTACGGACATCTGCCGTCCAGAATAGACCGGCTTCAATCAGACGGCTTCACCAGACGGATGTCTTTTAGGATTCGTGCTTCTATCTGATTTATTAGCGCTAGTTTTACCGTCAGTGCTGATATATTTTTAGTAGCAGATTTAGGTTAAATTCTGAACTCCTGTGATTCAGGCCTTGGTGGTTTTATTAGAGCAGAGACCCAAGATGAACATAATTATCATACTTTCTAACAACAGCACAATAATATTAATGTACGATGCCTGCTGAAACCTGATTGGCTGAATGTTTTTAAAGTAATAAACAAATTGTTTAAAGATCCACACCTCAGCCTTTGCAGATATCCTCAGTACCTATCAAGTGCTTCGAATCCATACGAATCATGAGTTAAAGTTATCTGAGTAAACCAGCTCTGCTCCACTTGGACTGATTGACAGGTGGCAGCCATATTGTTAACAAAACATGTTTTTGATAGTTATTGTGTCTCATGTCCTCTTGAGTAGTTTGACACCATTTTTGTCAACAAAGGACAAAATTTCAAGGGCTAGTTCACAAGAAGAACGTTTTGGGAAGTCAGCAGGAAGTGGGGAGTGTTTTTTCTGTTTTAAGATATCCCAAGAAATTAGAAAAAAAATTTGTTTGTATGACTCATGGTTCAAGAGATACAGGATGTTAGGATAAAATTCTTGTGATTCCCATTATTTTGGATTTCCTGTACTTTTAGTGCTCTTCTTTTGTTCTGGATCAGCTCACACTTTCTAACCCTATCATATTCCTCTTTCCTCTACCATACCTCTTCTATTAACCAATCATCTTGGATTATGTATTTTATATTCCCTGCTTGTAGTCAAAAATAATCAGAACAATGATGCACCTACATAGCGTTCATATGTTGTTGTTCTCGGGGCCTCTATTACCAGGAAGGAGGGAGACTTCATTCGATTCGTAAACGCAATTCGAGAGCGAACCCAGGGTAATCAGAGAGAAAATTACCTTACAGTTTTGGTGTCAGAAGTGTTTTCTGTTCGGGCAAAGGGGTGAGTTTATTTTGTGAGTTGAACACATGTGAGTTGAACATTTCTGCATTAAACATTTGTGAGTTGAACATCTATGAGTTAAACATTTGTGAGTTTATATTAGTGCCTTTTTTGTCCGCCCAGAATCTCATAATTGGCGTTGCTAAATTAAGAGTTATGTTTTAAAGAGACCGCAATCAGAGCAGGTTAGATATATAAAATCTCACTCGAGCACGTGGGATATCTATGCGCGCGCGAGGCTGTTGGTGGCCGAACGGAAAGACTATACAAAGCATTGTTAGGGTCATTATTTTTTGTGTTATTAATTAGATCTCTGCGTGCCATTTTAGCCATTTTGGGTTAATTTGGTCTTGGTGGTATAAGGAAGTCGTTAGGATTGGTTTCGCGCTGTAAAAAGTTAGTGAGTGATACTCCTTCGGACCAATCTAGCCACTGGTATATACAAGGTGTGTTTGTTAACCTGTATTCGCCCTGTCCGAATTATTCTTTAAAACATAACTCCCCGTCAGACGTCCCTCCTAGTTATTCTGTTTTTTGTTCGTCTGTCTGTTGTGTCTGTCTTTTAGAATTCAACCATGAGGTCTGCTTGAAGTTATGTTAAATTTAATTCTTTTATTTTTGTTTATATATATGCTTAATTCAGGCTTGAATAAAAAATAACATACAAGGCAGTAAATCTGTCAAGGTAACACATAAAACTGTGTGCTGTAGCGCCACTTTTTGGCCGATTAGATTCCAATCTGTTGACTACATTTGATGTCTCTATGGCCTATGGTTTCTTCAGCATGATTGGTTTTAGGGCAGAAAAAGACACAAGGACCTCTTATAAATGCACACTTGAGTTATGTATGCTGTCTTTTAGCTAGCTAGCTAATGTTAGGTAAATAGTTAGTATTACACAATCCTAAAGAAAGCAAATATAGCAGAGGTCACTATGCGGAAACAGACCGAACTGAAAAAATAGCCATAGTTCAGCAACTAAATTCCTAAACATGGACCGATGCGGTTTAGCATCCAATTAGCATGCGGGTAGCATGTTCTCTGTTGTTTTCCATCCAGTCACATGTATTTATGTAAAAAATTTTGCTAAAGGTAGCTTGTTAAACCACATGCTAGCTACATCACTGGAGACATTCGCTCAGAAATGGGGAATGTTTTCACACAGTACTCTGTACAGTTTTATTCTCCGGACAGCATACGTACGTGTCTGTATACGTGCGTACAATTTATGTTTTTTTCTCTCTTTTCTCTTTTAGCTGCAGAAGCTGAAGCGCTCGCTGTCCTTCAGGACCAAGAGCCTCCGCAGCAAGAGCGCCGACAACTTCTTCCAGCGTCCGAGTCCCGAGGTTAGCAACAGCAGCAGCACGGGACAGCTAAGTACCATCGGAGTGTCCGTGTCGGCTCCGGCCGAGTCCTGTTACATCCCGCCCCTGACTCCGCCCCCCACAACACCGTCTGGACTTCCCCTGACCATCTGCTCACCGTCACGTGCGCCGCGTCCACCGGACCCCACGGCACACACCTTCCTGGAGCACACGTTCAAGAAGCCGCACTTCTGCGACGTCTGCAACCATATGATTGTAGGTAAGACCATGTGTTTCATATGCTAATGAGATTTATACGTTTAAAAAAAAATTCATAAAAAGCCCTTATAATTTACAAATTAAATTAGAATATTAATCAAACTTTTTTTAACCGAATGACAAGTCTGTCAAAAAGGGTAGCGACAATATGACTACAATTCTTTACATAATGTTAGCTAGCTAGTTTGCTGGTAAAACTCTCTATTATCATAAATTTTACAATAAAATAGTTACCCTAATCTTAGTTCCTTTGCTATCAAGCCTAGCTAACTGCTGAACTAGGACACACCTGCTGACCAATCAGATACGAGCATTCAACAGCTACATGTTATAACACCATATAGCTAATAATAATGTTAATCTGTGAAAGGCACTATTAACGTTAGCTTGCATTTCTTGCACAAGAATGTAAATTTCCTGAATAATTTCAGAAAACATTGTGTATATTCTTTTGTAAATGTAAGACACAAATTTTTTTTAACATTTTATTTTACGAACTCTGTCTAACTAAGACTATGTGTTAGCTAACTTGTGTATTTTAATTATTTATCTAAGTAAACGTTAGCAGTTACGTAACCGTCCAACTTTTGATTAGCAAGGTAGCTAAAATGAACTGCTATCTAACTTAGCTATCTTTCTTGGCTAATGTGTATAGTATAAATGTTATTACAGAAAATGTTTGGATACATGAAAGATACGTAAAGTAACTTTTTTTAAGTTAAAAGAAACATTGCTAATCACTGAGTTGTTTTGTTCAGTGGGTTGAAGTTTTATAAGTTGTGTAAATGTGGTATTCAGTAGACACACTGTACTGCAGCATGTGTTATCTGTCTGCAGTAAACCCTCAGGTGATCTGTGCAGACTGGCTCTGTCTCTTTAGCCCTTTTTTCCTGGAAGCTTCTTGAAAGAGGGTCAGTCTTTCTCAGTCGCGCCGTGTGTCCGACACAGCAGACGGTCGTCGGGAAATCTCTGTGCAAATGTTCTAGTTTTACACCCGGTGTGTTTGGAACCTGGCCAGTTAAGAACACAGGGGGACGTTACGTAAACGAAGAAGAAAGCTGATGGTCTGAGATCACAACATGTTACAGTATGAGTCCTAGTACACATTACAAACACACACACACACACACACAAGCACACACAGCGAAACAATTTTCTGATTCTCACATAAACTGGTGAGACATTTGTACAAAATGGACGGTGTTTTCAATTCTTCATTTAAAAAAATATACCAAAAAATACCTTCATTTCAGGTCGTGGTGAAATGTCTGATGTGGGAACAGTTGAAGCCTCGTTTACTAATTTCTCCATCACGTGTCCAGTTGGAGAACAAAACACTAGATGTAGGTGATCAGTTCGGCAAATTTATCTACAAGTGTGGTTCTGGCCAACTTAGCTAATGTTACCTATCTCACTCAGCTAAATTATCTCTTGCTAGTTAGCTATCGTACTATCATTAACTGCTAGCTAAAGTATCTCTTGCTAACTAGCTATCTTACTATCATTAACTGCTAGCTAAAGTATCTCTTGCTAACTAGCTATCTTACTATCAAATTTTAGATCTTAATACTTGCTGTGTGCGTGTGTCTGTGTGTTTATATTTTTATATTCTTATTTTTATACGTATATGTACGTGTACATTTTGTTGTTTATATTTTGTATTGTACAGCACTTTGGTTGGCCCTTGCGGTTTTTAAATGTGCTTTATAAATAAAGTTGACTTGACTTGACTATCATTAACTGCTAGCTAAATTATTTCTTGCTAGCTAACTATCTTAGTAAAATTAACGACTAGCTAAATTATCTCTTGCTAACTAGCTAGCTTACTATCATTACCTGCTAGCTAAATTATCTCTTGCTAACTAACTATCTTAGTAACATTAACTGCTAGCTAAATTATCTCTTGCTAGATAGCTATCTTAGTAACATTAATTGCTAGCTAAATTATCTCTTGCTATCTAGCTATCTTAGTAACATTAATTGCTAGCTAAATTATCTCTTGCTAGCTATCTATCGTACTAACATTTAGTGATTAGTACTAACTAGCTATCTTACTATCATTAACCATTTGCTAAATTATCTATTGCTAACTAGCTATCTTACTAACATTAACTGATAGCTAAATTATCTCTTGCTAGCTAGATATCTTAGTACCATTAACCGTTATCTAACTTATCTCTTGTTAACTAGCTATTTTACTGTCATTACCTTCTAGCTAAATTAACTCTTGCTAGCTGTCTATCCTACTAACATTTACTGATAGCTAAATTAGCTCTTGGTAACTAGTTATCATACTATCATTAACCCATTGCTAAATTATCTCTTGCTAACTAGCTATCTTACTATCATTAACCCTTTGCTAAATTATCTTTTGCTATCTAGCTATCTTACTATCATTAACCCTTTGCTAAATTATATCTTGCTAACTAGCTATCTTACTAACATTAACTGCTGGATAAATTAAAACCTGTCTTGTTTTCGGTGCCTAAATGATAATGAGCCACTGCTAACCCCGCCCCCCTCTGCCGCAGGGCATGTCTATGGGCATGTTACATAGATGCCACGGTGGCCCATGGGAATGAGATCAGTGAGTTGACCAACACATCTGGTATTTTGGACGAGTGGCCGTTTTTTTCTGGATAAAATGCGTTATTGCATTTAAATTTCTCAACCGATTTTAATTGGTTTTTATATTCAAGCGTATATAATCTACAAGGAGTACAAAAAAGTTTTGCCTCCAGTTACTTTGAATCTCGATAGTTAGGCTGTAATTGCTGCTAGCCTCTCAAGGAGTGTGTTTAGGCTTGAAATATTTACACAGTGGAAAATAATTTATTGTTATAATTAACTGTTAAAGCTCACATTTATTTTCCTGTGCCATCCCACATTGTACTGACCCAGAATGTAAAAGTAGTCAGGCACAAAATTTTGTAGCATGCATATACAGATTTTTGGTGTTGAATGTTGTTATCAAAAATAAAGTTTATCCACTCAGCTGTTCTGTCCTGTGAGGCTGGGAGCTGACGTAGTGAAGTGTATCGGTCTGTACAGCTAACAGCAGCACAATTCCCTGGCATTTTGTCTTAACTTTGATTTAATGCTGGAGCATCCGTGTCTCACAGAAAATGGCACCTTTTTGCAAATGTGATTCTCAAGCCATGGGCGGAGCTATTTGAATGGAGGATGGGATTCCATTGAGTTCAGATTCTAAACAGAGCGTTCAATCTCATGTTTTCAGAAATAGGCAGTGTGTAAAGAACTGTACAGGAAAATAATCAACAACATAGTGGTGCAGCAACGTAGCAGACTTCCTGTTAGCACCACAAAATTGATTATTTTCCTATAATTGCATGTCCTGAAGTGTTTTATTCTTCTGATATCACAGTAAATCACCAACAATTACAATTTTGCATTTATTAAAGAATGTCATGCTTTTTATCCGTTTATATTTACTTTTGATGTTGTGTAACAGTATTAACTAAACTGTAGTGTTATTACTAACCCTATAGTAGCTCTGTACTGTTGTTTCATCACCAGCACCTCCTTTTTCACACTCTGTAAGTTTAGTTTGTAGCCAGATGTCTGAATAGCCACGTCTATCCTCTTTCTGCACACGTAACTCATTTCTGAATACAAGCCAAAGACAGTAATAGAAAGAAATGAGTTTTAAACAGTGAGATGTGAGTGTTAGTTTGTACAGTACACTCTGATCAAGCAGGTTTTAAGGGACTTCAGCATATTGTAATGATGTTTGCATTTTAATAACGAGGCTCAGAACAATCACACACATTACTGCCAGGTTCATTAGCACATAGAAATGTTTTTTACTCACATTTCAGCATGACTCACAGTTGTCCTTGTTGGCAGTACGCTAGAGTTTCGGCCGCTAAGACACGTGCACGCTCTCTGTTACGTGTGTGTGAATAATATATGCGATGTAAAATTTAATCTTTAAGAGAAACCTGGTGAATGTGCACCTCCTGTTTGATGAATGAGTCCACAGGGAGGGGCTTTGTGTTTGTTTGTTTTTGGAGACTCCTGTAACAAAAATATGATCAAATGGCATATGGAATAGCAAAAGTATCTCAACAAATCCAACTAATATGATTTAAATGCAAACAATTTTGTACCTAAAACCAGTACCAGAAAAACTAGTATACTTGGTAGGTCCCAGACAGGATCTTGGAGGTAACGTGGCACAGTCCTCACGGTGATGTTTGTTGAGGCCCCAGCATTAAATTCTGATGTTACTTGAGGCAGTGTTGCACGTCTATCACGCGAAACGATTCTTGGCAACCGGTGTTAGTCACGTTCACCCAGAGGCTTAAGTCACAAGTTTGAGGTTTTGCTGGAATTCTTGTAGTCACAGTACACAAACTTTGCTTCTACCTCCGAAATGCTGTGACCCATCTCACAGGCTCTTAAACTATTAAACTGTGTTGAAAATCACAAAATCGTAATAACTTGCTATTCTCACGGTGGAAACAGCTCTAGAAGCTTCCATAGATGTCTGTCGCTTTATATAAACACTGGCAGACAACCAATGATGTCAATAGGTGGCGTTACTATGGATTTTGTATAGGCTCCTGTACTAGTTTATCTGGCACTTATGTATATATGTATATATGTATATATAGCGTTAGCATTAGTGATGCACTGATCATCACTATCGACCTGTCGCCTTGGTGACTGCCATCAGCTGATCTGCAAATAAGATGGGATTCATTAATGTCAGTGGCTGATGTTTATCAGTTGATGTGCAAATTGCTCTGGCTAAACATTGTGAATAAATTTCTTCTTACCCATGTCACTCGTGTCTTATTTTACAGGTTCTTATATCAAAAAATTTTAGGTCAACTTATACGCGTTAAGCAACAAAATGACCTCAGTTAAGCGACGTAATAAATATTTTTCACTCTTTGAGTGTGTGTTTGCACAGCCTGTTTCTGGGAATCAGGATAGCCAAAAAAGCCAAAAGAGTTCTTTCTCTGCTAGAGGTGATATGTATAGTGAATTTCAAATGAGTTCTTCTGTTCATACCGTCTGTCAGTATGCATGTAATATGTAATAAGTGTAAAATTAGACTGTCTCTGATTTCCACACACTAGAACAATCAGAAAAAAATCGGCATGATATCAGCATCATCAGCCTGATTTTATTATCGGTATCAGTCCTAAATAAAGTGTCCTAATCTCAAGTGTTGCTGGTTTTTCTTTTCCTCTCTGTGTGCCAAGCACCTTGCTGACAGTGAAGCTGCACCAGATCAGTTGCTTTAGAAGTATCGTATACCGGCCCAGAATTTGACAATCGGTGCATCCCTAGTTAGCATGCACATGTTGTTCTGAGCGATCATACATGTACGTGACTGGACAAATCACAAATGTATTATCTAATAACAGTAAGTTTAATATCTCATACTACTAATTTGTACACTGATTAGAGGCATCAAGGGCTTGAGATCACGTATCCAACCTTATAAAGAAAGCTGGTGGCAGGACAGCGCTGATCTGGTGTAATTATAGAGCTGTGTATTATCTGCATAACAACGAGGCCGTGACTGGAAATGATAAGGCCACAGGGAAGCATGTAGGTTATGAAATGGAGTGGACCAAGTCCCGAGCCCTGAGGGACACTTCGTGGAACAGAAGCTGAAGAGGATTTGTGTTTGTTGCTTTGATGGTAATGAAAATGAGGCATGTCATGTGAGCCAGAATCAAATGCAGCACTCGGACTAAGTGTGTGTCTGTGTATGAGTGTGTATGAGTGTCTGTTTGTAAGTAAGATAATGCCTGATGGATAGGCAAATGAAGCCACTTGTTAATTAGCTTAATATGGGTGAATGCAGGATCAGTGCAGATGTCCACCTGTAAACAAGAAACAGAGAGAGAGAGAGAGAGAGAGAGAGAGAGAAAGAGGATGAGAGAAAATAAGAAACATGCAAATGTAAGACAGAGAGAAGGACAATTCATAAATAAACAAACACCTTGTACAAAATATGTACTCCATTTACAGAAGACGAAGAGCAACCTGATTATGAAGCGACGCACGTCTACGAGCTTCATCTACAGATGTAGCTTTATTCAGACTGGATTTATGAGGTCATGGTGTTATTATTAATGCTGTATATCAGCCTCAGTTTACAGCCTGCACATGTACACAATCTGGAAAGAGTGTACGGCATTTAACCTACCATAATACGAGCAGTAGAAATTATCCCAGATGAGATGTACTATGTGTATATGTATGTATGTATGTATGTATGTATGTATGTGTGTATGTATGTATGTATGTATGTATGTATGTATACTGTATGCCATTTCTGTTATAAGATCCTGTTTTTTCTCATGGGCACAACTTATGGGACACAAAATGTTGAGTTAATAATAAAATATAGACGATGTTTCGGAGAAGCGGTGCTTCTGGGAGTTTTGGTAAGTTACTGAATTTCAAGCACAATTCCAGGATACGTATATCTTGTGGTCACGTGACCTATAATTTAAATAAGTGTGTGTATAGTGTGATGAAGGTGTATGCATCGTAAAATCCCTGTGATTTATACAGATTCCTGTGTCAATGTGACATAATTCCTGTAGGTGTCATCCAGGAGCATTATTTAACATACATCTGTCCATAAATATTATCCAGATTGATCCCAATAGTAGTTAAGTACATGTGTGTGTGTGTGTGTGTGTGTGTGTGTGTGTGTGTGTGTGTGTGTAAGCAGGGGAATTGCTTGGTGGATGAGCAGCTTGTTAATGAGCTCAGCTCATCCCTGTTTATAGGGACGGACACAGGGTGCAATAAAGTGAAAGACATTGACAGAAAAAAGAAAAGAACATGCAATTGTGTTTTATGGTTGTGAAATATCTAGACATACTGCATAGTGGTGTGTAAGTGAGAGAAAGCGCAAGAATGAAGTGATATAAGCATATCAAATTTCAAACTTGTAGCTTAACTAGTTCTTGAGATATTGAAAGGTGTCAGTTGTGTGTCGGCGCCCCCTATGGATGAAATTTTATGAAATTTGGTGGGTATATAATTAATGCTGTATTCTCGCAGGCTGGGAAATTTGGTGAAGTTTGAGCCTTTGCATAGCAAGATATTGGCTAGTGAAGTGCTGGATTTTTGTTTGGAGCATTATTCACTAGGTGGCGCTACTCCACAAAGGAATCATAATGAGCTAGGGGAATATAATGCGCCTCCTAGAGGAGAACTGGTCATTATTATAGGCAAAATATTATTTTTCGAGCTATTGAGCAAAAAGTGCTTTGAGTCTCCCCCGCGTCAGGGGGCGCTATAACACGAAGAGCAACACACACCTAGAGATAAAAACCTTATATTCCATATCAGACATGTGAAGCTACAACTACACCAAGTGCCATGTGGATTAGTGCCGTCTAAGTGTATGACACGCTGTTATGTATGCTTTGGCCCTGATTTCCCAAAATCCTAAGTACAGCGCTCCAATGTGAAGTGGATATGTAAATGAGGTTTTTGCATATGCTAATTGTTCTCAAATTCATATAATGTCATCTGAGACTTCAGACAGTGTAAATCTGCATCGAGTATAACGCAGAGTGGGGAAAAAAAGTAAACAGGAGAGATGTGAATGCATGTTGTTCTCTCAGCCTCCATCCTGATTTTAATACTTAATCACTAGAATAACAGGATGATGGAAATTAAAGAACAAAAACAAACAACACAAGAAAAAAAAAAGTGCTGCGCTTTGTTTTATCTCAGGCTTCCATCATGGTCTGATAAAGTGCTTAAGTGCTTAATTGTGCTGCGTTGGTTTTTTATGGCATGGTTACACTTTATGGTTATTAAATTTATGATGGCTGTAAAGCAAAGCCAAACAATACGTCCAAATCTGTTTCCCTGGCGAGTGTCTGTGTGGGCGTCGCCATTTGGTCTCGCTGACAAGGGAACGCGAAGGAAGACATACCGAAGACATGTTTCATTCTGTAAAGAGAACTTTGTCTTAGAGGTACAGAAGAAAATGTGACGTTTAATAACAGAACATTGATCAGACGTTTTATTGAAATACGGTTTTATAATATATATATATACTGTATATATATATATATATATAAAAAATGCTTTAACAGGGATGGTGAAGTGTGTGCTGTGATTCAGAGATCCCCAGGTGAAGTGACGAGTCACACCACAGCCACTCCAGATGGCATTACAGCCCCCCAGTGCATTGTGGGTAATGAGGCTGAGCAGGAAGATGGAGAAGAGGGTTGGAGAATGACCATCTCCTAAACATGCAGTGCGTCTCTGAAGAGATGAAAAGCAGCTTGAACGGAAGATTTGATGTGTTTGACTTGAAAGAAAGTCTAGTTCTAAATGTATTTGAGTTTTTAGACTCGTTGTTCCAAACATAGTCATTTTATTTCTTAAACTAAAACAAATTTCTCATTTTGAACATTGCTGTTTTAGACTGTTTTATAAGTGCCATTAATTTGCACTTTCTAGGCTACACATGCAACGTTGCAAATAAATAAATTAGTACAATACATGTGCAGTATAATGAATCACTGTATCATGTTACACTCCTTAAGGACGTTGTGAGCTACAAAAAAATGTAAGATTATTAAGTTTATTTCTAGATATTTTTTACTCAATTCAAGCTTGAAATTGTCTATTGGTGGATTTTGCTTTTGCCTATTTTAAGTGTTTATTTTTAGAACAACAGAAAATTCTCCTAATAAAATATTGAAGTTAATAAATAGGTGTAGAAACAGTTTTAATTGTCTGTTTCAGGATATTTCATTAAAAAGCATTGCTTCTGAAACTGAGAGCACACAGCGTGGAAGCTCATATCTATCAACAGAGCTTCCTTTATAGCTCAGTGAAGAAGGACATGATGTCTACAAGTGATAACGATCCGAAGTTAAATCGCTACGCTCAACTCAACTCCAGCTTCAGTAGCACCTGAGAACCGAAAGCTGAGTGAGCTTGGAAAGTAAAGTCACACTAGACTTACATCAGTGAAAGTTCTGCTGAGAGTTTTGCCGTGATGAGCGATTTCACACCTGGGGCAAATAAATTTTGTGAGCAAAATTTCATGCTAAGTTTACATTTGGTGAACGCTGACATGCAGATTTGTGTCCTCGACCAATAGCAGTGCTGCTTTGCTTGCAGTGACCTGATGGAGAAAGTCCTAATTGTTGTGTGTTAGCGCTAGATTTTATATAACACTTACCAACTAGATTAAAAATGGTACATAAACACCGGGCAGACAATTTTTTTTTGTGTTTTTGGTTGGCGAGTTAGCCGGTTTGCTAGCAGCAGAGTTTCACAAGCAAAGTAGATTCCAATAGAGCTGCAATATACAGCGCTTTTGGCATTCAGAAAATTTTATTCCATTAACCTTTTCCTTTTCATAACCCCCCTTCTCCACTGAAGCGAAAGTGAACCTAGTGGTACTTTCGCATGTTTCCTAATTCTCACTACAATTCTCATCGCTCGCCAAGGCTAAAATGCTAATTCACTGCCAATGGCTCTAATCTAGTGTGACTGCGGTTTAAGAAGATACATTTATTCTGTGTTCTTCACAGTCTTACCTGTTTGCCTCATAATTTTTTCCTGGCTAGTAGTCAGAGTTTTAGTCAGCTAATCTGAGCAATTTTGGGTTAAAGGGGAAAGTGAGGAGTTTTTGGCTAAATCATTCCTTTTTACATTTTCTTTAGTTTTATAGTTCTAGCTACTAAAAAGCAAGTCTGTGACCAGATAGGAAGTGATGAAGGAAGAGGAGAATATATGGTTTAGCAAAAGAACCATCAATCCTCCTCAGAGTGCGATAGAGAGAGAGAGAGAGAGTGTCAGAGTGTCAGATAGAGAGGGAGGGATGGAGGAAAAGAAGATGATTAATAAACAAAGAGTAAAAGCATGAAAACCCAAATAACTAAAGAGACAGATCGAACTAAATAAAGGATTAAACTTTATTTATAAACCCACGATTGAAGATTAATGGCTTACTGGCTCTGAATTTCTTCTCTCCTTTTAAGAGGAAAATCAAACTGGCCTACATAAATGCAAGAGAAATAAAATCCACTGTATCCCGTGAGTGATCTTACTCAAGAAAGTATAGCCGTGTTTACATTGCCTGGGCCGTATTCACATTTAGCATTTACAAGGAGAAAGTTCTGCGTATTCAGAATCAGCTTACGCTGGAACGTTAACTCGATTTCCTGAGTGACTCGTTCAGATCGACAGCCATAACTATCAAAGATCGATTATATTATCGCTCGTGAAGGCTGCAGCGATGATTACTTAGGGGGCGTGGCCGGAAATCTGTAACATGTGTTGTAACTGTAGTTGCTAGTTGCTGTTATTATCAATTTAATCAGTTTACAAGCCATTAACTCTGCAGAACTGGTGTCAAGACTGTAAATAAAGCTAACAAGTAAATGACACTGTAAAAAAATATTCTTTTTACAGATTTTCAACAGTAAAATTTAGTTTTTTGTTACATTTCAAAATGACTGTAAATTATATTAAAATTACAAGAATAAACTGTTTATTAAATTGTGTCATGTGATTTAATAAAACAAATCTGTATAAATGGAATGCATTAAATTTAATGTTAACATTAAATTTAATGTTAACAGCTTTTAGATGACAAAACTAACCATAAAAACACACAGATTCTCTATTGAAAAAAGTAGCAGCATTTTCTGTAATTTACATGACGTTAACCTAAAAAATTCATTTATTTCAACAGTTTATTAATGTATTTGAATTAAAAAAATAATAAATTTTTTACAGCTTTTGTTTTTACAGTACAAGTTTTCTATGTAAAAGCGGTGTTTATGGAAGTATAGATTTATAGTGCTTTTTACAATGACAGTTGCAACTAAGTAATGGGTTTGTGGTTAATGAAACAGCCTTGTGACAAGAAGGTCATTGGTTCGAATCCCAGGGCGTTGAACAAACCACCTGATCACCGACTGTCTTTAGATAAGTTGTTTGCTTTTTTAATCTATGTGCTAGTGCTGTCAAATTAGTGTGTTAACGAACGCGTTAACGCATTAAAGAATTAATCGCGATTAAAAAATTTATGGCACGAAAAATGTTAACGCAGATTAAAAACTAGTTAAATTACGCAAACCAGTGGCACCGTCGGTGAACACAAACATTCCAAAATTGACCGTTACGTTACTCGTTTTAGGCTGCATTCCAATCAACTGTCCCTAAGCTGTATCCCTGCTCCCTGCACGCTACACAGGGTACAGAATCCCAAGGGCACTTCATAGGGAACTCGATCAATAAAATGGCTCAATTTGAATAGCGGACAGCCTCCGGATCGCAACGTCATTACAGCACTCGGCTGTATTTAGCATGATAAATCGAACAACTCTGTTCAGACTCATTTTGTATGCTGTCGGCACTTTTAAAATAAATGTGATGAACTGTATTTTAACTTTGTAATGTATTTTTGGATATCTCTTCTCATGCAATGCTCTGATCTACCTCGTTAACTATCATAAACATTGCTAAAGATGGAAATGAACAATGGAGAACGAAGAAGTTGTAGCTCTTTTTGGGTTGCTATATTTTTGTATGTTGAGTCAGTTTAATTAGCGACGGAGACGACAAAGGTGACGGATCCACTTAACACATACACAAACTGCTCCCCTTCCATTGTGGGGGCGGGTCTCTGAAGTAAAATCCAATCAGCCAATCATGTAGCAGCAGCACAACAGAACTTCCGGTGAAGTGATATACCCATATTCCCTCGCTCCCTACACACTGTACAGTTCACTTTAAATTTAAAAAATGAAAAGACGTTAATCATCTTTAATATTTCACTTTTATCAATAAAGTCGAGTAAATAATGAGGCAACGTTCAACAGTCATTTCTCTTAAAATAGACCAGTGAGAAACGGCAACATTTTCAATGGTCCTACGACGCCGACCTGCACGTACAACACAAATCACAATGTGCGTTAAAATCGTGATTAAAAAAATTAATCGCGTGACATCATTACTATGTACGCATGCACATATTCTGAGGTGAAGATGCTGGTAGAATTCTCATATAGCAAAGAAGCTCTGAAAACATGTTTTTTGGTTTTCCTTAATTTAAACCCCTGATTATGTTTTGCAGGCGAAGACGTTTGCCCTGTCCAGACTGGAATAAATATCCACAGGGTTAATTCTTGGGTTAATTTCCTGGTTTACAGGTTCTCACTTTCTCTGACTTTATTCTCGTCCAGATCCAATCCACGTTTTTGAGCAGATATTTAAATTACTTAATTCGTTAGCCATGACGATCGATGGAATCTGTTGGTGATTCCTAATTACAGTGTCAGTCTTGTCTAGGTTGGGAACTGAAACTTGGTATCTATAAAACAACGTCTACATTCTCTGCAAGGACGTTGGTAGCTATCTGCCAGGACGTGTCTACATGTGATTATGTCACGCGTCAACGCAACAGTGTGTTCGTTTGTTTAGATTCGAGCAAGCATGCGTTTCAAATGTCACAACAGTGTGATGGACAGAGGTGTGGCTTCACTTTAGAAAACTTTAACTTAAGAATAAAGACACTTTTCTTATCTAAACAGTAAACCAATTTTTTAAAATCATTTGGGAATCGATATGGGGAAAGAATGTCAAAAAAATCGTGACTCTTCCATCGTTCCTGATTCAAATCTGTATCAATGTGCACATTTTATTCCCTTCAAATCATTTCCATCTCATTCCTGCTGCTCAGATTTTCTGTGTATTCAGTTATCCAGGCTTTAAGTGCAGGAAATTACTTCGTGTCCGGCGTCTACCGCAGGACCTGTGTAATGCTAGGAATTTATATCAAGCCTTCATCACGTACGCTCACAGAAGGATCCCTGTAATAGAAAAGATCAATCAGACGCATCAGATACGAGGCTCTTTTGAAGCGTTGAGGTGATGAATGGTTGAAACGATCCACGCGACTTCAAAGGAGCGGACACTTGACAATCAATGAATCCAGAAAGAGTGTGTGTGTGTGTGTGTCCGTGTGTGTATGTGTTAAAAAAAGATAAAAAGATGACCGAATAGATGCAGGATAGAGAAAGTGACATATCTGATCACGTGCCCATTCGAATACGTTTCTGTTTCTATAGTAACAACTAGTATGTTGGACAATACGCATAGTCTCAGGTTAATAATACCGTGGATTTAAAAACAATACCTCTTATTTTATTGTTGACTTGGTGACATTTATTGACTGGTAATGTAAGGAAGGAGTCTCCAGTGTCAGTGCTTTTGTGACAGTGAGTAAGTTTTCTTAAAGAGAGGCTGGTGAGGGAATGACGGTTTACAGCTGCTACGTCGTAAGTGAGAACAGGAACTAGCTAGTTTCACTGACGTTCTGTAAATAGCATTAAATGCGACTGAATTCAAACGCACGTTACGTTAACGCTTGATGGTGGGCGTGGCTGACGCTTACCAACAACCAATCAATTCCTCTGTTTAACTTCATTAGCAAGCTATCTACTTTGTCGGTAGTTAGCTTGCCAATGTTCTAGTTCTAGGTTCAGACACCTCACAGATCACCCTAGATGTATTTTTTGATTTTATAACACAGTCATCAGATTGACCTGATGCACTGTCAATTTCTTGGTAACTTCTTTTTTTTAAAAAAAATCTAATTTGATAAAGCCAAACAAATTACACTGATATAAAAATCTGCCTGTTTAGGGAGTTGGTCCTCCATCTTGGTTTATTTTTCCTGGTTGAGAGCTCTCCCAGGATATTTGAGTAAACCTGATTCGAGTGGCTGACACCTGTGTGGCTGCTTGAAATGTTGAACTTTCTTCAACTTTTTTTTTTCTGCAGCGACACAAGCAACGTGAAGCAACGGATCGACAACGTATGTGTGAATGCAGCGTACATACAACTTCTCAAACTGTAGAGAACAGATCAACTCTTCTGTGGATGTCAGAAAACATAAAGTTACAGCTTTTATTCTGACTGTAATAAAGCGCTGAGACTGGAGACTCCTTCCATAAATAATAATAATAATAATAATAATAATAATAATAATAATAATTATAATAATAATAATAATAATAATAATAATAATAA
>JAOVVH010000002.1:25124382-25137083 GCA_028566435.1 Scorpiodoras heckelii
AAGAAATTCATAAAGTCGTCACTACTACATGATGACGTGCATGCTTCTGTGGTGGTCTTATTCCCAGTTAATCTTGCTACAGTACTAAATAAGAATCTGGGATTATTTTTATTATTCTCTATTAAGGTAGAGAAGTATGCTGATCTAGCAGTTAACCGTTTCCCCTACAGTAAACTGCTGGACCCTAAAAGAGATAGAAATGCCATTCTGAGATGCACATCCAGTATGAGAGCACCAGTATCAGTAGTTTCTTAAACCACTCCCCGTGTAAAGACATGACACTAAAAATGCACAGGTGTGTTTTCTTTACTGTCCCTGTTTGATTACATCATCTTCCAGCTGTTAGCATTGAGCTGTATGCGAATAAAGACACCACAGGATGAGGAAACGACAAGACAGAGTGCCAAAGGCTATCGTGCATCCAGCTAGCAGCGCTGCAGAGCTCTTCTCCAGAGCTGCTGATGCAACAACACGAACCTTTGTACAATAGCCTCAGTGCTTCTGATTATGAAGAGCAAAGTTTCCAAAGTGGCTTTGCGTTAATTATTTATTATCTAAGCACACAATAGTCACTCTGCAGGTGTTGGGTCTGATTCTTGCAAGGTTATCTGCACTGACTTTTTGACTTTTGTCATTTCCCAGACTCTAAAGCAGGGGTCTCCAACCTTATCTACAAAGGGCCGGTGTGGGTGCAGGTTTTCCTTGAAGTCAAGCATCAGCCACACCTCATTCCACCTGTTTAATCAATGGATCCAATCCGTGGACCTTGACTTTCAGTAGTGTGTGGCTTCTTCTTGGTTGGAAAGAAAACCTGAACCCACACTGACCCTTCTTGGATAAGATTTCACATCACTGCTCTAAAGGAACATTTCTCTCAGCACTCTCCAGGACAGATGGTTTCCACAAACAACTTTTGGCTGTTTTTGGTTCCCAGCTCTTATTTAACCACCTTTACCATAGCAACAAGGAAGTGCCTCTGTCCATGGTTTTAGGAGGTTGAGGTAGTACATTTGTAGTGCATTGCGTCTACCTGTTATTACCTCATAATCGAGCTTCCCACAACATCTTCATGTGTCCTCTGGCATGCGTTGCCGCTTGGTGAGTAATTTAGAACTTGACATGAAAAGCAAGAACTTGTTCTTCCAGTGCAAATCTGATATATATACCTGGGACTAACTCATTACCTGCTTGTTCTCCATGACACCACGTCTGCCTCCAAAAGGTGATCCACACGTTGGTGGCAGAGCAGCTGGTACAGGGTGTGGTCCAAAAAGAGGTTGAAGGCCTGTCTGAGAGGATAGTACCAGAAAGTGATGACTGCACCCTTGTTATTAAGACTTTACCACAGGGAGAGCTTACAGCTGATGTTCAGCCCTGTGCATTATCATATCAATGCTGAAGTATAGGTTGAAGTATATAACCAAGTGCTTTGCCCCTAATTCTGGTCAGTTCCTTTACTGCGCTAGTTTTATCGCACTCTCAGCTTATGTCATCCAGCTTAAAGGTCATAGTGATGTGA
The DNA here is from genome assembly GCA_028566435.1 of Scorpiodoras heckelii. NCBI lineage: Eukaryota > Metazoa > Chordata > Actinopteri > Siluriformes > Doradidae > Scorpiodoras > Scorpiodoras heckelii. The sequence goes on from JAOVVH010000002.1 coordinate 25,125,902, forward strand.
AAAAAGCTCTTCACTATAAATGATGTACACTCTCTCCTCCGTGATACGTTCCTCTCTCTGACTCTGCGCCACACATTTAAAGCCTATGTCTCATCAACTCTTTTTTTTTTAAGTGACTTCCAACTTATATTCATCTTGCTCAGCCTTGCAGAAATTTTACTGATACTTTCTGGCAAACGTAGCATGCCGCAATGGACGAGAGATCACCTAATAGCTAACCATCACACCTCACTTCCTGATTTTTTAATCAAAAGAAAATCCATAATCACTAAAGCACTGGCCACGTTCACTTTATCTACTGACTTGGACTCAAATCAAACATTCTGACTCACCATCACTGCTTCATCGAGGGTTAAGGACACAGTTTCCCCATTTTTGGTTTTGTAATAAAAACTCCACTTTTCCAGAAGACAGAACTTAATCTTTGGGAAAATGGATGATCAAGCATTTTTTAAAGTGCCACATATTGTTGTGATAGTTTGGTGATATTTTGTTTTATTGTTCTCTAGTTGGTCCATCTTGAGATATATGTAGATATTGATGCAAATGTTTGGCACATTCAAGGTCCTGGATCGCTCTAGCATCATTAAAGTGGATTCATCCCTGACCTACAGAGTTTATTACAGGTCAATAGTTCCTTAGAATGCTGACGAATGCCACCAGGGAGTTCCTGGTTGCTGAGACCCAGGATTCCACTGCCTTTCAAGAGTTTAGGTGTTTTTACTGTATATAGAGATTATAAAATGAGGACAGGAAGTTGAAATATTTTATAAGGCTTTTATTTAAAAGCAAGAAGCAATTTTAGCAGACATCATCACCAGTTGGTGAATTAGCTATCTAGACCTGGATTCTGGATTCTGGATTCATTGAGATGCTTAGTGATCAAGTTAAACCAGTCAAATGAAAGTAATTAATTACGACACTCCATACCAGCTAGCACCTTCAGTTTCGTACGTTCTCCCCATACTCCTGTATGGGTTTCCTCCAGGTTCTTCCATTACCTTCCACCTGTCAAAAACACCAAACTACACCAGCTCTTTCTCAGCATGGAAGCTTATCCACAATTAACATCCTGGATTGATTACTGCATTGGCATCCTCTCTGTCTAGCACCTCTATATTCATTTAGCTTCACTACATCCTGTACTGGCTTGATTTCAAAATCCTGCTGCTCACTTTTACAACCCTCCACCACCTCACCACCTCTTACCTCTCTGATCTCCTTTAGGCTTACACACCTTCCTACTCCCTCTGATCCTCCTTAGCTGACCTACTGACTGTTCTTGACCTGCTGACCAGCTTTCAGCTGCACTGCTTCCAGACTCTGGAGCTTTCTTTTCCTGCACATCCATCAACTGGACTCAATTGTTTTATTTAATGTTTTGTTCAGCAAATGCTTGTAACTCAGAATTTCTGACCTCTGACAAGAAAAAATGAAAGAGAATGTCCTGTCAGGTGGGAATCAGGGAAGTCTCAGAGTTGTCCTCTGTGTATGACATCATGTCAGCAGTTATATCTCTACAACTGACCACACAGATCACTGTTTTGTAGCTCAAACTGGCTAAGCTTTAAAATGACATATTTCCAAGTTCCCACTTCCTACTTCCAAGTTGTTAAATAGCCTCTCTGATGTTTCCTTACCTTTCACCCGTGCATAATTGCCACTGCTATAACTTTTACTTCTAAATAATGGTAATTTTTTTATGTATTGATTTATTTGAAAGTTGACCTTGAGTGTCTTGAAAGGTGCCCATAAAAATGTATTTAATGCACTTTATGGCCAGAAGTATGTGGACACCTGACCATCACATCCATATGTGGTTCTTCCACAAACTATGTAACAGTTACAAAAAGTTGGAAGCATGCAATTGTATAGAATGTCTTTGTATGCTGTAGCATTAAAATTTCCCTTCTCTGGAACTAAGAAGCTCAAACCTGTTCCAGCATGACACAAAGTGAGCTTCTTGTAGATATGGTGTGTTAACATTGGAGTGGAAGAACTCAAGTATCCTGCACAGAACCCTGATCTCAACCCTACTGAACACCATTGGGATGAACTGGAACTGGAGCCTACTCAACATCCCAACATCAGTGCCTGATCTCACTAATGTTCTTGTAACTGAATGAACACAAACCCCCACAGCCATGCCCCAAAATCTAGTGGAAAGCCTTCCAAGAAGACTGGAGGCTGTTATAGCAGCAAATGGAGGACCGACTTTGGAATAAGATGTTCAGCAAGCACACATGGGTATGATGATGATCAGGTGTCCACATACTTTTCACCATGTTGTGTACGCTTGCTGCAGTATCCTGCAGGGTGTATTATGCTAATAACTCTAAGTAACTACGATTCAAGTTAAACTTTTTTTGAAAGTCTTACAATATAAGCATCACAATTAACTGTAATTAATTGGGCCCAACTACTTGCAAGAAGTAATCAGTTGTGGTAGATGTTGTGGATAACAGGACGTGTGCAGATAAGGAAGCGTCTCACGTGTCAGCATGATTTAAATCTGCTATTGTTAACAGAGCGCGGTGTCGTTTGTGATTTCCCACAGCTCCATTTGCAGCACCTTATCAATGGCAAACAACAGATTCACAGGCACATTGTGATATTATATTCCTCTCTCGATTTTGAGCCAACACTGAAGGTTGTTATTTTGCTTTGAAAGTAGTTCCTGCCTTGATTATCCATTAACTTTGGTTATTTTTAAGTCCTGTTACCAGAGTCAAACGAGGACAAGAGTTTGTATCTGTCAGACTTGTTTGCGGTGGATGTGTTGCCATTTAAATGCTAATACAATAAGGAGAACAAAATGTCCTTCAAACGTAGTCTGTGTTTGGAGAGTGGGAACAACAAAAGGGCAAATATATCCCTGGAATGTATATATATATAGACATATAACAGCTTTGACTGTTAGTCTTAAAGTGGACATGAGTGTGATCAGAGTGTTGAGATTGCTCATGGATTTGACAATGCACTCCTTGACCCCAACCTGAGAGCAATGTTGTGTTTGCAAGATATACAGATTAGCATAAAGATGATAAAGACAACTTTAAATAGCCAACACCAGGTGTGACCCCTGTCTTTTACAGATTTTGGTTATTCTTTGCTTACATTGACTTGTGAAGGTCAGACATTTGGTGATCTGCATAAGATCCAAGATGCCATGCTCCAATAAGTATGGTAATTATCTTCTGACTCTTTTTAAAACTACTGTTTCTTAAGCACAGTGTCTTAACTACACCTCAACTGAGATGAGTTGTTCAGGAAGTGACAAAGCATGAAGGCAGTTAATGAAAGATTTGAGAGAACTTTTAAATAGAATTAAGGGACACGGAGACGGCTAAGTCTTGGAGAAAATGCATCTACTTAGAATTCTAACCATCTCAGTAAACCGCACTGAGGATAAATGATGCTGGAACTTTTTTTTTTTTAACCATTTACCCAAACTATTAGACCTTTTTAAAACCCATTACACCAACACCTGAGCCAAAACATCACTAATTCTACCCCAATCCACAGAAGGAAAGTGATCAAAATGATTAAAACTTGATATGTGATACTGTTTGCTTGTATTGAGTCCTTGATGAAAGATTCCAGCACATGTAGTTAGCTAAATCCTTAGAGTGTTGCCTCCCAAGGACGACTTCTGATGCTCCTCAAAGTACTCGCCAACCAAAGCTGGCTTTGACGGATGGCACCACAGTGCTAAAATGATAGGCTATTATTTTACATTGTGTTGGATAGATGAAAAGGCTAACCATATTTCCCATCTGACTTACAAGGAAGGACTTCAGGAGGGCTCAGCTCCCTTTCTTGTCAAGTTGTTTTAAAATTTCTACTTCTATCAATATGTATATACAAATAAGTGATGTTACTGAGTGACCTGGACAAAGCAGATACTATTTGCAGTATATTTATTGTCTAAGGTACCTTTCTTTTGGAGGAGTTTCCATTGAACTGCATGCATCATGTTTCTATTTGTGTGGCAAGATTACATAACCATGTCTTTGAGAGCATCTTTGTGCCCTGATACATCCAAGCTGTGGCTGAGCCAAGAATCATTCTTAGTTACTCAAATCAGGACGTTTTGCTGAAGCAAAGATCTATTTAGCAACTAAGTATTTAAAGGTACAGGACAGTTTTGACCTATAGTCTCTTTGTCTCTCCTTGTCATTTGCAGACCAGCCATATTCATGGTCCCCCATCCAGTACTTCGATGAAGACAGCTACCCCTCCCCTCCCAGGAATATGAAAGGTCTATCAGGCGGTCGTCCCCAGCTGAACATCACACCTGGACACTCCTGTGGCCTGACAGACTGTGACCACTCCCTTGACCACCTCCAGCATGGTGCTCCCGACTCCCGCTCGTCGTACTTGCTTAGCCCCACAGAGAGTTGCCCCATGGACCACCACCGCTGCTCACCACGGAGCTCCATCCATTCGGAGTGCATGGTGATGCCTGTTTCCATGGCCTCTGACCACGTTTCCAGCAGCACATTTCCCAGAATGCATTACAGTTCACACCATGAGAGTTCGCGGGAGGATGGCAACACTGGGCACAGCACCAGTGGTGGTGGTGGTGGTGTGGGAGTGGGTGGAGTAGGAGGAGGTGGTGCAGGTAGTGGTTCTGGTTCTGGAAAAATGAACCGAATACCTGCCAACCTCCTGGACCAATTTGAGAAGCAGCTGCCCATCCACCGAGATGGATTCCACACGCTGCAATACCAGCGCACATCCACAGCTACCACCAGCAGTGAGCAGCGGAATGAGAGCCCAGGTCGGATCCGCCACCTGGTGCACTCTGTGCAGAAGCTCTTCACCAAGTCCCACTCCCTGGAAGGCTCCTCCAAGATGAACGGCACCAAAGGAGACTCACGCTCAGAAAGCGGCCACCACCATCATGGACACCACCATGGCCACCACAAACACAGCAAGAGGAGCAAGAGCAAAGAGCGCAAGGCTGACTCCAAGCACCGCTCAGGGATTGCCGGATGGTGGAGCTCTGATGATAACCTAGACAGCGACAGCACCTACCGGACTCCCAGTGTCATGAGTCGGCACCATGTTGACCACATAAGTCACTGCTACCCGGAATCAGTCCCAGGCCACTTTGGAGATCTTTCACTTAAGACCTCCAAAAGCAACAATGATGTGAAATGCTCAGCTTGTGAGGGCATGGCCTTGGCTCCTGAAGGCAAGTTCATGAAGCGGAGCTCATGGTCCACTTTGACTGTTAGCCAGGCCAAAGAGGCCTACCGCAAGTCCTCACTCAACCTCGAGAAACCTATGATGCCTCAAGACCTCAAGTCCCCCATGAGGCCTTGTCATTATCTCCAGGTCAGAGAAGCTTTAAGGTTTCATAATAGATGATAATTATTTTTGTATTATATGAGCCGCAAACCAGCAGTATGCATTCATCATTTTGGTGTAGAACCATAGCAGTGCACGAACAATTGTTTTTGGAGAACAAAAATATATCCAAGCCTATAATGTAGCAATTTAACAGTCCTACTGTTTCTGAAGTGCTTTATGATTGTGTTTGTGTTTCTGATGATGGAGTGTGAAGAGTGGGGATAGAATTATTAGCAGTACCAGTAGGATAAGCTACCCTGAGGAGCTAAACGAGGATTTAGAATTATTGCACGCAGTGAAACATATTGATTAGCATTGATTGCATGGTAAAGAAATGTGCTAATACATCACTGTTGCCACCTTTCATTATTCAAGTGCTTGTTTAATCTTAGTGCTTGAGACAAACCAACTTGAGATGGTCTGCTGAAATAGCTGTGTGTGATTTTCTGTCACCCTACCAGGGTTCTTCATATTTCTGTAGAACTATGAGTTAATCTCTGGACTCAGCAGCAACTGTTTTTTTTTTTAACCAAAATTCAGAAAAGAACTTTAACATGGTAGATAGCACATGATTGTTCAGGAAGAATGCAATGCCTTAAATGGTTTTGGTGAAATGAGAAAGAACAGTTCCAAGTACATTTGGATGCCTTTTCAAAGAAGTTCCACCCAGGAAAGATGATCTCTTTTGACCTGAGTATGCAAAAGGAGTTGTACTGGTGGAGGAGTTGTATGAAAGGAAGGACCTGACCATGGACAGCTTTTAAGGGAGTGAGCAGAAAAGATTACACTTTATGAACTCAACCACCAGCACACGTTTTTACATTTCATCCAGTGACTCCAAGGTGGGTGGAATACAAACTCTTTTGAAAAGCACTCCCACCAGCAATATTTTTTAACCTCCTGACCAATCTGGTCTGACGTTGAGGGCCAAGTGAAAAACATAAAAACAAATATGTTGGACAAAGTAGACATTTAAAGCATATTAATTAAAAAAAATCTGACTGTAACCATCATGTGATGTGACATCCCTCGTTATGTGTGACTGCATACATCACCACTATAACCAACCAATCAGCATCCCTGTTACATATAAATCCAATCTAGCTAGCAAGCGAGACTAGTTAATTAGCTGATGCTAGCTAGGACTTGTTTTGTTATGAGTGTTGTTTAAAATACGTGCTTCAATCAGTGTTTTTTTTCTGAAATGTGTTAAAGCACCATTTACATGCACCGAACTGATAGTTTTATTTGGGAGTCCGGGGAAGAGTAAATCAAGTTGAACAGTAATGATATATGATCTACAATACATGATAATCAGTGTTTAGCAGAGGGAGAGGCTGTATCTTAGTGAGAGAATTGGATCAGGCAATTCACCAAGATTACAAACCACCAGAGAAGATTTACAAATGGCACCATCAATATGGATGCCAAAATCCACTATCTAGAAAGCCATTTATTTTATTATAGACTAGCCATATTGGCATTCTGTGGTCTTCTCCGTCCACTCGTAAATAGGTCTGAGGCTTGGGTGGCATTTGGGAAAGATGACCACTCTCTGGGGCTATCATTGGCGGTATCACGGTGACACAGCAGAGACAGCAGAAAGAGCTGAGATTAATGTTGTAAAATTGCTCACTCCTGCTGACTCAGAAGAAAGCTTCACTGTTCATGACCTGTATTTATGTACTGTCCAGCTTGGGTTGTAAGGGATTAGATACACTCGATCAATCCTAAGTGCATCAGTAGGACGGATAGGGCCACTTAAGGGTAAGTGTTAATGAGTGGGGTTCACTGTAAGGGCTTGAAGGCCAACTCTGAGGTCGGCCATGTCTTGCTTACAAGGAGAGATCAGAATGGATTTGGGAAGATGAACAGGCTGGAACCTTTTTAGATAGAACCTGAAACAATACTTGGGTTAGGTGCAATGCTTAACTAGTCAGAATGATATGGCAGGTTATATCATTCTGTGCAAGTTGTACTGGGGCAAAACAGTGTCTTTTTGGGTAACACTGTTGTATCACAGCAAGAAGGTCATGAGTTCCATCCCCAGGTGGAGCAGTCTGGGTCCTTTCTGTGTGGAGTCTGTATGTCCTCACCTTGTCTGTATGGGTTTACTCCAGGTACTCCGGTTTCCCCCCACAGTCCAAAGACATGCAAGTTAGGTGATTTTGAGATACAAAATTGCCCCATGACTGTTTGAAACTGTTTGAACTTGTGTACTGATGGAAAAACTTGTGTATCGATGTAACCTTGTGCTTGTCCTGAATAGCCACTGATGCTGAAATGATGTTAAAAATCAATAAACAAACAAACAGGCATGTTGTACGTGTTGTACTGAAATGCCATAAGCTTCAAAAGTCTTTGCAATTACTGTGACCCTGCAGCCCATATGCTCAGTATGCAAATACGTGATAGCAATCAACCCACATATGCTAATTACAGGTGCGTGAAAAGGTGTTGACAGTTCAGACAAGGTTGAGAGGTGTCAGTTCATAATTGCACAGCTATCATCACAGATAAACATCTCAAGTTAAGTGGGAGGTTTTATAAATTGATCACTTAATTGACTTTAATTGCAGGCTAATTCCACTAGACAAAGCCAGAGCCATGTTACTCTTCTTTTTTTTTATTTACTCATTTGGAGCCATAGGGATAGAATGAAAAAAAAAATCTGCTAGCACGTTGTACCAGATGCCTGCACCGACCAGTCCGTCATTGTTATAGCGCCAATTAGTTTAGGTTTGTGTTCATCGAGCATGTCAGATAGGATTAAGTACCAGCATGTGCCGCGATGACCTAGACCATGTGAGAGCCTGTGATTCTGGTGCATCTATGTTTCACGGCATTTAATGGGCTCCTTCAAGCGTGATAAACACACAGCGCCAGCAATAGTGCAGCCCATCCATCCGGCTGCTGTTTTTGGCAGCTGTTATCAATGCGGACCTCGGTGACGCACAAGCTCTGGGAGATTTATGTCCCTTCGCTCTGAAGCAAACTGACTAAAAGGTTGCAACATCCACACCGAAAATAAAGAAGCTATTTTTGGGGTGTCTTTATCAGAAAGGTCAGTCAAGCAAGGGAGACAGAATTGTTGGTTGAGAATGTGGCTCGGAGCCGAATCGATGCTAAAATGTTTTTGCTTGTTTGCTTTATTGGTGTGGCTTCAGCTGTGTGTCTCAGACCGTGTGGGTTGTCGGCGCAACTCAGGCCAGATGGTCGATTCTTTTGCGCAAGTCGGTCTTCTTTTAGTATCCTCAGTTGGATAGCACTAACACTTATAAAAGAGCGACTGATGTAAAATGTCACATATTGCTGGAAATCATTTGATTCATATCTTGCTTGGCAAGACTTCGAATGATGCACGAGGGATACACTTCATTGGTGTGTCGTTATTGGAAAGGAAACATTGACAGCCTTAGAGATCTGTTATTGAACAGGAGATGGCTTTTGTAGCAGTGTGTGTTGTTGGTGTGTGTGTGTGTGTGTGTGTGTGTGTGTGTGTGTGTGTGTGTGTGTGTGTGTGTGTGTGTGTGTGTGTGTGAATGGAGCATGGTGGACAGGGACATAACTTGACAATAAAGTACCCTACAACAGCTTCCTCATGTTTTACAGTCATTAAGGAAGGAATAAATCACTTCAGGACATGCTGTTATGGGAAAATGATCAACGATGAATTCGCCTGACACAAAGCAGAGTCACTGTTTTTAAACCACAGCCGATTATAAAACTATTTTTAATAAATTAATAACAGAATACTTTTTATCCATTTGTATTTATGTAAAAACGATTTCACGATGCTGTTACCAAGAAACCACAAAGTAATTTATAAACTCCTCTGTCTTGAAGTTGACCCTGGAGACGCCTTCCATAAATAAACATCCCCTTACAGAAGAGTCACCATATAACTATGACACATTTTGACCACTCAGATTTGTTCAGATTGTGATTCGGTTCCTAGTTCCTCATGTAGTACCAGAAAAACTGGTACAGGAGACTATGCAAAATCCATAGCAACACCACCTGTACATGTCATTGGCTGCGTCCTCGTGTGCGTAAATAAAGCGATAGATATCTATGGAAACTTCTAGGGCTGTTTCCGAAGTGAGAATGTTGAGTTATCACAGTTTTATGATTTTCAACACAGTTTAATAGTTCAAGCTCGTGAGATGGGTTGTAGCATTTCAGAGTCAGAAGCAAAGTTTGGATTTTCACGTATGAGCGTTTCAAGGGTGAAGCGTGACTACAAGAATTCTGGCAAAACCTCGAACTTACGACAGCAGTGTGGCTGTAAAAAGATTCTGGGTGAACGTGAACAGCGTAGGCTGGTGAGAATCGTTTCACGTGAAAGACGTGTAACACTGCCTCACGTAACATCGGATTTCAATGCTGGGGCCTCAACAAACATCAGTGTGAGGACTGTGCAATGTTCCCTCCAAGATCCTGTAAGGGACCTACCAAGGATTAACTGGTGTACCAATTTTTCTGGTTCTTCAGTGTAGACAGATCCTGGAAGATAGCTACATACGTCCTTGCAAATATGTAGAATTTTGCTTCGCATTTAGGAACTGGTAAGCAGAATGGAAATGAATTTTTATTCACTGGTACCCAGTACTTGGCATTTTGGATTCGGTTGAAATTTGGAAGTGAGTTTAGGTTCCCAATCATTCTAGTGAGGGAATGTTCATGTTTAGTCACTATAATGTTCTGATAACAGCAAATAAATTGCTTTAAATGTAAACAGGTTAAATGAGAGAAATTTAGGAGAACTTAGTGGTTATAACAGTAGTTTTGGCATGTTTGTGTGTGTGTGTGTATGTATGTGTGTGTGTGTGTGTGTATGTGTGTGTGTGTGTGCAGTTAGCACAGATACTAAGTGTGGGGTTTTGATGAAGTTAAAGAGTGCAGGTGTTAAACTGGCTAGAAAAGACTTTCTGCATTAGTTGAGTCACGCTGCTAACTGGCACGTCGTTCCGGCTCAAGAACAAGAAACTCTCTCGGGTTTACACACACACACACACACACACACACACACACACACACACACACACACACACTGCCCTCCCTACTCAGTTTTGTTTGATCTCTGAGAGACTTCATCTTTCTCACATATCGCCTCTCAGTGTCTTTAACATCTCTCTCTCTCTCTCTCTCTCTCTCTCTCTCTCTCTCTCTCTCTCTCTCTCTCTCTGCTCTTGTGTTTAATTTCTCTTCTCCTCCAGCTCTCCATCATTACAGCAGTGAAGACTGCTTCTTCAGAAGTTAATCTTCATGCATGGGATTTATTCGATCACATTTTGTTCCTTTTCTTTCTGTATTTGTTTAACCTCCCTCTTACCTCTTGTTTTTTTTTTTTAATTCAATCCCTTTTTCTCTGTGTCCTGCTGTGTAGCGATTGATCTGAGTCCAGTCTAACATGAATCCAGAGACAGATCAGTGCTTTAGTGGAAAAAAGGCCAAAAATGACAGAATCCTTTACAGCCTGTAATAAAAAAACCCGAATGCTAGTTAGTTAGCATTTACAAATAGCATCTCATTCCACGTACAAACCCCATTTCCAGAAAAGTCAGGACACTTTCCACAAATGCAATAAAATCTGAAATCTGGGACTGAAAAGTTGTTACAGAGGCGTGTTTATCACTGAGTCACATGACCTTTTCTTTTAATTATACTTTTTAATTGTTTGGGAATTGAAGATTATAATTGTTGCAGTTTTACAAGTGGATTTTTTGCCCATTCTTGCTGTGTATAAGACTTGAGCTGCTCAACAGTCCGTGGTCGCTGTTGTCTGATTCTCCTCTTCATGATGCTCCATACATTTTCAATA
>JAOVVH010000002.1:25192909-25203395 GCA_028566435.1 Scorpiodoras heckelii
GTGTTTGTGTGTGTGTGTGTGTGCGTGTGTGTGTGTGTGTGTGTGTGTGTGTGTGTGTGTGTGTGTGTGTGTGTGTGGTCTGTCTGGGCTCAGTAAAAGCCTGCAGCCTTTTTTCAGACAAGAGATTCTGATCTCTGATCAGGTGATGAGCAGGGTAGTGACTGATCTGGGATCAGCTATAATGAGGATAATTTAATCCTAGATTAGCAGTGGTGAACCCTGCAGTGATTTAGCCATAGCTTTTATAAGTCACTGATGTTAGACAAGGTAAAAGGACTGGGTTCATGCTAGTTCAATGTGGTTGCTGATCTTAGATCAGCTGATTAAGACCTGTGTCTGCTGATCAATATATTTGTATCGGTTATAATAGAGATAGTGCTTTTTATGTGCTTTATTTCAATGCTATTTATTATTCATGCTAGTAAGACACAATCACTGAGCTTGTATCAGTTATAATAAGGACAATAATGCTATTTATTGCCCATGTTAGACACGGTCACTGATCTTGGATCAGTTATTGTAAGGATGAAGAACCCTGAGTGATTGACACAAGACTTGAGGAAACAGTCCCAACTTAATGGTTTGCTTTTTAGCTTTTTTAATTTGACTGAACACAGTCTCTCTCTCTCTCTCTCTCTCTCTCTCTCTCTCTCTCTCTCTCTGGCCTTCTCTGAAACACAAAAAGGAACACACAAACAAACTCAATGTACTAGGTGAGACTCATCTTGCATTACCTGTTGGATCCTCCTGCTCCTCTCCGCTCACAGCAGCCGCTCGACCGCACCCCCACTGCCACATACCCTCACTGCCCGACTCAGGCCAGGAGCCTTCTGGCCTACAGCCGACTGTGAACAAACCCACCATAACCCCCCTTTCAATGTGAAAGGTAGTCTGCCACCACCATCTGTGCCCCCGGCCTGTGTTTCACCACAAACTTAAATGGCTGAAGTGCCAGATACCAAAGAGTGATCTGCAGCTTGGCATCTTTCCTACAGTGGAGGCATTGGAGTGGGACGTGATTAAAAACAAAGATTGAAAGAGTGCCTCAGTAGGTAGTACTGAAAGGTAACGATCACCCACTTGATGGCCAGACACTCCTTCTTGATAGTGCTGTACTTGGATTATCTTGTCAAGTGTTTGCAGCTGATGAACAGCATGGAATTCATCTCCTCCTTCACCACCTGGGACAAAACAGCACCCAGCCTTCTGTCCGATGCATCTGGCTGTAAGACGAAAAGGGAGAGAAAAGATATGAGATAAGAGTTTATTGATCCCGAAGGAAATTACAGCATCACAGTACCACACAAGTTACACAAGAGTAGACGTACATCAGTCAGAACTAAGAGGGTGGGGGTTACTTATCAAATATAAAGTAGCCAGAGTAAGAAATGTCTGTATACATATATGAAGACATTTACAAGAGAAACATCAGTATGTATTGCACAGTAAATGCAATAATAAACACTGACAGTGGTCAGTCTAGACAGCGTGGATAAGATGAAAGTGTCGAACAGTTCTAGGTAAGGTAAAAACAATACAGTGCAAATGAGTGCATAATAATATAATATAGATATGGAGCTGTATGATGTAACTCAGCACAGTTCTGACAGCAGGAGATCAGTAGTGTCGCTGCAGTAAGGTGACGTGTTGTAGAGTCTTATTGCAGTGGGGATAAAAGATCTCACATGATGTGCTTTAGAAAAAGTGCAGCTGTATCAGTCTTCCACTGAATGTGCTTCTCAGTTTATACACTCTTGTGTGCAGGTTGTGTGATGCATTGTCCATAATGCACACAACAGCATAGAATATAGCATGTAGAGAAGAATGTCCACATGAGTCCACAGGCACATGCCAAATTACCTCAATTTCCTAAGAAAGTACAGATGGCTCTGTCTTTTCTTGAACACTGCACCTGTGTTACAACTGTACACTACATATGTACTGACCACCACTACATCCACTCCATCAATGGTGATTGGTGACAGGGGAGGTCTGAGTTTCCTAAAGTCCAGCACCATCTCCTTTGTCTTACTGATGTTGAGCTGCAGTTAGGTCAGTTTACACCAGCCAACAAAGTCTGACACCATCTTCCCTTACTCAGCCTTCTGTACTCAGTCTCCTGTCCTCCTGTCCAAAAATCAGGTGAATGCAACATCGGGCCTCCACACAAAACTGCCATTACCTGACAGAAAGCCTGTTCGCATGGCTTCATCCACTAGACTGGGTCTGGCACTCTAATTTTAGTGAGGTCAGTCAGCAGGCTGGTGACATCCAAAACATTAAGCACAATCCACCTATAATAACCAGCCAGCTCCAGGAACTGTCTCACCCTCTTTTTGGTCTTGGGTCTCAAACAGGCTACAATCACTGCCGTCTTTTTCCCAAATGAGGTCCAGCATGCCACAAGGTTTGCACCTGTAAAATAATTACTAATTATTACTAAATAAAAATTTTAGAATTAATAACCCTGTTGAACCCTGTGGAGGCTTGCGGGACCTCTTGTACTGCAAATAAGACGGGCTTGAGCCATTTATCCCAATTATATGCCTTCGCATGAATGAACTTATGAATCATATTTTTAAGAATTTGAGTAAACTTCTCCGAAGGGCATCTGTTTGCCTGTGCCTCACTGCTGCAGGACCCATCCACAAGCAATTCTCAGGCTAATACGTAAAATCCCAGCCAGTTTGTCCCCAGAATTAGTGTATAGGTTAGGTGACGTCTAACTGCTGCCTCAATTTTATGCTTTTGTCCCCAGAATTAAATGGTGACAGGGACCAGAAGTGTGAAAATCCCGTGCACACACCTTACCTTCACCACAGCCTCACACTGAATCAGGCTTTGATGGATGGAGGTCTGATTATATGTCAAGTCCTCCAAGGCCTGATGTTACTTCCTAGTATACTCATGGGTACTCTGTATATTCCTGGTCAATTGCGGGAGACGTGGGGTGTGTCTGCCTGCACTTCTGCTCAGCTCTGATGGGCACGGTATGTCCCCCCTGTGGAAAAAGAAACAGAGAAGTTAGAGGGGCTGGATAGCGAAAGTACATGGGAGCCAGGTCCGGGGAGCTGGAACTGGAAGAGAAAGGGTTGGAAGAGCAAGAGAGGGAGTATGAGAACAAAAAAATTAGGGTCTGGGATTGCCACCAGGTAATCTTCCACCAACTGCACTGTCTCAGCCAGGAACATGGGCTAGTTGTACTGGATGCACAACACTGCTCCTGCTGGATGTTGAGCATCAAACTGCTCCAGCTGGGCAGCAGGTTGGACTTCTCCCAATAGCAGGGGGAGGAGTTGCCAGTTGCCCATTTCTCCTCTGGCCAACCCCATGTAGCAGCCGTCCACTTGAAGAGCTCTAAGAAGGCCTCTGGCACATCAGCAGGAATCATCTTAACAAGCATTGGAGGGGACACATTTTTGAAGGTGGTGGCTCACAGCAGCTGATGAAGCTTGAACTGGTTCTCACCTTGCTCCTGCACGATGCTCTCAAAGTGCTGCTGCTGATCATGGTGCAAGTTGAGCAGCACTTGGTGATGCACCTGATGGAGGTGGGCGAGGGCCTGGATGAGCTCAGTGAGCTGGGCGGTTGCCATGAGACCAGCTGAGTCTTCCAACAGTCCTGGGTTCCAGCACACACACACACATACACTTGTGGCTCTTTGGTCTTGCTCTCTCTCTCTCTCTCTCCAGCTCCTCCTTTCTGGCCATTTCTGAAACACAAAAGAAACACAAAAACAAACCTAAAGTAATAAGCCAATTTGATTAAAATAGATTTATAAAACATGAACCAAGGTTATTATAACTGTATTTTTGTCGATTTCCTTCCACACTAGTTCCTGATCTCGGTTCAGCTTTAAAAGGGTTGATTATAGTATTGTGCGTAGTTTTTCTGTGAATATAGACACTGATCTAGAATCAGTCGTAATCAGTACAGTGGAGTTGTTTTTAGTACTATTTTCTGTGAGGAGGGTAACTGATTTGCATTGGACTACTGATCAGAAGGTCATGAGTTCAAATCCCAGCACCACCAAGCTGCCACCATTGGGCCCTTGAGCAAGGCCCTTAACAGTCAAGTGCTTAGTTGTATAAATGAGATAAATGTAAGTCACCCCTGGATAAGGGTGTCTGCCAAATGCCATGAATGTCATTTTTAGAACAGCTATTCTATTCAGATCTGATTTTGTGTAAAATTAGTACACAGTTAGGTGACTGATAGCTGATCTGTACAAATTGTTATGTAATTTGACACAAGTTAAGTCACAATAGTTCTTAGAAAGAGTGTGACCATATAGTTTCATTAATATTAAAGAAATCACTGATCTTGGATCGGTTGTAATGATTTTATTTGGTGAGTTCTGCTTTTTTTCTGAGATGCAGCCACTGTTCTTGGATCAGATATAATTAATATTGTGGTGGCTTTGTCTGCTTGTTGTTACAGTAGTGCCTGGTCTGAGATCAGTCATCATGAGTATATTTTTGATTCTGTTAATGCCCTTAAGGTATGGGTACTGATCTTGGGTCAGTTATAATAAGGATGGTCATGGACTTGTTCATGCTGATGAGATACATTTGCTGATCTCAGACCAGCTTCTATTAGATCAGTGCTGTTTTTGCTGTATTTGCAAAGAAAGTTGCTGAATTTAGATCAGCTTTTAAATATGTTTAAATACTGTGACTTATAGTCACTGATCTTGGATCAGTAATATAAGAACAGTTATGATATTGTTCATGCTTATGAGATGCAGTCACTGATCTTGGACCAGTTGTAATAAGCACAGTTAAGCTATTGTTCATATTAAAAAGAGAGAATAAGTCACTAAACATGGATCAGTCCTAATGAATGTGATGGTTTTTTCATACTCTGTGCGACAGAAGTCACTAATCTTAGATCAGCAATAATGAGGATATTTCAGATGATTTCTCCGATTCAGATATCTCACATGAGCAACAGTTATACAAGTTGGGATATTTCAGCCTCTGAGTATGCATGGTTATACTTCTGTTTATGCTAATCAGAAGCATTCACTCATCATCAAAAGAAGTCCATTCATCGTAGTTACATGCTGATATTGTGTTGGGGGAGAAGACACCAGACACACACTGATCCTGGATCAGCTGTAATATGATAAGAACAGTGGCATTTCCATTCTGCGTGGTTTTCTGCTTTCTTTCTCTCTCTGATCTGAGATCAGCCGTGTGTCAGTCCGGCGTTATAGCTTTTGTATTTTATGTGTGTTTAAACTTTAGTTCAAGGCACTGACATTAGATCAGCTTTAATGAGAACAACGTGTGTTTTGTTCACCCCAGGTGGAGGCGGCTACGGATTCAGAGTCAGAGAGCAGAGGATTACGGGAATATCATTCTGTAGGGATCCAGGTGGAAGATGACAAACGGTAAGTGTGCGGTTTTTCATTACTGTGTTTGTTGTCTTGGGTGAGAAGGGAGGCTATGATACAGCGCTTCTGATATTGCTATTGCTTTATTCCATCTCTCGGAGTGTTTGTGTATGTGTGTATGTGTGTGTAAATGGGTTTGTCTGTTAAAACCTGTTTTACTTAGCCATCTATCATGTCTGGATATAATCATTCAGATTTCTTTGATTATTTTGTTTTTGTTTTCAAAAATTGTCTTCAGATGCAGTTATTATAAACAAACTCATCATCAGAGTCAGACATAAACATCTGTCACATTTTCTAGACTTTGCAGAGACAAAGTACATACAAAGGATGATAAGGATCATTCCCTGACTGCATACTGAAATGGTGTGGACTCCCTGACTGCCACCATGAGCTTAATATCTCTAATATCTCTAAGACCAAAGAGCAGAGATGTTCACAAGTCTTTTTTTGCAAGTCCAAGTCAAGTCTCAAGTCTTTGGTCACGAGTCCAAGTCAAGTCTCAAGTCTCTAAAAAAGTAAAGTCTCATGTCTCTGTTACGAGCCACCCAGGGAGATAGGACCCAGGTGCGGCGCACCAGCCCAATAGAGGGCGGCACGTGAGTGCTCAGAGTTCGCACGAGTTGATTAAAGCCCCTTTTAACAGAAAAAAACTCAAATAAAAATATCTAAATAACATGGGTGAAGATGGATAGAGGAATTTGTGAAAATAGGTCGGCGGCGGCTGGACTTGATCCCGCGAAGTCTCGCTCTGCAGCCCGTTTCGTATCCCCTAGCCTATCTGAGCGTCGTGGGGGTTGGGTTGCCAGAGCGGCTGCCGACAATAGACGGGGAATCCGAGGTGCCGCAGGGGGGCGCCCAGGCGACTGATGTAATATCCGGGATTCCCCCGGGAATGACAGCGAATGTTTTGCTGACGTGAATACAGAGATATGGGTGGAGTCTGAGGTGACGTGAGCGGGGCAAAGGACGAACAAACCAGGAAATGAACAAAGGAAAGAAACGAGGGAAAGGAGAGTAAAATTAAGTAATGAAAAGCAAAAATGAAACCGAAACAAAACGTGAAATAATAAGGTTTGCCCTTTTAAATAAAAAGACCACTCGCTAGGGGCTAGATGGTGCTTATGTGTTTTTTCTTTTGAATGACCGGGGCTCCCCTGTTTGTCTGTACCTCCGTCACAAGCGTGTGACGCTGATAGCCCTGACGGACCGGCCGAAAGTGAGGCACGGAGCCAGACAGAGGAGGACTGCATGCCTTCCCGTAAGAGAGGCAGCGTAAAGCAACCAGGGACAAGTGCCGCCTTTCCCTATGAGACGGGGGAAAGGTGGTAAGAGAATGGCCCGACTGAGGCAGCCCCCAGCACCTGGGTATTGAACCCCGCCCAGGATCGGTCCCTATTGAGGCCGGAGGAGCTGCCTCAGACCTCAGATTCAATAAGTGCATGCTTGCCATAACATTCTGGGCGGCATGCACGTGAGCGGAAGGGGGCTCATTCTATTAAAGATGGGGATGGTGGCAAGAGGAAATCACACCCAGGGATAAGCCCAAGTCCCTAAAGAAAAGAGGCTAGCCCTGGCAAAATTACCTCCTGCCACCAAGGATGGCAGTACCCCGTGTTCTCTCCCTGACAGAGTGTGCAGAGTGCATGAAAAACTAAGGGTGTGACGGTGAGACCTGGTTGAGCCCTGTATTATATAACAGGCAGACCAGGTGCTCACCGTCAACCCTAATTGCCCCTAATTGCCCCTAGGCCTGATGGGAATAGTAGTCCCTGACAGGTGCCATTACTGGCTCTCTGGGGACACCTAGGGGCACCAAGACAGTTGACTAGGTCGACTCCCCCTGGTGGTCAAAGGGGGAGTCGACCGCCCCCTAGCAGTCTCTTCTGTCTAGCCTTCTATCATCTGCTGCTATTCATTTCATAGCTGATGCTGAGCTAAGCAGGTTTGCTAACCGTCCATATGCGCTAATGTGACTGACATCTCCGGGTGAGTGCTCAGGTGCCTAATAAAATTTAATGTGGTTGATCCAGCATCTTTGATGTTGATACTGCAGACTTTGCAGTCTGCGCTTCTTTTGTTGGTGCCGTCTTGTCTGAAATTCTTACAGCCAAACGTAATTACATAGGGTACAGGTGCAGGTGTGCCGGTCACCATAGTGTTATCGTCATCTGAGACTAGTGCATGAGGTGCACACCTGCGTAATATGGTTACCATGTTTACCATGACAAAAAGGAAGGAAGCTCGTCAGTCATCTCAAAGTCTCCTCAATGTTAATACGCCAAAAATAGAAAACATAAGGATTGTTCACGAGTCCCAAAACATGAGTCCGAGTTGAGTCTGAAGTCTTTCGAGCACGAGTCCAAGTCATGTTGGAAGTCTCTGTGTGTGCAACTTAAGTGCGACTCGAGTCCGAGTCACAAACTCGAGTCCCCATGTCTACCAAAGAGATGTGCTGTGTAAAGAAGTACACACTAAACTCTCCTTATTCTCCTTGTTGAGCCTACAAAGATAAAAGGAAAGGTAATGGAGCAGACTAAAGTCTATATGTATCATAGAGATAGACAAGTCTTTGTCCTTTTAGGAACTCTTCTGAGGAAGCTAAGAAGTTTTGAGTTGGAGAAGGGTACACTCACATCTGTTTATGAACCCCTTGTCGAACCAGTGCTGATCTGTTATATAACATCCTGGTATAATGTTCTCTCTGCCAAGAGAAAGATCAGGCTAGAAAGAGTTATTAATCAGGCAAGCAAAATAATTGGTGCAAAGCAAATTCCATTATCAGAGCTGTACAGACGTGCAGTTAAGAGAAATGCTCATGTTATAATACTATAAAAAAAGGAAGTAATTGTGACAGTCAAAGTCTCCAGAAGAGCTGTGGTAGACTCTCCAAGACACTCAGTAAAACTTAAAAGCTAATTACTGTAAAGTACGATGCAGAATTCTTAGACACATATAAAGACTCGCTGTAAAGCAAAGACCCCTTCGATGTTATAATAATGAAGATGTTTCTACAGAAAAGAAAACACACTTTATAAAGTGCAGTAAACAGTAATAACTAAAGAAAGTCAATATTCAGTGTGTATTTTTCTTAAACAGTGTTCCCAGGTACAATGTGTGCAGTTTTATAATGAAATTAGCTTTTAAGTTTTACTGAGTGTCTTGGAGAATCTGCCACAGTTCTTCTGGAGACTTTGACTGTCACACTTACTTCTTTTGTTGCAGTAAAACCCAGCAGCCTTCATTATGTTTTTGTCTCTGATGTAACGTGTTGCTTTTGTTACTGACATACAAACATTTTTTGTAACATTTAATTTTCTGTTGGAAAAGTAACATTTGGAAAAATAAAATCTTTTTGTACTGAGTCAATAATGCAGAACTCAAAAAAACCCCATCAATAACAAAAGTTGTACCTAAAAGCAACAGCGTGCCTGAGACGTTTGCTCAGGACTGTAACTTGTAGATAAATGCACGAATTGTGTCATTTATGAATGATCACAATTGAGGGATATCACTGATTGATGTTTAAGTACATTCTTATTATTAGCATGTATTTAATATGTCCTTAAAAGGAGGTTTGGTTGTTTTTCTTGGGTGTAATGATTGTGTGTATGCAAGTGGCACGTTGAACGTTTGCAGCGTATGAAAGACAAATTTCTGTCATGTAATAATGAATAACCAAAATATATACATAATATATGATAATTTGACCATTTTGTGACATTTTATTTTACTAGTTGTAATCAGTTTCCTGTCACAGTTGGGATAGCAACGTAACATCTTTCCAGGAAATCATGCTTGCTGTGATGACGTTCTCCTGCTGCTCCTGTCCTCCCAGTCCCTCTCATCTGTTATTAGTCATTTAATTAGCCTAGCTTATGGGCTGGACTGAATTCATGCAGATTATGACAGGCTGTCCTGTCCAAATCATTTATAAGGAAGTAATAACTATGTTATTAAATAAAGTGACATGATTATAAATCATTTATTACTGACTGTTAAAATCTAATTTTACAGACAGACAAAAGACCAGGAGGTAAAACAATCACTGTTCTCTAATCTCTAATGGTCTCTTTGTCTGTCTGTCTGTCTGTCTGTCTGTCTCTCTCTCTCTCTCTCTCTCTCTCTCTCTCTCTCTCTCTCTCTCTCTCTCTCTCTTTCACTGTCTGTCTGTCTTTTTGTTTCTGTGTTTTACACTCTCTCACTCTCTCTGTCTCTCTCTCTTTCTTGCTCTACAACTCTTTTGTCTCTCTGTCTGTCTCTCTGTCTGTCTCTCTGTCTGTCTGTCTGTCTCTCTCTCTCTCTCTCTCTCTCTCACTCTCTATCTCTCCTTCTTGCTCCTTCTTACTCTTTTGTCTGTCTGTCTGTCTGTCTGTCTGTCTTTCTGTCTCTCTCTCTCTCTCCCTCTCTCTCTCTCTCTATCTCTCTCTCTCTTCTCTCTCTCTCTCTCTCTCTCTCTCTCTTTCTCTCTCTCTCTCCTGCGTCTCAGTGTGGGCCGTTTTAAGCGCTCTAACAGCGTGACAGCGGCCGTTCAGGCTGACCTGGAGCTGGAGGGTTTCCCCCTGATGGAGGATAAGGGTCTGCAGTTTGGGGGCGGCGGTCTTCAGAGACACAGCGAGCCGAGCACGCCCACGCAGTATGGCGCAGTGAGAACCGTGCGCACGCAGGGCCTATTCAGTTACCGTGACGACTACCGCTCGGCCAACGAGCCATCCAGCCCTCAGCGCAGCGCCGAGCCGTGGCGCGAGCCCTCCGTGCCCACCGTGCCCACTGTGGCTGTAACAGTGACCCCGCCACAGGCCTCAGACTCGGGCCGGGCGTCACCCTCGGCCAGGAGGGACGGCACCTGGTTCATGCAGCTGCTGCACGCTGAGACCAAGAGGATGGAGGGATGGTGTAAAGAGATGGAGGGAGAGGCAGAGGAGAACGACCTGTCTGAGGAGAGTGAGTCCAAAATACTGACCATGATTACCTTTTTTAAGATCAGGCACTGTGTGTTGGGGATCACGGCATTTAAATGTGTGTGTGTGTGTGTGTGTGTGTGTGTGTGTGTGTGTGTGTGTGTGTGTGTGTGTGTGTGTGTGTGTG
>JAOVVH010000002.1:25210074-25226737 GCA_028566435.1 Scorpiodoras heckelii
TGTGTGTGTGTGTGTGTGTGTGTGTGTGTGTGTGTGTGTGTCTGCCCTGTGATGGACTGGTGACTTGTTCAGGGTGTTTACATTTACATTTTATGGCATCTGGCAGACCCCTTTTTCCAGAGTGACTTACATTTATCTCGTTTATACAACTGTGCCATTGAGGGTTAAGGGCCTCGCTCAAGGGCCCAACAGTGGCAGCTTGGTGGTGTTGGGATTTAAACTCATGACTTTCTGATCAGTATTAGCTACTGAGCTACCACTGAACTACCACTGCATTTGCCTCAGTGAGCACTAGGACAGACCCCAGGACCCCACAGCCACCAAACACACAAAAACCTGTGACCCAGTAATAGGACAATCAGCTTAGATAATGAGTGAGTGAGTGACTGAGTGACTGAGTGAATTTGTTTTCTTTAAGTCAGTGTAAAAAGTGTAAATGTTTGAACTTGTGACCGGTGCAGGACCCAAGTGCCATGCCGCGACCCACCTCTCAGGACCTGGCTGGATTCTGGGACCTGCTGCAGCTCTCCATCGACGATGTCACCTCCAAGTTTGACGAGCTGCAGAAGATCAAGAGCAACGACTGGAGGATTATAGAAAGTCCTGTAAAGAAGGTGAGGATGCTAGACTACTTCACACATTTGTTCATCAAATGTCTTTCGGTTTAAACCATTTTAATATCTTAATTCAGAAAGGCCATTTTGCCATTTTATTTTGCTTTATTTTAGAATGAAATAATAAAAAAAATTTGTAGGAAAAAATTAATCTAAAATTTTATCTAAAATAACAGGTCAATTTACAGTGTCTGTAGTTGCTCATGCAGAAACTGCTCCAGGCCACTAGGGGTCGACATTTCCATAATTTCCATCACATATCTATGGAAGTGTTAACAAAGCTTTTGTTGCTGCAAATTCGATAAGATGGCTGCCAGAGTTTCTTAGCAAGAACGCTATTAAGTTCTCAAATCTGATTGGTCAGAAGGCAGTGATTAATTTTCTACAGCAGCAGCTCTGACAGAAGTGCAGCAGGTTCATGTTAATGTGCTCCTTTAAATACATTGTTTATTAAAGGAGTTTTTTCTGTCTAACCATAAATTATCTCAGTAATATGATTTTTAAGCTCTTTTAAAGCATTCATACTCATATTGATACAGATATCGATTGTATTTGGCATTTTCCATCTCAGCTCCCGCCCCCTGTACCAAAGAAGATGCTGAAGAAGAGCGTGACGCGGGAGAAGTCTCTGGATCTTCCCGACCGGCAGAGACAGGAAGCGCGAAGGCGCCTCATGGCCGCCAAGAGAGCGGCGTCATTCCGGCAGAACTCGGCAACGGAGCGAGCCGACAGCATCGAGATTTACATCCCCGAGGCCCAGACGAGACTCTGAGAGACTCTCCACAGCTTCATCACAGCTCCATCATCATCATCAACATCATCATCATTATCATCGTCAACCAGTGTACCACTATTGATACAGATTATCCCAACCAGATATCCCATCTCTCAAAAAATATCTAAACATGACATAATCAGGCGTGATTACTGAAAAAGATCATTTTTTATTACAGAATATTAAGAACGGGGTCTGAGGCTGTGGTGTTAAGAGAAACTCACCTTGTAGTATTGCAAAAGCAAACCTTAGGCAGTTAAATGCAATCAGCCTTACGATGTATCACTAAACTAGTGTTATTTAGTAAGTTACTTAAGTATCGTTGAACAAACTGAGAAAAAAACATCTGGCTATACTGTTCATGAGGGGTGTGTGAGAAGTGGCTAAAAGCCTTGGTGCTTTTTAGATTTTTCACATTATCGAAGTGCTATTACTGACACTGCGCTCTGAAACCAGCACCAGGTCACAGCTTTTGTTTTTCCATTGTTGTTGTTGATATGGGGTCAGGGGGTCTAAATTTAAAATATATATATATATTTTCAACACCCCATTTCATTCTCTCTCTCTCTCTCTCTCTCTCTCTCTCTCTCTCTCTATTTCTCTCTCTCTTTCGTTCTCTCTCTCTCTCAGTACAGATGAACATCTTTAACATCTTTCTAACCCTCGTAAAGTGCCAATGATTCAAATACCTCAAACATGCACAAAAGGTCAAAAGTAAAATTTAATATTAAGTCACTCAGGTAGACAAAAGTCTATCGTGAAAAAAACGTATCGCTCAAAGGTATGAACAGTTTCATCATCTCGCCATCGAGCACGTGATTCACCACAGAAATATCTCATGCTTGTAAAGTTTCATGTTCCACTCCATCAAACTGGTTTGTATCTCCTATTATTGGAAAGCATTTAACTTTTTATTTATTTATTTATTTATTTTGGATGGGTTTGTTTAGATCTTGTGAATCGATGAGACATAGTTTGAGGGGGGAAAAAAGCATTTTTGCACTTTCTTCTTCTAAATATACTCATGTATGTATTTCCAAGGGAAATGTATTTATTGCCGCTCACGGGTTTATTGATTGTTGCAGTTGAATTGCAAGGTTGTGAACGTACAGGAAGTGATTTCAAGGGATTCTTTAAGTTTATTTTATTTATTTCACCACCAATTCAACACCTATTCAGACGATAGGTCTCGGCTCTGTGTGATTTTGGCTTTTTGGTTATTTTATATTTTTGGGTCAGTAAAAAAAACTCAAACATGAGTGGTTATTTGATTGCAGCTTCAGAATTCAGGCAAAAGCGAAGAAAAAATAGCATGTTGTTCCTTCCTTCCTTCCTTCCTTCCTTCCTTTTTTCCTTCCTTCCTTCCTTCCTTCCATTTTTCCTCTGTCTTTCTATCCTTCCTTCCTTCTTTCCTCTCTTCCTTCCTTCCTTCCTTCCTTCCTTCCATTTTTCCTCTGTCTTTTTACCCTTCCTTCCTTTTTACATTCCTTCCTTCTCTCCTTCCATCCATTTTTCCTCCTTCCTCCCTTCCTTTGATTTTTCCTTCTTTCCTTCCTTCCTTCCTTCCTCCCTTCCTTTGATTTTTCCTTCCTTCCTTCCTTCCTTCCTTCCTTCCTTCCTTCCTTCCTTTGATTTTTCCTTCCTTCTTTCCTTCCTTCCTTCCTTCCTTCCTTGGCCTTGACATAATAACTGACAGCTCTCTCAGTGCCACACACAGATTTCAGTGAACACCGCTGACCCTTTCTCTCTTTTAGTTGATTTTTTTTAATTTACAAAAAACAAAACACTTCAAAGTGCTGCATCTGATGTATCTGACTCCTTTATTCATTTCTCCTGCCTGGATTTCGAAACAACAGTCAAACAACAATTCATGTCTTTATTTTTATCTTTAATTAAGTTTCTGGCGCTGAAATAAAATGACCATCTCCAAGTCCGTTTAATGATAATTTGTACCACCAAATGATGCTCATAGTGTTTAAACCCAGAACGAGCTTCTCCTTTAATCCCAATTTACCTGTAATACATCAGGAAGCCTCAAGTAAAATATTCTCACACAAAGCTCATAGGGTTTATCTCCATGTTTACACGAGCAGGACAGGAAGGCTAGTCATTAGACGTACTGTTATCTTCACAGGATTGACAATTTGCTGAAATAGCTTCAATTCTCTGTTATGGAACGGAAAATACCAGCCTCATCATCCGTATTTTACGTCTCTGCTTCATCCAGCATGACAAATTGAACAAGTCTGTATCAAAGAGGCAAAGCAAGGAGATTTTTTAAAGTTATTCGTGACCTTTCAGCGGGCGATTCTGTTATCTCCGGTTTTCCTCCACGGCAGATGGTGATGAGACACGATGTGTCATTTGGATCCTGTGGAACAAAGAGGCAGTGGGGAATGTTTTTTTTTTGTTGAGTAGGTGGAACAGAAATAAAGTGTGTACGGTGCAGATAGTTCATCTGGCTTTGTTGTTGTTCATGTCCAAATGACTGGGTGCTGTGATTATTCCCAGTATAAAGTGCATTGTGCAATCATGTCAAGAAATGATTTCACAAATACACCCACTTACGGTGCTGCTAACTCCAGAACTTCAGTCTAGATCAATAAATTCAACCTTGTCTTTTTATTTATATGACCTTATGGTCTATGTGATACGTTATTTTGCTTACATGTTATTTTGCTTACATGATCTGTAGATAACGAAAAAAGAAAGGATCAGCGGTCACTCCCAAGAGCTCATTATACATCCTGTTTTACGCAGAAGGAGACAGGAAGGAAATCTTACGGTGGCAGGCTCCTGTGTAACACACACCTTTCTTACATGACATTTGGCCTGTCTTACCTTTCCTGCACACACACACAGGAAGCCTGTCACAAGATTATGATAAGATATGCAGAAACGCTGCTTCCATGAAAACCTCGCTTCTGGCAGCCACTGGCACATGACAGATTTCAGGTTCCTTTATTTTTGAACTTTAGTAGTAATTTTAGATCAAGCTGTCACCTCAGACACTGCAATACACGTGATTCTGCCCAGATATCTATCAAGGCATCACTAATAATACACGGTGAGTCAGAAGACTCAGGAGACCCTTTTATTTCAGAAACGAAAGGGAAAATGACATATCTGAATCCCCCAGCAAGTAATGGGTGAGGGGGCCTGTGTTTTAGGCTATGTCCAGAACATGGCCGCCATCTTGACAGCCACCATACTGGATCAAGGGCAAGTTTTTCCAATGGGTAGGTGGTCATGTAGCATATTAAAGACCAGAATTGTCTCAGAAATTGATTGCTGCAATCAGATTTGCAATATCTCTTGTGCTTCAAACGTTATCAACACAGAAATTTGCAACAACATCTGGGAACGTTGCCTGTGATGCATATCTGAATACCCCAGCAAGTGATGGGTGAGAGGGCCTGTGTTTTAGGCTAAGTCTACCCTGCTTTCCTGTGCCTTCAGCTCTGTGTTCAGCACCATGGACAGCACATTGAACATGTCAAATAGCTGTGCATCACTGGCAACATTCGCAGTTGTTGCAAATTTCTGTGTTGATAACTTTTGAAGCACATGAGATATTGCAAATCTGATTGCAGCAATCGATTACTTAGAAGTTATGGTCTTCTTTGAAATGTTACATGACCACCTTCCCATTGGAAAAACTTGCCCTTGATCCAGTATGGTGGCTTTCAAGATGGCGGCCATTTTCCAGACATAGCCTAAAAGATAGGCCCCCCTCACCCGTTAACTTGCTTTGGTATTCAGATATTCAGATTTTTCCCTTTTGTTTCTGAAATAAAAGAGTCTCCTGAAGGTTTTCACTCACCCTGTAGACACAGCATGCTGAAGGATTTATACTACTACACTAATCAAACATCTGGCCTAATTTATATTAGTCTACATTTTTATTGTTGTAATAAAATTCCATCTTAGCTCAAATGTTTTTAGTGCTTGAGTCCTTTTTTGAGGTTTTTTTCAGTTGGAAGCTCTATTTTAAATGCTAGATACATTTCCTGGATGGCATGGTGGCTTGGTTGGTAGCACTGTTGCCTCACAGCAAGAAGGTCCTGGGTTCGATCCCCAGGTGGGAGCAGTCTGGGTCCTTTCTGTGCGGGGTTTGCAGGTCCTACCCGTGTACTCCGGTTTCCCTCCACAGTACAAAAACATGCAAGCTAGGTGAATTAGAGAAATAACATTGCCCATGATTGTGCTTGATGTTGGCCTGAAGGGGGGGATGGACTCCACCAGGCCCCATATCCTGCCCTAGACACACCAAAACAGTGCCCCCATGACCAATCCAGGTTGTGGGATGAGTGACAGTGTGACATTATCACATAAACTAACCTGGAACCCAAGACATCTTCAGCCTCTCTTGCACTAAAGCAAAGTTAAAGGTACTACCCTTGTCAGCACATTAATTACCCCCTGTGAAATTAGAACAGTGTGTATAAACCTGAAACAACAGACAAAATAGCAAAATGCTGGCATTAGAGAAAAGTCTTAAGTTTTTAAGTCTTAAGTCTGTCATTTGATTCCTGAGCTAAAATCCTTGGGCTGAACATATGACGCTTTATTGCATTGCTAAGGTTCCTGGACATAAATTCCTCTGTTTGATCTGGCTTTTGAGCTAAAGTGGTGGACTAAATGTTTCCCAGGCAATAGTTCCTGGACGTACATTTTTTCAAGTTAAGATCCTTGATTGAAAATATATGGTCTTAATTTGCTTTGCTAAAGTTTCTGTACTTAAATTCCTCTGCCTAAGTTACTGGACTAAATATCTCTAAATTAAGTTCCTGGCCTTCAGTTAATATCTTTCATTCCAGAGATAAAGATTTTGGACTGAAGTTCCTGGGCTAAAATCCAGTGGGCTTAGGTTCCAGGGGTAAAGTTGGCAAGTTTTTAAACTAACTTACCCATGCATTAATTCCTAGGCTTAAATTCTTGGATGTAATATCCTATACTAAAAATCTTACATTTGTTTGCTAAATTTTCCAAAAATAAATTCCTCTGCTTAAATGTCTCTTCTTATGTTCCTGGCTTTAAGTTCCTGTCTTACATTACTGGGCTAAAATCCATGGGCTTAAGTTCTCAGAATAACATTCCTGGGCCTTAAATATCTATCCTCAAGTTCCTGGTCTAAAGTGGCATTGGTTCCTGGCAAAATATAGGGTCGTAAATTGTTTTGCTAATATTCATGGACATGCATAATTTTTCTGGCCTTAAATTCCTTGGCTAAAGTTACCATCTTATGTTTTGGACTGGGCTAAAATTCCTGAGCTTATGTTTCCTTAAAAAAATCCTGGACTAAAGTTCCTGGGCTTTAACTTTCTCTCCTTAGTTCAAGGTGTTTACTAAAATTGCCAGACTAAACTTTTTGGATTATAGTTCCTCAGACATTAATTCTGCGCTTAAGTACCTTTATGCAAGTTTTTGGGATAAAATTGCTCATCTAAAGTTCCTGGACTAAAAAATATGATCTTAACTTGCTTAGGTAAAGTTAATGTGTGTTAAAATTTCTGGATTTAAATTGCTCTGCTTAAGTTCTTGTCCTTAAATTCCCTGACTAAAGATTTTGGACTGAAATTCCAGGGATAGAATTCCTGGACTTAGGTTCCCAGGTTAAAGTGCTTGGACTGAACTTGCTGGACATCCTGTGTTTATTCCTGGACCTAAATTTCTGCTTTGCAGATTTTGGACTAAAGTTCCTGGGCTGATCGGTGGAAAATGGTTGTTGTGGTCTACACCAGTTCCTGACATCAGTAGTTTTGGGATAATACTTAACTGATTATTGGTTATCTTCACTCCTGATGCCTTACACTGTGTCACATTACAGAATGTGAGGATGAGATGGTCATGTGCTGGGATTCGTGTGATATGTTGGGATGAGTTTAGCGGTGACAATGCAACACAAAGCTAGTCAGTTTCTAAGAATAATAATAAACCTAATAGTTATTCAAAAGCATATAACACTGTAGACCTTTTTGTACTTGCCTATTTAACATGGACAATATCAGACACAAGTGGGGGTTCGTATTTACTCTCATTGTTACTCATGAATGTGTTGTTCTGCTACATTTGGGCTCTTTTATGCATTCAGGCTTTGGTAATTTAAAAAAGTGAACCTTTTGCAGACGTGGCCTGTGTATCATTGTGGAAATGTGCAGTGTTTATAAATGAAGATAAATGTGCAGTGCATTGTGGGATTTCTCTCGGGGGTTCCTCAAAACCCCTTAATTGGTTTCCACTCTCTAAAGCGTACAGTTCTTTCAGTAAGTGTGAGATGCAGTGTGAAAATACCAAAGCTCATCATCCCCCCGGATTTTCTCACGGGTACAGGACAGCATTTTGGTCTTCTGTTGGATTTAAGCAAAAAAAAAGCCAAGAATGTTATTTCACCCCTTATTCTGAAACACAGCCATGTGCTCCCCTTTCACCCCTTATTAAACACATCCATGCGCACAACAAGCTTAGAGTATTTTGTACCTAATTTGTGGTATTATGTTTTCTGAACTATACATAGATCCAGAGTATAATCCATAATCTGGAGAAAAAAACGTAGTGTGTTGGCTGTAGTTTTAATCTCTGGCCAGAAATGGGTTTATTTATGGTGGTTAGGGTAGATTTCTTTTGTGATTTAATTATTTATTATTCCTAGTTCTTTCCTCAGTTTGGAATACATTCTGTACAGATAGATTCCAGATCCACAACCAGCCTGACCTGGATAAAGCACTTACCGAAGATGAAAGAATTAATATAACAAGTTATGGATGGATGGATGGATGGATGAATGGATGGATGGGTGGGTCGATTGATTTTTGGCTGGAGTGATTGATGGATGCATGGATGGATGGATAGATGGGTGGATTAATTGATTGATGGATATATTGGATGATGGATGGATGGATGGATGGATTGGTTGATGAATGGAAGAATGGATGGATGGATGGATGGATGGATGAGAGGATGGGTGGATTGATTGATGGATTGGATTGGCTGATGGATGGATGGATGTATGGATGGATGGATGGATGGATGGATGGATGGATTAGTTGATTGGTGTATGGATCGATGGGTGGATTGAGTGATTTATTGGATTGGTTGATGGATGGATGGATGGATGGATTGGTTGATTGATGGATGGATGGATGGATTGATGGATTGGTTGATTGATTGATCGATGGATGGATGGATATATGGATTGACTGACTTGAATACTACCCACTTCCAGAATGTATTAAAAGCTTAACGTAATGGAGCCCTAGAGTGCTTCCACTCCCTGAATGTTACAGAACGTCAGAGTTACAGAGGTTTAAATTATTCACAGTTCAGAAATATTATAAATGTGTGTTCACCTCATGCTGGAATTGTGGTAATGACCCCTTTATTACACTTCCGGGTTTTCCCAAAAGCAGCCTTCCGCAGAATAATTTTACTTCCATTACAACAACAGCAGCAGCAGCAGCAATGCCCAGTTAGAAGATCAACACGATGTTCACATCATCAACAAAATGGCTTGTGGCTTCGTAATAGCTACATTGGCAAATTAGCAAAATGAACTAACTGTATTACACCCACCAGAGGCACCAGTGACATCTGCTACATTATTTTATTTATACACGTTTAATAAGAGATCATACTGCACATCAGGACACGATGAAACCATGGTTACATTTTTCTTCCAAGTTTGAGCTTGAAAATGTAAATGGGAAATATTATTGTGAAAAAACTGGTTAAATGCACAAAATGGGCTACACGATTTCCGATCGATCATTCCAGATGAATTATTTATTGCGTCAAACCTAAATCCTAAGCAATAATTAATGGTAATTGAGTGTAGAATAGTTCCTTGCTGAATTCTCCAGAAGACACAGTTTAATCTCAGAGCTATGAAAGTTGCGAGGAAAAGATGAGATGATAATAATCTGTCTGTAAAACTTCCCAGAAATAATTTGGATGATTGTGTTATTCTGGTTGAAGATGGTGATCGCTTCAGAGTCATGAATTACAGTAACGTGGCAAAACACATTCTGAACTGTGGAAAATTGTTGACGGTTTTGGGTCGCATTTGTTTATTACATAACGTAATGTCACGTCAAGTTCCCGGTGTAAGTGTTTTTACAAATTTAAAAAAAATTACCATAGTCCCATCAAGACGTGAACACACACACACACACACACACACACACACCTTCTCAATCTTATAAAACAATATGTGAGAAATCTAATGAGCTAAAAAGACTTCATCATGAAAATTGTTTAAACAGCTACAACTCTGTGATTCATTCTAATTTCTACAAGACGACTCGTGAGACTGTGCTGAGAGTTTTGCAGCTACATTTTGCCAAATTTAACACCGCCATCTTCCCCAGCGCAGTCTTACTTTAGTCACTATCTAGAAATCATGACTTTTGCACGAAATCAACGTGACGCTCCGAACCCCTAGGCCGCTTTCTGTCTTTAGATTGACGAGTACAAGGTGGATGTTTTGCCTAGAAGAATGCTCACTGATGGTTCTTTAGCTGTTTCAATGATATCCATCTTTATATTTCCTCTTACTTGAACTCATCCACATGAACCATGCATCACTGAATTACTCTGTCCAGAGCTCATCTCAGCTGAACCTGACTGCTGTACGTTTTTCTTCACCGTTCAGTGGAGTCATGGAGGCCGAGAGAAGTCGCTCGGTCTTTGAAATGTGAAAAGACATTTAAAAAGAAAAAAAAAAAGAAAGAAAATGAAGATATTGTTTAAAAAAAAAGAGGTAGTCGTTTAGCTAAGAATATTTTCATTTATTATACTGTATAGGCTATCATATCAATACGAAGGAGGAATATACGGTAATACCAAATATTCATGATTTGTACAGAAATATATATAGATATATATAGATATATAAATATATAAATGACGCTTCATTGAAACAGAACTATTTTCTGCTCTTCCTCATGGTTTTGTTTCTTTAATCTTTCGTTGCCTGGGTTGTTTTGATACTCTGTTATGATGGCATGCAAGGTAACCGATATTACTGAATGTCTGATTTATTATTAGCTTCATTGCTTTTTGCAACCACATTGTTGAATGTCATATAAGTTCATTTATTTGATGACATTTTATTGCATTAATGGATTTTAATCAATCGATTCAAGCTTTCATTTATGTTTAAAAATATGCTTTGGAGACTTTTACCAGTCAATTTTGAATCTTTGGGTTATCTTTTCAATGAAATGTTTATTTATTGGTCATCGAATGTAAATATTTCTGCCATTAAATCTTTTTGAAGAAACCACTTGTATAATATTTTCAGTGCATTTTTCTTTTCTCTGCTTCTGTTCACTCACAAATGGGCTTTTGTTCACGTAGGACCGAGAATCGGATCAAAAAAAAAAAGAGTCGATTCCGTCCATTTCTTGAGCTGGATACGGAGTCGACTCTGATGCTTGGGATTCGATTCTACACTCTGACATTTTCAGACTATAAATGAACGCGCATAATGAAAAAAAAATGACCAAATATTTATTTCATAAGATGTCTTTATTTATTTATTTATTTATTTTTTGTTCACTGACTAATTAATGTCAAGTAAACTAATTTAAGCGATCGACTTAGAATAAGAATCGATTCCTGAAACCGGAGTCGGAATCAGAGTCGACACGTCGAGTACATTTCCTCGCATGTGATTGGTCGTCAGAGCGTTATTGACACCCGAGACGGCAAATAAAAGTCCAGCAAGGGTGGGGTTTGTGTTGTCGTTCGAGTCACGTGGCCTAATAGATGTCATATGATGAAACAGTAGTGAGTCGTGTAGAAGGAGTGGAGTCGCTTCGCCTGAATGGAGTTCACACTTTCCTGCCGAGGACACAGTAAGAATACTGTTTTCATTTAATCATTTTATCAAACATATTAATAGGTTTTAAGGTACAGTTTAGTCTCATTTATTGAGCGTGTAGGGAGATAAGATCAGGCTGGAAACGCGTTTCCGGCGCAGTTAAGATAAAAGGCTGCATCCTGAATCACTCACTACACCCTTACGTAGTGCCCTAAGTCTGGAGGCTGAATTTCAGATCGCGCCCTACTCCCTATAGAAGTGCACTAGGTATGATTTTGGGACGTGACCATAATTCCTTTTAATTATATTTAATTATTTTGTTTTTATAGCTTTAAAGATGCCTGAATATTTAAATGTGAGTTTATTTTAGTGGTTTTTATGGAAATAGGATTATTTTCTAATCTAAAATTTAATATTATTATTATTATTATTATTATTATTATTATTATTAGGGAATTTACTTTAGGGGAAAGTCCTTATAAAGAAAGACACCTTATACTTTTATCCGTTTATTGTTACCTTCACTACAGTGGGGTTAAATGTGATCAAGAGTTCTGAGTGAGATGGTCAGGTCTGATCTGGAGTCTAACTTAACTGTGACTCGTGATGTTTCTTTTTTTTGTTTAATGATTTATTTGTAAGTTTCGATGTTAACCGTGTCTCTGATTATATTCCCGCAGACGTCTGATCGGTGAGCCGAGGGATCAGCGTTCATCACGGCGTGTACAGAAAAAGAAAATGGCCACTACAGTGAACGTGGAGAAGCCTCTTCCTCCCAGCGGCGTCTTTGACCTGGACTACAGCTCCACATCTGTACAGCTGCAGCTGGTCGGGCTCGGCTTCGGGTTCTACACCCTCGTCTTCATCCTGTCTCACTTCCTGTCTGTCCTGCTGTCTCAGACCTACCGTTGTCTGTCTGCTAAAGAGAAGGTGTGGGGTGTTAAGAGTTCTTGGTCTATGCATAGAACCGTAAGTCCAGGGGGCGGAGCTGGACCTGATCCTGATCCTGATCCTGATCAGAAACACAGTCCATGTAGGAGGAACTAGATCAGGTCAGACTCCACCCCCTGGACTGTTAGTTCTGTTTAGAGAACCCCACTATGATGTGTGTCTGTGTGCAGGTGTTCTGGTGTTTGGCTGCAACGCGGGCAGTCTTTGGCGTGCAGGGATCGTGGGCGGGGTTACGGGCAATGATGGAGGACGGCCCCCTGTATAGCGATAAGGTGCACGGGCAGACGAGTTGGTCGTGGTTCAACATACTGACGGCGTGCGGGTTCTTCACGTTCGAGAACATTGCGCTGCACAGCTCCAACCTGGTGTTCCTCTGCTTCGACGTGCCGCTGGCCGTCCATCACGCCTTCGCCCTGGCCGGGTTCGGCGGGACCGTGCTGTACAGGGACACGGGACACTTCCTGGCCGTCGTCACGCTGCTGCTGGAGATGAGCACGCCCTTCACCTGCGTCTCCTGGATGCTGCTCAAGGTGGGCGGAGCCAGGCTGACATGAGCGAGGTCATTGGTTTAAATAGTGCAGCCATGAAGGTCAGGACCTGAGGACATGTCCACGGTAGACTGAAGGTTTATGTGGTGAATAGGG
Organism: Scorpiodoras heckelii; assembly: GCA_028566435.1. Lineage (NCBI taxonomy): Eukaryota > Metazoa > Chordata > Actinopteri > Siluriformes > Doradidae > Scorpiodoras > Scorpiodoras heckelii. Next base: position 25,222,882 of record JAOVVH010000002.1, read on the forward strand.
ATTGTGGTTTAGGACACATCCACGGTCAAATCATGGGTGTGTGGTGTTTATGATTGTGCTTTATGTGAACTGTTCAGTGAACGTGGTTGGTGGTTTGGAACAGGTCCATGGATGGATGGATGGATGATGATGATGGAGACATATTTATGATGTGTAGTTTAGGACACATCCCCAGTGGACTGATGCTTGGTCTAGCCTATACAGAGTGAGTAGGGTTTGTGGTTTGGGACACAACCCTATCTGAAGGATGGTTTTGTTTATTTTATTGTCCAAGGATGAGAAAATGTTCCCTTACTCCCCGATTCTGTGCCTTGTATTAACGTCGTACACGGCACTCAGGGTGTAATAGGGAGTGAGAGTACGTCTGACCTTTATTAAGAGCTTATAAACAGATGAAAACATGAATGATAGACATGAATAACAAGAGTGTGATTGCCTACTGCAATCACACTAATAATGAGCCTCGTGTAGGTCGTCTGTGGGCATGTAGCCGAACCGCACAACAACTTTTTCATCCTGTGTGTGTGTGTGTGTGTGTGTGTGTGTGTGTGTGTGTGTGTGTCTGTGTGTTTAGAAAGAGGAACTACCATAAAGAGGTTAGAGTTTAGAAAAGAGGAATGAAGTGTGTCGATGGGGGTTGGTGAAAGGTTTTGCACTTGCGTTTAACTTTAAACACATTTTATGAGACGTGAGCTGATGTTGGAAAAAAAGAAAAATATATATTTATTTAAATTTACATCCTTATTTTAATAATCTGTCTAATTTATTCCTTTATTTATTTAACACTCTTGTAATCCTAGTCAACATCAGTGCAACAGGAATACTAATATCACTAATAAATAATCACGAAAAAGAATAAATGCGTAATTGTGTGTAAATAATGTGTAATAAAATAAAATAATTTAAATATAAAGGTAATTCATAAAATTTAAAAATTAATTTTCTGACTGTGGATTGTGTAGGTGTAGATTAAAAAAAAAAAAAGTTCAAAAATCAGCATGTTTCCTAAACTGAATTTTAGTGAATTTATGTTAAGTATATGTTTTATTTACTTTTAGATTTTATTTAGTTTTATTGTACATTTTGAGATTGCTGTTGAATTCTGTATTCTGATTGGTCGTTGTTTGTTTTATATAATAATAATAATAATAATAATAATAATAATAATAATAATAATAATAATAATAAGTATCTAAACATTTTTAAAAAATGAGTCAACATTCATGCAATTCTGTATTTAGCCAATCGTGTGGCAGTTGTGCAGACCAGCAGCTTTGGGTGATGTTCACATCAACCTTCAGAATAGAGGAAAAATCTGATCTCAGTGATTCTGACCGTGGAATGATTGTTGGTCCAGGACAGGCTGGTCTTAGTATTTCTGTAACCGCTGATCTCTTGGGATTTTCATACCCCACTATCTCTAGAGTTTACTCAGAATGGTGCAGAATCATCCAGTGAGCAGCAGTTCTGTGAATGGAAACACCTTGTTGGTGAGCGAGATCAAGGATAATGGTCAGACTGGTTGGTGCTGCTGACAGAAAGGCTGCAGTAACTCAGATATCCACTGGTCTGAGGAGTCTGGATTTTTGCTGAGGCACCCAGATGGTTGGGTCAGAATTTCTCACCGATGTCAGGAATCCATGGACCAACCTGCCAAGCCTGGTGGAGGTGGTGTAACGCTGTGGGGAAAGTTCTCTCGGCACTATTCGGTATGTTGTCGCTGATCATGTGCATCCCTTCATGGCCACAATCTTCTAATGGCTACTTCCAGCAGGATAATACATGGTTTCATGAGTTCAGTGTACTTCAGTGGCTTTAAAGTCACCGGATCTGGATCCAGTAGATCTCCTTTGGGGTGTGGTAGAACAGGAGAGTGTGAAAGTATTTTGTGGAGTCCATGCCATGAAGAGTTGAGGCTGCTTTGAGAACAAAGCGAGGACCTACTCAGAGTTAGTGTAGTGTTCTTTATGAAGTGCTCGGGGAGTGTAGGTGGACATTAATTGGTTTGATTAGATGTATTGCATAAAGATATACAGTATTTAATTGCATATACTAATTACATATTAATATTAATATAGATAGTCAATCTCTCTCTCTCTCTCTCTCTCTCTCAGGCTGGTTGGTCTCGTTCTCTGCTGTGGCGAGCGAATCAGTGGATGATGATCCACATGTTCCACTGCCGCATGGTGCTCTCGTACTACATGTGGTGGGTTAGTTGGTGTCACTGGCCCGAGCTGCTTGTGCACATTCCTCTGGCCCAGCTCCTTATCTTTTTCACCGGACTGGCACTCCTCACATTCATCATGAACCCTCTGTGGCTGCACAAGAAGACCATGCAGCTCCTCAACCCTGTTGACTGGAACTTCAGCAATAAACTGGCGCCCGAGAATGGCCCAGCAGGTGGCAAAGCACACAGGAGCTGAGCTTGGACGCTGAGGGATGCTGAAGAACACTGAGGAACGCTGAGGGACACAGAAGAACGCTGAGGAATGCTGAGAGACGCTGAGGAATGCTGAGGGACACTGAGGGACCCTGAGGGACACTGAGGGACGAACTCAGCAATTTTACTCACATCTGTTCCACAGCTTTTATTAGTATAATTTTTTATAGGTTATGGATGAGTGTTAGCAAGCATGAGTTTATAAACTTTTTTTTTCAGTCATCGAGCAGTCAAACCAACAGCTCATTTAGTTGATTGCCTTTTTTTTAGCACACATTTTTATTTATACATAAGCTCCATATAGGGGTGGGGTTATATGACATATAAACATGTATGACATGAAATATAAACATTTACTAGGTTATATTTCTTTTATTCAAATAAATGAAGGTAAAATTGTTAAATTGTTTTACTAATATTACCAAATCACCTGCTTCCAGAAACTGTAATTGGTGTTTATTTAAAATAAGTAGATGTTAATGTTTTAAAGAAGATATAATGATACCAGACAGATCTCAGCAAAGTGTGATGTGGTGATTTATGATATCGATATTATCACCCAGCCCTAATCCTCATCCATGTTTGGTTTTTGTGCTCACTAGGTAATATTTTTACACTGTGGTTATCTGTATATATATCTATTTAAAGCTAACAGCAACACACACAGACTGCATGTCAGGTCATGTCATGTTCGCTAGCTAGCTAAAGGTCATGTTTAGACCGCCTCGTGACTGGCTGTTTTCTTCCTTCTGAGGTTTAGAGCCGAGTCTGACACAGCTGTTCATTTTATTTCTCATGTATTTACACTTCTTGTTTCTTATGGAGAAATTGAATGTGTCAAGCGGTTCAGGATTGTGAAAATTACAAAAACATCTTAAAAACTGGGGTTTTCAAGAATTCACCAGTTCTTCTGAATGGCACGGATTTCATCTCGAAAGGTGGAGTGTTATTTTGTGTGTGCAAATAACAATATTAATAGTGTGTACATAAAATAATGTGATTTTTTATTATTTATTTGTATAATTTGTATATGGAATCATATTGGGTCATATGGAGTTATGTGGGGATATATGGGGTCATATGGAGTCATGTGGGGTCATATTGAGTTATATGGGGTTATATGGAGTCATATGGGGTCATATGGAGTTATATTGAGTAAATATGGGGTCATATGGAGTTATATGGGTCATATGGAGTCACATGGGGTCAAATGGAGTCATATGGGTTCATTTGGAGTTATATGGGGTCATATGCAGTTACATGGGGTCATATGGAGTTATATGGGTCATATGGAGTTATATGGGGTCATATGGAGTTACATGGGGTCATATGGAGTTATATGGGGTCATATGGAGTTACATGGGGTCATATTGAGTTATATGGGTCATATGAAGTTTAATGGGGTCATATGGAGTT
>JAOVVH010000002.1:25299199-25310683 GCA_028566435.1 Scorpiodoras heckelii
CCCCAACCCTTCGACCCCCCACACTGTCTGGGGCAAGTTTGCATTGAGAATAACATACATGACTGAGCTGTTGCCTGGAGTGCATGAAGTAATGATAATAAAGAACCACCTTGTAATTACAGCTTGTGAAAGTCTACTCACAGGACTTGCTTTCTTCTCCTCTATAAAATGAAAACTTTGCCTTTATGCTTCCCAAATAAGACTTGCACCATTATGTGTTTAAAAAAAGATGTAATATAATGCATTAACAAGTAAAGGTCTGCATTTTGCCTTGAAGTTTTAAAGAAACAAAGGTTATTGTTTGTGTTACAACCTCATGGATGCATGGCTTTGTAGTAAACAAACTTCCTGCCAATTTTGGAGTACATTATTTGAGCTAAAAAAAAAAAAAAAACTAAGGCTCTTATTGTATTATTGTTTTTTATGTGTATATTTTTCATTTTTTATTTATTATTAGACTAAAATAGGACCAAGCATGGAGCCCTGAGGAACACCTTTGAAATCAAGCATTAAGCAAAAAGTATACAAGTGGCATTAATACATGTGTGAAATACCACCAAATATGCAAAGTGGAACCCTTTGGACTTCGGTCACATGACTCTCAGATTTTGTTTCATGAAAATAAATCAATTAAGAGAAAAGGAAAAATTCTAGCCAGGTTCTAACAATTAAAAACCAAATGGATATGAAAAAAAATATTTCACATCTTTTATGTCAAAGGTTAAAGTGTAGGACAAAACATAAATCAATTTTATGTAGAATTTACAAAAAGGGAGGGAGGGCATTAAAGAAAATCCTCCATTCCCAATCTAATAATTCACACCAAGGTCAGATGCACAAGGGATTCTGTTTTGTTTGTATAGAAATAACTTCTCCACCTCGTGTGTGAACAGCTGACGTCTGTATTAGTCCCCACAGTGACCGAGCGTGCCGTCCGAGCATGCGTGTTGTCAAGCGTTCCCCTGGCATTTTATTTACTTATACCCTGTTACTGTGCTGGAAATACACCAGAGAAAAAGGGAACAGCTGTCTGGTGTAATACCCCGTGTTAGTTCTGTACATCTGTGGAACTTGCATTATCTTTTTACTCTTAATCCTTATTTGGACTGGATTAGTTTAACATGAGGAGGTGGTGTAATGTAATCATCACCGGAGTTCCTTTAGGCTAAACAGACTCCAGGAACTGTCTTACACTTTAGTCATGAAATGAAAAGCAAACGAAGTACAGTCATGTTTAAAATGCAGAAAATACCAATAAAATAACAGACGACGTTTAAAAGTATGTGACGGTAATGTAAGCTACACCTCCAGGGGTTTTAGAGACATTACTGAGCACTATTTACTGTTTACATGTGATGCTCATGTGACCTACTGATGATTATGATAAGAAAACACGCCCATCTCTGATGTATCCTGTGTGATCTGATCATAATTACTATACACATCTTTAAGCGACATTACTTACCATAACTTACCATTAACATTACCAAAATGGTAATAATCCCATCCATCTTATTTACAGGAATGAATTAGAAGTTAACATGCCTGACCATGAAGTACCTTGGACCACCCTGGACAAATCATGTTTTTTTTCAAGCAGTAGATTCAGTACAGGCATGAAAGGATTATTTCCTCCCTATTGTTCAAACTGCTATTTTGTCTGATCCTAGGGATTATGTGCTGAACAGACCTGTATAATATGAGCACATGTTTAGCTGTAGAGATGTGTGCAGGAACACCTCACCTACAGGCTGCAGTGCTTCTGAAGTGCTGAAAGTGTGGAAGGCCAAAGGTGTCATACACCACACATGGATAGACTGACAGACAGACAGACAGACAGACTCTGGGCAAGTGTGTATACCAAATGCTGTAAATGTAATGTAAATGGTTTTTTTTTTGTCAAGTAACTCTTCTTCAAAACAAAATCACTTTTGCATTGTTTTGATTAATAATTTAATAAATTAAAGACAGCCATGAGACACTTGAGACTTGACATGGACTTGTGAGCATCTCTGCTAGACACCGGTGATCTGGTAAACAGTGGTGCGTTCGATTTGACCTGGGAATTTCCAAGGTCCCAGGAGGACATTATAACTGTAACACCCCTGGAAGTCGGATTTCTGATTTGGAAAGTTGGGGGAACCTGGGGCCCTGAGGACAGTGTAGCTCAGCGGTTAAGATATTGGACTACTGACCAGAAGGTCATGAGCCTGCTGATGCAGGGCACTGTTGGACCCTTGAGTAAGGCCCTTAACCCTCAACTGCCCCGATGTATATATGACATAAAAGAAAGTCACTCTGTAACCAAGTGCTGTAACTGTAAATGCAGCCGCTCCATGCATCAACAGTAGTGAAAGCTGTATTAATATTTTGTTTATTAGCACTTCTGTCTTGTCTGTGTCTCGTTAAATCGGTTATACACACCCATTACTGTCCAGCTACTGTTTGTTGACATGCTGCTATCGTGTTTGTATGTGCTACGTAATGTGTTGTTATCAACTGGTATTGCTAACAATGGTTAAGCTGGCTAGAACTGGTATTCCAACTTACTTCCAACATATATGGAGCAGCACAGGTTTGCAAATCGAAAGCTGGAAACATGTATCGCACTGAGCGTACTTGGTGTATGCACAGTGGCAGTTCTAGGGGTGGGGCCACAGGGGCATTGGCCCCAGCAGAAATCTGATTGGCCCCCTGAAGTGCCCCTGTCCTGTCACTCATCTGTCCTTTGCCCGAGAGCGATGATCAGGTTATAGGTGGATGCAATTCCATGCCCAAACACTAGTGGCACTAATGAGCCAAATAGGAATGTCCAGGAAATGTATAAAGCTTACAGATGAACATGTTTGAACATGGTGTGACTGGTGAAATGTATACACCTTACCAAAACTGGGGATTGTGTGCAAGGATGTTGGACAAATACTTGGCCCCTCTATGAACATTGTGGCCCCTAGATGGCCCCTTACTCAGAAAAATCCTAGAAAAATCCGCCACTGTGTAGCTATGTGTTAGCTTGTGGAGCGGTCAGGGATCTACATATTGAGTTGTGCATAACAGTGTGTTTAAGGTTGTACTCACACTAGGCACGCTTTCCTTGTACCGTACTGGAGCACGGTTGTCCCCCTCCCCACTCCCGCACTTGCTTGTGCTCACACTGCGTTTTAACAATCCCGGCTCGAGCACGCTTGCGTCATCACAGTGCGAACTTTGTTTTGAAGAAGAGTGCGCTGGTACAGTACAATGGAGCTCATGTTTCTATTGATATTGAGGCTTATTTGGAGCCGCTTTGGTCGTGAGAATGCACAGCAAACCAAAAGATTTGTCAATTACGCAAAGCAGCGATTTTATACTAATCGTGCTGCACGTGTAAGAAGATTTTTGCACAGACAGACAGACGGCCAGGGAGGAATTTGCAGCTTACTACAATTCGCCGACTACAATTCAAGTTCATCAAGATAAGAACTAGACCTGCTATAATAATACAGTTTGTTTGTTTGTACTCATGAGTGATTAACGTCGCATCATTGATGTCAAGGTTTAGTTTCGTGCTCACATCCAGTGTGAGCGCAATCCGTGCCCGAGCACGAAACTAAACCTTGACGTCAATGATGCGACGTTAATCAATCAGGAGTACAAACAAACAAACTGTGTTTGAACCGTGCTCCGGCCCACCTCTTCAAGCGGGTCACCCGTGCCGTGCCCGAGCACGATTCGGCGCAATCATACTTGCCAAACGAACTGGGCTTTGGCAGCGAACTGTGCCCAGGAACGGTAGTGTGAGTACGCCCTAAGTGTGAGAGGGCATGTCAGGGTGCTTCGGTGCTTTTCCGGGGGCCGAGGATTTGCTACTCCGTGACTGGTGCATAGCACAGCAAAGCACAAAGCAAATTTCCTTTTTTAAGACATGTCGTCCCTTTTGGATGTCCATAGCGTTTTAAAAGCAGTTGTGCCACTTCTGGCTTTCCATACTGTCAGAGTCCCAGCGCGCTGCTGTAGTGTGCTGGATCGGATTTGATTTGTGTCCTGGTTTGGATCGGATTCGGTGTGTAGAGTTAACAAAGAGACGGACTGCGCTTTCACACAGTGTCCGGAGCAGCAACAGTGTATCTGCTGCAGTCGGAGAGGAGGAGGAGAGGATACTGAACCTAATTCAGATACCAAACCTGTGTGTGTGTGTGTGTGTGTGTGTGTGTGTGTGTGTGTGTGTGCGGGGAAAAGGGCGTTGATAACGCCACACTGGTGCTGTTACAGGTACAGTAAGGTATCATGAGGAGGTTTAATCGGCAGAAATCAAAGGGTTGAGGATGTAACACTTAAGAAGATGAAAGAAACCGCCGTCTGATGGATTCATTGATGAGTGACTGATGATGGAGGGAAAATGATGACCTCGGAGAACTGAAATACATCGTAAACAAGTAATCATTTCACCTGGAGAAGAGGAGAGGAGATACTTTATAGGGTTATCACCTGCAGTGCGCGTCTTAGGTTATATAACCAGCTTTAGTGCAGGAAATTAAAACCCCTAATCCTTAACACGTAAGTATTTATTTATAGTCTTAAACCATAATGTGAGTCTGCTGTGATGTGATGGTGTGATTTATTTCCTCCATGAGACTAAAGACACTCATGAGGAACACTGAATCTCTTTGGACTTAATGAACCCTTTGTTTCTTTTCTCCTCATTCTTAAATATATATCTCCCTTTCTCTCTCTCTCTCTCTCTCTCTCTCAGCCTCAGCATTTCTCAATCCTTCTCTCTCTCTATATATATATATATTTTTGTTTGTTTGTTGTTTTATTTTCTCTTTCCAAGCTGTGTGCTTTTGCAAACTGCGCATGCTCCTGGATAATCTCAGAACGACTCGGCTGTCATTAATCACAGAGTCGACTCATTGAACCGAATCTTTTTCCCTGAACACTCTGAGCCGACTGGTATTTCCAGTCCAGAGTCGGTTCGGTTTGGTTTCACTGGTCTGCTTGTGAATGAGGAGGACAATCAGTGGCCCCTGTAGATGACTATTCAGGACGAATCGGAGTTGTTTGGTGCATCATGATGTTATATAACTATTATAACTGTTCATAATTTGTAGAGAGAATGCATTGTCTAAATTCAAGAAGAGGTCAAGTGTTATAAGAGACTACGCTGGGAAAAAAAAGTTATTTTGTCTGTTATGCTGTTTTCTTTTACTTCAGTTGACCACTTTCACCTCGCTGACTGTGTCTTTGCATGAAGTATAGAAGTGTTCACAAGACCTGGAGTTCAGACTGCGATCGCTTTTTAATGCCGATTGACGGAATCAGGTGTCGGTCATTAATAATGCGGAAATACAGACTAGACACCCGAGTAAACGTCCATCCATCCATCCATCCATCCATCCATCCATCCATCCATTATCTTCTGCTTTATCCTGCTAATCAGGGTCACGGGGGGGCTGGAGCCAATCCCAGCATCACATGGACAGGCCACCAGTCCATCGCATGGCCAACACACACTCATTCACACCCACGGGCAATTTAGAGTGATCGATCAACCTAACATGGATGTCTTTGGACTGTGGGAGGAAACCGGTGTACCCGGAGGAAACCCACACAAGCACAGGGAGAACATACGAACTCCACACAGAACGGACCGGACAGAACGGGAATCGAACCCGGATCGTCTTGCTGTGAGGCGACAGTGATAACCACTACACCACCGTGCCGCCCCGAGTAACCGTGAAAAAGTTTAACCAAAAAGTGAAATAAAGACAGCAGGGGGATGTGTGGTAATGTGAACAATATAGAGAAATGATATCTTCGTTAGCACGGATATGAATTAAAGGGTGTATACAAAATCAAGTTTATGTAGTAAATGTAGTAAATTAAACCGTGACGAGGTTTTATCGTGAATAAATGAAGGTTAAATTAATTACAGTGGCAAACTTTTTGGTCTGATTAATTAACTAATCAATCAGCCAATCAATCAATCAGTCAATCAATCAATAAGCAGCTCAGTACATTTTTATAAACTATTTTAGCCTGTATAGTCCTCAGGTTAACTCTCATTTTACCTTCACAAGCTTTTTTTAAATTTAATTTTATTTATTTATTTGTTTAAAGTTACTATTCATGGTCCTATCCGATGCCCAGCGTTTTGAGCTGCACTTTAGGTATAAAGTTTTCACTTTAGGTACATTAAAACTGGACATTATATTGAAAAGAAGCTCAAGACATATTTTATACTACACTCTATATTTCATAATTTCTTCTGTACCCTTGTATGTTCTTTCTTAATGTTTATATCTGAAAATTCTGTCTGGAAAAAAAAGACCAAAGGCTCTTTGTCCAGGCTGTAAATGAATCCATTAATCATTCATTTCACAGGTTTATGTGACCAAATGATGTGCCGGTGCAGCCGTCTGAGAACTTTAGCAACACCGGTGCTACCAGTGGAAAAATGACTCAGGAGCCCTGAAGACTTTTTTTAATCTTTCTCCTGCTGCTGAAGGAATGTGCTGCACTTTAAACCTTGCACTGTGTAGGCAAAGTGAATTCCATCATAACCATCATAACCAGTGCTGTGTGAAAGCAGGCTTTCAGAGCTGTGACTTGCACATCACTGTCCACGCCTGCTCAGCTGGCATAATCCAATCAGCAGGTCATGTCGGCTAAAAGACACCAATCCAGGACCGTTTTCAGATGCTGCTGAGGCTGGATGTGAACACGAATATGGTGGAAAAACCTCCTTATGTAACTAAATTCCATGAAATGCTGCACAGTTATTACACTGATTTATTTACTGTTGGATTATCAGTTAGCATAAAAAAGCTGGAAGTCTTCAGAAAGAAAATGACAAGTCAGCTAATGAACTAGTAAAAATTAGTCATCATGCAGCCCCGGGCTTGGGACAAACCATTTAATAAGAAACACCCCAAGGTTCAATACACAGGGAAATGTAAACAGTTAACCCATAATCAATGTAGAACTCGCTGTAATAATATTCAGTATTGCTTACACATACTTTATAATCTGTAATTTTGTGCACCTGACTTAGAAATCTTGCACAAATATAAAGTATTTTTTATTGAACTTTAAATCAAACACAGCAGGAAATTACGTGCTCTTGATGCAGGAATGATGGCTGTACAGGCTGTTATGCAAAATGTGTATCACTGTGCGGTTTTTACATTCATTTGAATAGATTTTGACTAAAACAAATGTAGTGCAAAGTATAAGGTTATTTTGCTAATCAAAAGATGAAGCTTGTTTTTGCTGAACAACCGATTTAAACAATTATCAAATATTACAGATCTTTGTTTAACAAATCTGACTGCCTTAAAGATAAAAAAATACAGAACAAAACAAAATTGGCTATGAGTCATTTGGGAGTCGGCTCTTATTGGTGAGTCGAGTCGAGTGCTTTCTGTATTATATCATCCTTAAGGCTGAGTGATTGTGAATGAATCATAACTTGTCATAAGGTTTTGGTGTTGCTTATCCATCACACATTACTATGGAGGAAATGCAAAGTAAAATGCTATAAATAAGTGCTTATTTTCTTTGTTTATACAGATCTGAAGCCAGACTGTCACCTCAGAAGGGATGCAGGGGTGACCCAGAGGACTTTCTTCCACTTGTTATTGACAAGCTGGAAATGAAACCTCCTAAGGATTCCAGAAATCAAGAGAAGCACACTGCTCTGCTGAGGTAGTCCAATTAGGATTTGTCAAGCAATGCTGCCTCTGAAAAAACCGTACAGCTTGACACAAGTAATTAATAGATATCAATCAGCCTTAAACCTCAGAATGACTTTGCCAGATCTAACGTCAGCAACGGATGACCATTGCTAAATTCTGACAGATTTTTTTTTAGTTTTGTCCTTTCACTTGGCTGAAGATGAATAACATGTTCACCATAAAAGCAGACGTCATATTTCACGCTGCAGATCACGAGGACTCTGAGCAGTCCATCATTCCCAAAGGGACTGAGACAGAAATACTTCAAAGATCCTGGGATAGTGTGGAATCTGGGAGTGTAGTGGAGCCTGGAAATCTGGGAAAGCCTTGCACAGGGGCTAGAGACTATATGCAGGATGGAAACTCCAGTGACAGTGGGTTTCAGGATCACATTCAACCAGTGGATGCTAGTGTTAAGAAGCAGAGCGAGCCCTTGAGCAACAATGGAGTAAAAGAGGAGGCGAATGGAGCCGCAGCTGAGAGGCCTGTACTTAGCCTGAGGTCAGAAACCAGAGGGGAAATGGCTAAATCTTATGTTTACGAGACCGAAGTCATGAGGAGTCCAAGCGTCATCAGTAACATGTCCTCTCTTTCTCAGGACTCTTTTTCCGATTCAAAGGAAAGCAGATCATTGGAACAAACACTGGGCACTTTATGTTCATTACAAGGAACTGCACATGGACACTTTACACATGACTCAGTACATGACGTAAAGCACAGCGGTAATGGGGTAAGAAATTCCATCTCTATTAGAGACAGCCCTGATTTAGTCATTGAAGTAGGCAGACAGAAGGTCCAAGTACATAAATCTGTGCTAGCTGAAAAAAGTGACTATTTTAAAGCGAGGCTTTCTCGAGACATTCTGAAAGTGAAAGGTGTAAGCTACAAGACCTTGTCTGTCTTGATTGATTATGTTTACACCTCCAACATGAATGTGAACAAGGATAATGTTGTGGATGTTGTGACCGGTGCGAAAATCTTGCAGATCCCCTGTGCAGTGCAGGCCGCAATCGACGCCATGTCTGCCCAGCTCACAACGCAGAACTGCTACGAGATTCTAACCATCGCTAAAAAGCAACGACTCAGCGAACTGAAGGACACGGCATACCGTTTCATAAGCGACAATTTCCTGCAGGTACTTAGAGATCCTGCTGTTTATGGGCGTCTCACGGGCTCTGAGCGGGATCTGGTTCTGAGGAATCGTATGGAGGGACGCAAGTGCCTGATGGTGGCTGAAATCAATGATGTTTTTGAGCGAGTGGGCAGCAGACCTCCTAGCAGGGGCAACAGCAGGCCACAGAGCCCTCTATCGGCCACCTCGTTTGAGGACAACCACATGATCTACTACTACAACGAGAATACCAAGGATTGGCACACTTTGACCATAATGCCTGAGGATATTAATACCAAGGGCTGTGGCATCTGCTGCATGTATAACTACCTGTTTGTCGCAGGTGGCATCCGGGGATATGGGGAGAAAGGAAAGGCATCAGACAAAGTTTTCTGCTACAACCCCATAACAGACCGCTGGAGTGAGATACGGCCCATGAACCAAGCGAGGTCACAACTCAAATTAGTGTCCATGGATGGTTTTCTGTATGCCATTGGTGGGGAATGTCTCTTCACAGTGGAGAAGTATGACCCTCGTATGGACCGTTGGACCACTGTGGCTCCACTACCCAAAGGAGCCTTTGCAGTTGCCCATGAGGCTACCACCTGCAATGGAGAGCTGTATGTATCTGGAGGAACTCTTTTCTACCGCCTCTTAAAGTACGACCCCAAGAGGGATGAGTGGCAAGAATGTCCATACAACAACAGCAGGAAGAAATCTACCGACATGGTTGCGCTGAAGAGCTTCATCTACAGGTTTGATGTAAACCGTGAACAAGGCATCAATGTGTTTAAGTACAACACCATCGTCAAGATGTGGCATGACTGTGCTTCCTATCAGCAAGGAAGCCCGTTGCCGTTCAGGTGTGCCGTGATTGGAAATTGCATCTACTGCGTCAACAAGAGCCAGACGCTGCAGTTCGTCGTGGAGGAAGAAGGTGCTCGATTTGCAGAAGAACCTCTGAAAGCTCCCATGGAGGCTAAAGGAGTGTTATTCCCATTCATTCTGACCTTGCCAGACAGAAGTGACCGAAATGTGTGAGTAGGGACTTTTCGGGGAGAAAACCTTCAGTAGAAATGTGTAAGAAGCTTGCTCAACGAACAAAAAAAGAAAAGAGAAAGCTTTATTTTAACTGCTTGTACCAGGAATGTTTCTCTTTGCATGGTGGATGGGCATCCATGGGATGTTTTAAATGGACAGCTCTTTTGTTTTAATATTGTGGCACAGTGGCATTACTTACATGTGTATATGTATATACATAACCTGGATGCATTTTTCCATTTGTTTTGTGCACTTTTGTGCTTGGATGGTTCGACAGAACTGATCTGGAAGCGAAAAAGAAAAAAAAGAGAATCAGATTTCACTAATGTTATACAGTTCCCACAAGCAGTCTAAGTATAATTATGTTTATTAAACTGAAGCTATACTTAATTTAATCATCTCAAAGAAGTGAATATAGCACAGAATACTGAAAAAACGTAACCAAAATATTTAGGTAACAATATGAGCACATGCCTTTGACTTGAACAAAGCCACTGAATGAGGAAAGGTTACGGTGTAACTGTTATGCTAACGTAACTTTGCTTAAAGCACATGATTGTTCTCTTACTTAGGCAGCACTCAGTAAGGATACAGAAATAACACTTGAGGAAAGTCTGAATGTATGCATCTAAAACCTTTCATTTAGCTTCCAATTCAATACTAACAAGAGTTTGACAGAGCAGGTGACCTGGGAATCAAGGTATTGTTTCGAAAAGCAGAAAAACCCTTAATGACAAGATGTTGCCCATTGATGAGCTTTTGTGTGTCTCTTAGTTCAGGGGTTATCAAAGAAGGGCCTGGGGACCCTAAAGGGATCTCTGAAACATAGCCTGCGGGTTTATGATTTAGATAAACAGTGATATTACAATAATTGTACTCACAATCCACCTTTATCAATGCTGTTATTTTCATGATGGCATTCTTAGTGTTATTAGCTCATTTGACTGACCGGTCGACTCGAACAGGTTTATTTAAAACCTCAGTAACTCAAACAATTCAGCTTAACGTCCAATTAACTGTAACGGTTCAAAATCCAGGAATAAAGAAGTTCTATGGCTTCAAATAAATAGCATAAATATACTATTACTGTACACATTTACATAATGTGTAATATTTGAATGGTTGTAATTTGGATTATAAAATAAATCTATGATGAGGGGGTCTGTGGAATTATGTTACAGGTAGAGTCCCTGAGTGCAAAAAAAAGTTTGTGAACCCCTGCCTTAGTTATGGGAGTGCTGGGGGAAAAAAGATGCAAAAAACCCTGCTCGAAGTAATAAATAATATATTAACTGAAGCATTGCCAAAGACAAGCAGGACGATTTTCTAGGGTTGAATCTGAAGCACAGTTTTCTGACACTTGTGAATAAGAGCCAAGTTAACTACACAGCACTTGATGAGTTGAAAGCACATGTAATGCTTTTATCATAATAAATAATTAGATGACAGAATGCAGTAATTCCTCTTGTTACTGGTTTCATACAAGCAACACTATTTTGCACTTTCTGATGACTTTTTCCAGTTTGCAATAAGTTGCTAGAATTAATCGGGAGATTAGTGGTGTGTGTGTGTGTGTGTGTGTGTGTGTGTGTGTGTGTGTGTGTGTGTCTGTCTGTC
>JAOVVH010000002.1:25373510-25389435 GCA_028566435.1 Scorpiodoras heckelii
GGACTAACAAAGTATGTAGAGAAACAGATGGACTACAGTCTGTAATTGTAGAAGTACAAAGTGCAGCTATATGGGAATTGGAACTGAGAAAATAGACAATGAGTGTAGAGAAAAGGAGGTGGTCATAAGGTTATGCCTGATCAGTGTATTTATTAGCACAAACCACAAAAGCACACTCACGGTTTAATTTCCTCTTAGTTTTTGGAACTACTAGGACACCTTGGCTGGAGAATCTCAATGCTTTAGCATTCGAATATGGAACTAACAACTCCACAATATATTCTGAACCATCTCCATGCACCACCTGGTATGTTAAAACCAAAATATTATAATGTACCCTAAAAACTACAGATAGCCAAGTTATAGAAGGGACTATTTATTATTGTACTATCCCGTGT
Organism: Scorpiodoras heckelii; assembly: GCA_028566435.1. NCBI lineage: Eukaryota > Metazoa > Chordata > Actinopteri > Siluriformes > Doradidae > Scorpiodoras > Scorpiodoras heckelii. Next base: position 25,373,909 of record JAOVVH010000002.1, read on the forward strand.
CACCCAAATGAAGATGGATTCCCTTTTGAGTCTGGTTCCTCTCAAGATTTCTTCTTCTTACCATCTCAGGGAGGGTTTTTTTTTGCCACCATCACCATGAAAGGCTTGCTCATTAGGGATAACATTTATGTAAATGTAAAAGTTATATCCATATTTTTTGTCTATGTAAAGCTTTGGGAAAATGTCCATTGTTAAAAGCACTTTAGAAATAAAATTTAATTGAGTGAAATTGAATGATTAAGTTTAAGATTATGTGAGTGGATGACTGTTTATAGCTGCCAGTGATTTGTTGAAAATAATATAAAGTAGATTTTAAAAAGTGTAATGTTGTTTAATAAATAAAAAAAACTTTCATGTTGGTAAATTGTTGTGGTATAAGAGAAATCAGACATTACAGGATGTGCTCTAGGAAAATAATCAGCTCAGGACTGATAACAGTAAGGCAACATAAATTGATGGATGATGGCCGAGCAAACAGACATCAACATCATCCTTAAAACCTTAAAACGTCCCACACGTAATTACAGTCCTCACGTACAAAGCAGTCGACATATTTCTCTCAAGCATGGATCCTCATATTGTTCAGGTAGATGAAAGTTGTTATTATTATGGGATGTACAGGTTTATTCTTGTCATTGTGAGTGGGTTATGGTTGCTTAGCATTAATAATAACAGTTTGTTCTGTCTCCCTTCATCTGCAGTGAGACCGCAGGCTGTGTGTGTGTCATAAAGGTCACATCATGCTCTTTCCTGAAAGAGAAGTGAATCAGGGAACGGGCAGACACTGGGTCTTATTGTTTTAGAAAATGGACATGCACATTAAGTGCAAAATGCTTACAATGGTCTAATCTAGCCCATAAACACAAGAATGAGGTGAGTTCCCATGTCAGCAGACAGGAAACACGCAGATCAACAGTAAACAGACAAGCGGACATGGGTACTACAATTACGCCACAATTCCAAAATAAATCACAACAAATCGCACCTTTAGGATGTGCAGTTATGATGAATCATTAATTTTATCTACAGCAGACATCTACAGATGTTCCACTGATGTACAAAAACTTTTTAATTGTTATAAAAATACAGTTTTAAAGATTATTTATCTTTATTTCTTAGTAATAATAATGAAAAAAGGAGCCTTGACCATGCATCGAGATCCACCTTCTACAGTGGTGCATTTTACAACATTCCACACCATTCCACATTACCTGTTACCATGTTCCTGTAAAGTGTGGTCCTTTAATGTTATTTAGAAGACTATTATGAGAAATTTAAAGTGATTACTAAAAAACAAAGTAGATTATGAAAAACTGAGGTAATTGAGGTAATTACTTAAATTACTGAACATTAGCATAACTGAATTTAAAGTAGAGTACTAAAAATTTTAGTAGCTTACTACAACTTAAAATCAATTTCTAAAAACTGAAGTAGATCAGTAAAAATTTGTAGTTACGTTTAAATTGATTACTAAAATCTTAGTAAAAAAATTTATATAGAAAATGATTATAAACACCAAGTAGATTACCAACCATTGAAGTTTCTAATTATGGTATGTTAAGTACATCACTACAATTACTAAAAGCTTGAAGTGGATTACTATCATTTGTAGAAGATCACTAACAGCAGAATGAAGCAGACTACTGAACTTTTTTTAGTTGATTTCTAAAAATTTTAATAATTTATGAAAATTTAAGTAGATTATGAAAAACTTAAGTTTGAATTTTATATGTAAAAAAATTGTGTAAAAATGTTGTAGGCAAAATAGGATGCACTCAGTTTAAATCTGTAACTCTTAAGGGTTCTTCGGTTCTCCATTTGAGGGACGTTGCTTGTAGAACCCAAGTATTTTTCTGTCTGAAAGGGTTCCAGGAAGAAGTTTTAATTATGCACATAATCCCTTGAAGAACTGCCTTTTTTCTAGGAGTCTAGTTACCTCCACTAAGGAGGTTATGTTGGTTTGGTGTAATTTGTTTGTTTGCTTGTTTGTTTGTGTCTTGGATTACAGAAAAACCATGTTACTGATTGTCATGTAACTTGGTCATAGGGTGGAACGTGGGCCAAGGAAGAACCCATTACATATTGGAGTGGCTCCATATCAGGGTGTGGATGCATGTATTAACTATTGTAGGATCGGGCAAAAATGAACTGGTTTTGTCATGCACGTGAGATCTTGTCGTTAAATGAGTTGTTGGGCATGTGCAAACCCGTCATATAAAAGGCGACTTGCCCACTGGCCTCGGTGGAGGTCTGCACTCTCTGAGAGCACTTCTAGTTTTGATTTGTTCAACTTGTTTTACTCATTGTATTACTCCATCATTGTGGAAGCAAAGAGCCTTTAATTATCCAAAGAACCCTTGAAAAAGGATCTTTTGTGAGTGTACTGTATGTATTAAATGGGGGACTGTGTGGTGAATCCTGTAATACCAAGAGCACGTCAGCTGTCAGGAACATGGTAGGCTCCTAGAAAAAAGTGCTGTTCAAGGGTTCTTTATAGGTTTCCTGGATAATTATTGAACTAATTATGAATAATTATACCTCTTAATTTTATAAGGTTATAACAGTACAGAAAACAAGGAAAGTAAAGTAGGTATGTTAACATGCTTTTAGCTTTGCTCTAATTTTATTTAAGATTTTAAGATTTACATCTAAACGTCAAATAAAAGTTACATTTTATAATGAAACTACTAATAAAACATGCTTTCTGTTAGGACAAAGGTGTATAATGGTCAGATAGTATTAATGGACCACCTGTACAGCTTTTTATATACAAACCACAAAACAGACAGCAAAAAAGTGACAGATGTCTATGAGTGTGTGAGTGTTATGGTTTGTTCGCAGTGTAGCTATTTTGAGAAATGTCCTTTGCAAATTATGTCACTTTAGCTTTGATGGGTTTTTTTAGAGCCTGCAAAAGCAGCACAAGCCTCATCCGGCCTTACAACACAAACGCACATGCCTTCAAGGTCATACGCTACGTTTTTGTAAAAAAAAAAAAAAAAAAAGGAAGCCAATATGTGACTTTGTGGAACCACATACATTCGTGACAGGAAATGAAGCATTAACAGACCTGCATCTTTACACTCCTTGTTTTTTTTTTCAGTCTGACTACTGGAAATTTTCCATAATCCCCTGAGTTCAGCAGACCAGACATAACCCAGTGATGAGTAGGTAAGGTACATTCCTTCATCAGCTATTCAGGTTTGTGCATGTGTGTGTGTGTGTGTGTGTGTGTGTGTGTGTGTGTGTGTGTGTGTGTGTCAGAGTAGGAGGCGGTGGGTTTGTATGGGCACACACCAGCTAAACAGGTCAAGCCCTGTAAATGTAAAATCTGCCTGTCTGCCTGAATTATCATTTAATATAATGTGGTAATGTGTTAGTTCTAATACATTATCATTTCTATAGTAACAGCTCATTCACAGGGATTTATATGGTGGATGTGCCTCATAATGTTAATAATAATCATTGATATTGATATGGTGATGTTTTCTCTAAGGAGATTTTTTTTAACAGTTATGGACAGAACGTAACATTTTTAAGGCAAGGCTTTGACGCGATTAATTTCCAGGATAATAAAGTTCTGATTTGTCTGACACTCAGCAAAATAAAACATAAAGTTTGCTAAATTTGCTTAACGTTAACATCACTCTGAAAAAAAATATCTTGCTTAAATATAATGTAAAACAAAAAAATTCTCATTTGATGCACTCTGCAAAAGCTATACATGTGGGTGTGTACAGTAGTTTATGAGTATATGAGGTGTATAGGTTCTAGCCTTACCTTACCTACAGGACATGTAAGCTATTAAGTCCTTAATCAGCACTTAACACACCTTCACACCTTTGTCTTAATCTGACTTTATGTCTCGCTTTCTCTTTATTTTGCGGTTTATCTTCGTTTCACGCACATACACACATATCATCTCCATGATCAACACAGAGGACAATACCTGACAGCTCCACAATCTCAGAATCTAGAAATGTTCATAAAGGAGGTGGTATTAACACAACACTGCAGCTTCCTGTTTATAAATGACACAATAACAAAAGTGCTCTAATAAAAAAAGAGCAAAGAGAGCAAAGTATCCTGCTGGGAATTGTGTTAGACTGAAGACAGGCAAATCTCCTAAACACTGAAGCTCAGTGAACAAAAAAAAAAAGCTTTGTCAAGTATTCAGATTCAGCTTTAACTACAGATAATACTCTCCTTTGAAGCTGGGACAGAACACATATACATGCAGCTACATGTTTTAGTTAAATAGATCAAAAGTAAGCTAGCTGCGCTAATCACATGCTAAATCTAATCACTTGGTGCCACTACTAAGTAAACAAAGATACTTTATCAGGGCAGTCTTCTAGCATATGTGGTTGCTGTTGTTGATGTAACAGTGAAGTGAATATTACTAACCCAGGATTCCTAATTAGTCTAATAAACAGTACTAACTTAGATCTCCCTCTTAGTCTAATCAATTAACTAAACTATAAACTTTAACAGATTTTCTGCTTTACATATAAAATATAAATATTCCTAGTTAGTCTGATAGTTTCTTGCAAAAAAAACCCCCAAAAAACACCAGTTAGCCTTACAAAAGTCCATTAACCTATGTTAGCATTAACTAGCCTGATCTATACCACTTACCTCAATTTTCCAGTTAGCCTAATCATTTTTGCTAACATCAATTTTCCAGTTAGGCTAATCACTGCAATTTTGATCATCTCATATTTTCCAGTTAGTCTGACAAAAAAATATGACTCAGATTTTCCAGTTAATTTGAAAAAGAAAATCCTAAGCTCATTTTTACAGCTAATCTCACAGAAGCAAAATTCACAGAATCGTGAGTAACAACGTTGACATCTCCATCTCAGAAATCTTGTCAAACTAGACGGTATTATAATTGTTAACTCCATTTTCTTACTAACTCCATTTTAATTAACGTTAGTTAAACCACCATTATGCTTGTATATATGCTGAAATGTTTATTTAGTAACCAGTAATTGCAAACACGCAGTTAGCTAGCTAGCATATCACTAACATTAACTTACTAATGTATGCTAGCATATTAAGACTAACAAGTTAATTTAGCTATCAATCGAATGTGTAATCTAAGTAAACGATTAGATAAACATCGAATTTGACATCTGAACACAAAGTAAAAGGTATTGTTAGACTTCATAGAGTTCTGGGCAAGTAGTGAACAACATAGAATCCTGCTGTTTAAAAGGCCATCCTCAAAAGAGCAAGAAGGTCCTGGGTTCGATTCCCTGGAAGAAAGGCCTGGTTCCTTTCTGTGAGGAGTTTGCATGTTCTCCGCTTGGGTCTCCCTGGGTTTCCTCCGGGAGCTCTGGTTTCCACCCACAGTCCAAAAATCCATATGTCAGGTGAATTGGAGATATTAAATTCCCCCCACTGACAAGAGATTAGGATGCTCAGTCAGTCCCCCTACTCCCAGAGTGCACAGGTGGATTAGGGTGGATATGAATACAATTTGAATAAAGTATGTAAAGATTAAAGTATAAATCATTCTATGTGGTATTCTGTCACTGTTACAGATCATAAATGTAATATGATAAATAAAATGTTTTTTTCCTCTGGTTGATCCCAACTTCAGATTTCACAACATTCTGTTGTATAATTTCTTTTTTCTTTTTGTTTTGAATTATTTGCTTTTTACATTGTCTATATGCTTGTGTGTATTTATGTCATTTATCTAACTCACTCAATCATTATCGAAGCCACATATCCTGCTGGGTGCTGGAGCATCTTAACACTCATTGGGAGGAAGGCAGGGAAACACCCTGGACAGGTCACCAGTCCATCACAGGACAGACACATAGACAGACGGACCCTGGCTGCCTGGTCAGGGGAATCAAACCCAGGGCCTTCTTGCTGTGATTCTTATATATATTTAATCAGCAGTGTCTCATATTTTTGAATTTTAATAGAGATATTTGCCAGAAACAGATAAAATATGAATTTGCAGAAAAGTTGCTGCAAACAGTACACATTCTAGCAAACCTGTAGCAAATAAAAAAACAATTAAGAATCAGTTAACTACAACTGTCTGTCAGACACCTCAAATTTTTGGTAAAGGGTAGACTGATAAATATTAGTATTGTGTATTTCCTACTTAGTCTCACAAAGTTCACTTAACTTAAATAAGCTTTAAAACTTTAGCCTCATAAATGTATCTAGCCTACATTTCCCAGTTAGCCTAGTCATTTTTGCTAACATCAAGTTTCTAGTTATTCTGAAGAGCTTTAGTAATAGTTTCCATTTTAACTCAAAAACTTTCCTGACATCCATTTCACAGCTAGCCTGATAAATGTTGCTAATCTACATAGATTAGCCACTGAAACCAATAACGTTCACTAATCTAGATTAGCATTAACATATTATTCACCAGGAAATGTCTCCCAGTGACAAATACGTATATAGACATACTGTATACATTATAACATGGCAAAATAGAATAATAAATAAATAAGTAGTTATGTGATAAGAAGATACTGTGAAATTTGTGATATTGGGTCAGACAGTTATCATACCATTATCCGTACACACAGTACAGTCTCTGACTCTTACCATTCTCCATGAACTCAGTGACTATGTAGATGGGTTCCTGCGTGACCACAGCAAAGAGGCGCACGAGTCGCGGGTGTTGCAGGTTCTTCATCAGGTTAGCCTCGGCCAGGAAGGCGCTGATCGACATGGTGCCCTGTTTCAGACTCTTAATGGCCACTCTCCGGTTATTATTGTACAAACCTGGGTGGGTAGATAGAAGTAAAGTCAATCTCAAATAATCAAACAATACATATTTCAAGTCTCCAGGGTTGAAAAAAATAACGTACAGAAACAGATATTTAGAATAAATAAAGCTTGTAACGCAGTCAGTTTCGATAGGTGTCGACATGAATTGCTGAGATTACTGTTGTTCAATTTCACATCTCCTGGCTTTATCTTTCTGTAGATAGATCTACACCAGCAAGTGGCTGATCCTGAGCTCAACTATTTCTCAGGTAGGTGTACAACACTCGGGTCATGTCAGTGAGGTGTGAGGTTTCACTGAATCAGACAACATATGTGCCATGTAGCAACTATGTTCTCTTCCATGGTTCACTGGAACATAAGCTGGGAGTGAAAAAAAAACATTTTCTGAACCACAATTGTTCTGACTAACATGAAAAGCAAATGAGGTGACTAAAAAATGAGTGGATAAAAACTTATTTAAGGCTGTTAATGCTGTCCTTTTTTAAAATACTGTGCACTTGTGAGCTGTTGAGTATGGAGGTTTTTTCACTTTATTAATTAAACAATTAAATATATAATGAAATATTTCAGTGATGAAATAATGAAATGTGTAGTTCGATGTGACAATAAATAAATAAATAATATTGGACTTAAATCAGGACAGCAATAATCAAATGTGGCTCGAAATGTCTCAGATTGTTTTTGCTAACATGTTACGCATGCATCATGAATTCATGTCTCACTGATTATTTCTTGGTTTTACAGTAAAAATATATTTTAATGATCAAAATTGCAGCAACAATACAAAATAATGAGGCTGAGAGGTAATATATAAGTACTACATATCACAACAGATAATAAGGAAATGCTAGTTTTATGCTAACTAGTTTTATACTAATCACAGGATATTTAGGGAAGAAACATTACATTTCATATTTAGTGTATGTAAGCTTATTATGATGACTATAATTTGAATGTAGCAAGATGACCAGCCCAACTGTTATCCTGTTATACAAAAGTACGAGTTGACATGTTGGTGTCATGGTGGCACCATATGTATATTTGTCACCGCTGTGCACTGCTCTCTATTGTACAGGCTGTGACTCGGATGGGACACAGACAATACCATTTCCAGAAAAAAGTCCCCAAACACAGATGGAGTGTAGAGATAGCATCATTATTGCAGTCATCACAACACTACAACATCCTGTTTATGGCTAAATAACAAGAAAACAATTGCTAATGAAAAGCGCAAAGTGACCTGGTTATGTTACACACTGATTACAATCAGCTAATCCCAGAAACATGAACAATAAAACACACTGAACAGAATGTTCTGTCTGTGAGTACATGTGGGACAGGAAGTAGAAAGATTTGCCATTTATTCTGAAACATTTAACTACCATAGATTTCAAAAGCTCACTCAGAAACATTTTACTAGCCTGGCTTTCCTAATTAGCCCACCATTATATTTTTACCATCTTAGTGCTTTCCTAGTTAGCCTTAGACTTAGATTTCCCAAAAAAAAAAAAACTATTTAAAGCAAGTTTTGTTAGATTTGTCCATTTAAGGCTAATCAATTTTATTACTTTTGAAATCTGGATTCTGATTGGTGCAGCTACTGTATATTCTATAAATTAATGCACTGGGATTTTTTTTATGTGCTATCATTTATATATTAAAAAACTTGACATTTTTGGCATGTATTTAAGGAGTCTCCAGTTTCAGCTCTTTAACACTCAGAGGTAAAGGAATGACTGCTGTGAAGTAAGTAAAAACAGCAATGACCCTGATTTACGGATGTCAACATTAAATGTAACATCACATGACACTGTCACTTGATCATTTTCACCTGTTTCATTTTTCTCTGTCATTAGCTTGTGAACAGTAGTGACAGTAGGGAACGTGAAGTATTAACCTACAGAGGAATTTGTGCTCCACATTTAACCCATCGGTGCTGTGAAACACACATTTACACACATTAGTGAACTGAGCACACACTAGTCCGGGGCGGTGGGCAGCAGCTGGGGTTAGGCGCCTTGTTCAATGGCACTTCAGTCATGACTTGTTGTTTGCGGGGATCAAACCAGCAACCTTCTGGTCACAAGGCTGGTTGCTTAACCACAAGTTTGACTAAACTAGCTTTCCCATCAAGCCAGATGGTGTGATATGAAAAGTTAAGGATGAATTGTATTCAGGGACATTCCTATTTTGCACAATTGGATTAAAGAAATGAAAGAAATCCTGCTGTTCAAAAAAAAAAGCCCTCTGGTTTCCCAGGTGTGTCGAGTCTCATTCAGCGTTTCATAGCATCAAAGGAGATTTACTCTAATTACTCAGTGCTCAGGTTAAGACGTGTTTCTTCACATCTGTCGCTTATTTGTTTGATTCCAAAGGGCTTACATCTTAAACTGAGATTCAAGTTGAGTCGTGACTAGTACCGACAAATACTCATAGGCGTTTAAACAAACACAGAAGAACACCCAGAGACAGGGAGGTCCGCCAACGGACAGACTGTGCTAAATATTTCTTTATCATGTGAATATCTGATTTATTATGTTCAAGAGTTGTTTAGTCATAAGTGTTTGGCAAAGCGGCGCCACTGAACGCTACCCAACCTTAAAGCAGGTCTCTGTGAATTTTAAACCTGAGCCACTGCCAGGGGATTTACGGGAAAATGGACATCAATGGAAATAAACATGATATGATAAGACTAGATTAGCATCAGTAACAAGAATGAACATTTTCAATCCAATGTCTTAAAGGCGTAAAAGTCGCTCTTCCTTACGTGTACCAATAACCTTTAAAATACACAGATTATATTAACAAAACTAAGGATCTAAGCAATGGCATTAGCACAAGTGTTATGTGGCTAAGAAAGCTCTTTAGAAAAAAAAAGTGCTTGTTTGTTTTTTTATAGACACACACCCAGTTCCCGTCACTCCATCTCAGTGTGTTCAGGAAATATGGGAAATATGGCGGCCCAGCACTTTTACTTTTCAGTGTAAATGGAGCAAATCTGGAATAAATGCATAAAATCCAAGATGGAGAATTTTACTGCTGGTACGAGTCTGGAGCTGGATGCAGAATTATCAGTGATGATCCTGGATGCAATCTAAATGCAGTCTATGTAGAAGGTCGAACTCTTTTTATAGCTGGCTATACAGAACAAATCACCCCATGGTCGCCAGCTCCTGTGTACTTAATGATGCTAACTAGCTGGTAGTGATGGTGAGAAGAGAAAATCAAAACAGGACAGTGAAGGGGCTCTTTTCACTCGTTCGGTGGATTATACAACTATAAACAGATTAAAAACTACAATGTGTTTTTCTTTAATAAACAACAAATGTAATCATTAGCAAGTCGGTGTGGTGTAAGAGGAATAAAACATTTAGGATATTCCTGCTTTCCAGTAGCCTGGATAAACAGTGATAGACACCAAATGGTGGTTCAAGCGTTGTTTTTTGTTAAACAGTTAGTACTGACCCATCCAGACTTCTCCGAACTGTCCCTGTCCCAGTCGTCTCTCCAGCTTGAGCGACTCGCGAGAAATCTCCCACTCGTCCTGCCACCACGGCTTCTGTGGCATACGAGTCTGACACGGTTTCACCAGACGTGTGCACAAGCCGTCTGCATCTCCTGCACAGAGAACGAGAGAGAAAGAGAGAGAGAGAAAGAGTGAGAGAACAATAGCTAGGGTTGAACAATGAGATCTCTTTGATAGCAAAGGAAATACGCAGGTTTCTGCGTGCAGGTTTAAGCCACACGGTGACGGAAACCAAGCAAAGCATTTCAGGTCTTTGATGAATTGTAGCTCGTCTAGCTCAAGCTGCACCACTTATTCCATTGTACACACGTATACAGGGGTGAGAGTTTGAAATTGTGGGCCCCCCTACACCAGAACACTCTGACTTAAAATACATCATTTTCATGGCTACTGCATACAAAAGTTACTATTTTCTGTTATTCTGTAATGCAAGAACAATACAGGAAGCTGAAAGCTCTTAAAGATGGTGTGTGTGTGTGTATCTAATCTGTTTTAAAATGTTTTTGTGTCTTACGTAAAGCTAGCTGCAATAGAGTGTATGTCAGGTAAAATAGTAAGATGTCTCACGAGATTCACAAGGATTTTCTTCTTGTCTCTAAAAGTTAACAATAAAAGTCATCGGCTAATGAAGCAGCTAGCTAGCTACGTTCATTTTCCAGTCGAGAGGTGGTCTTTTTGCAATTTTTTAAAATCATGTAGCTTGCAATTTGATAATTTTTTATTAAATATAAAGAATAAAACACTTGGACCAGTGCTGTTATAAGAAAGTAACAATGTTGAAGTGAAGCTACACAAAGTTTCCACCCCGAATTTAATTATTTTCCTATAACACCACAAATGATCCTTTTCCCATAAAAATACGAAGCGTAAAGTCGTCTGTCCTGAAGATTTACACTGACACTGGAGACTCATTCCTGTCCAAACCATTGACTTGTCCTGACATGAGGGTCTTTATATATAAATAATCTTTCCACTACTTCCACACATCAGCTTCATGCAGAGAGAATGTAGGCATGTTGTAGGCGTGTCTTAGGCATGTTGTGGGTGCATCATAGGCATATTGTGTGTCCCGGGACAGTTTGCAGGATGAGATACAATCTTATTAAAGTGAACATCATCCTTAGCCATGAGTCAACGTACTGAATATCTGGAGTGTTTAATGTTTGGTGTACGTACGAGAGTAATGTTTGACCAGCTCCGACAGGGAGCTGAAAGAGATCTTGCTGGTGATATAGAAGCCGCCAGCGTCCAGGTTGCGGATTCTGTAGTGTTTGATGATGTCACCTTGATTGTGATCCAGATCTCGCAAAGAGAGAGAGAAGCTGCCTGTGAAGAAGAGGAAGACTCATAATGCAAACTTCTGTATTCAAAAGAAAATGAATATTACGGTCTCACAGACCTTTTGCTACACTTTTTTATTCAAAAGTAGATGTACCCTCATTACGACCATCAATAAGAGACTAACAACTGACATTGGCTTAATAAGATGGCTTGTTTATTTTGCACTAGTTCTGCTAGCAAGTGAATTAAGATTATGTAAATTATTTTATTTATTATGAGCAGTGCAGAGGTAAGAAATGAATTAGTGTTGATTAATTTTCCATAACAGCAGCTCTGACAGTAGTGCAACTGCAAATCTGAGGTTTGTATTAATGTGCTCGTTCTAATTCATCATTGTTTCTAAAGTAACTTCTTATTCACAGGGACTTGTATGATGGGCATGCTACTTAATCGGATTGAATAATCCAGTAGAATAGGAATAATCTGTAGTATAAAAGGAATAATCTGCAGTATAAGAGGAATAATCTGCAGTGCAAGAGGAATAATTTGCAGTATAAGAGGAATAATCTGTAATATAAAAGGAATAATCTGCAGTATAAAAGGAATAATCTGTAGAATAAGAGGAATAAATTGCAGTACTAAAGGAATGAAACACTTCATGGCATGCTGCTAGAGAAAAAAGTCAACTTAAGGATGGCACCAGTAACTGCACCTTTGTTGATTACTTTTCATTTTAGGAAAACTAATGGGATGATGTAATGAATTTTGTCTAATTTTTGCATTTTCTTTTGTTCTTTATAGTGCTTTCAAATTCTGTATTATTCTTTCTTCTTCTTTATTGTTATATAAATTTAGCAATAAAAAAACAAACAGTTGAATTTAATAGCCACCCTTGCTGCTATTTTGTATTATTATTATTATTATTATTATTATTATTATTATTATTATTATTATTATTATTATTATTATTATTATTATTATTATTTCTACAGCCAGTAAAAGGCTTTTTCAGTTTTAGCTTTATATTAATAAAGAATCTTGGCATCTTGTTGGAGAAAATCTTGGTAGTGGATTCAGACTTAGATCTCAGTAACGTCTAATTAGAAATGTTCCTTGGTGCTATTAAATTGTCAAAAAGCAGCCGGATGTCAAGAACATAGCTCAGACTTGATTGAGTTACAAATTAATAATCATTGTTTCATCAACATAAACTTTCATTTTCACATTCTGTCTCATATTACTTGTTATTTATTGTTATTTTAAAGTGTTAGTCAATCTTAAAATCATTTTGGTCTTTTGGCAGATCATTTAGCATATTTCAGGCATTTGTTTCTAAAACCAGAGCAAAATGATCTCCTAATAGAATACCACAACTTCAAACTTGATATCTAAAATGTGAAAAATCTTTTTGTTTTATTGTATGCATCATTTTCTCTCAAGCAGAAAGGTTCATCAGTTATAGATCTATATGCAAGACCTGATATTATTTTTGTTTTGGCAGTGTGATGTTTTTTCATATTTTTCATATTTTTCCAGTTTTTAGAGCTTCCTCGTCGATCTGTAAAATGGCATCGTCCATTCATTTCACTGATGGCTTCAGCAGGAAATTGTTTGATGTGATGGTTGGTATTTTTTTTCTGTCTTTACCTGGCGTGGTCTCACTCTCTCTGATTAAGAAGGAGCCCTGTGTGTTGCCGGGGGCCAGCAGTTGCCTCATCGAGTCGTTTCTGGAGAGATTCTTGAAAAACCATCTGAGGAGGTGGGAAAAAAAGCACACAATCAAATATGGACCTGGCTGACGCTCACGCTCTGTATTCATTCTAAGCTCAGCATATTTTCCTTCCTCCTTCCTCTTTCCTCCTGCACACATGAAACTGAACTGATATAAAATCTTTACGATCAGTGAGGGAGGACTTCGTGTGTTGTCATCATGATATTTAGGGGGTTTTTCAGAGGTATTTCCTCACTCGCCCCTGCAGTCACCTACACGTTCCTGTCCTTCTCTACTGTTGTGTTTATTTTGAGGTGCCTTATAGTATAATAAACATCAAAACTGAATCTTTCTTCCTTGAACATGAACATCTCATATGAATACTGTAGATTTGTGCCTCCTGCTGTAATCATAGAGACTGTCCTTTTGCTCTTCTCAGGACTCTCATTCACAACACAACACACTCAGTACAACTTGTCTTTACTCTTCGACACTTGTATAATGTCATGACTGGGACATGGGTTCTCTTATGAGTCTGTTTCCTCTTAAGCTTTCTTCCCCATGTCCTCTCTGTCACCTCAGCCTTGTTTATTAGAGATCTAAATATACATCTGGTTTGTTGTAAATCTTCTGTGTGCCAATGGACCTTATTTATCAAATGTAAAAATGTTCATAGGAGCTATTACACAAGAAATGCACTCATAAGATTTTATTTCCAGGATGAATATTCTGCCATGTTTTAATTGTAAATATCTACTGTAGCTAGATAAACTTTGCAGTATTGGTGCTTTGCATGTCATTTTATGCATTCAGGACAGAATTTTAAAGGTTTAGTAATTATTCCTTAATAATTTGATTGTGCACCCTTCGTCATCATAATTGCTTCCAGTGTCATTCGTATCATCTGAACAGTCCGAGGTTTTGGATTAGACATTTTTTTCCTCATGTGCTAGAAGGATTTCTGTCCAATTCCCATCCTCTCCTATTTGTTTATGAGTTTGTGATGCACTTTATACTAGTATTGTAAACCATCATTCAAGACAAATGTGATAAGATTTAGTTAGTTCACTTTGTTTAAAGTTGATACACTGAAACACTGCATGTGATGTGTTGTGGTGGCGGTTTTTGTTCTCACTCAGCTCGAGCTTCTGCCTTTTTGCACACAATGGCTGTGCGATGCATGTCTCAGTGTATGTTTTGCATGTATGTGTGTGAGAGACAGACAGAGAGAAAAAGAAAGAAAGAAAGAAAGAGCTTGACGTACGGTTCTGTTTCCATGCTGTTGAGTTTGGCCACAAAGTTGCGCGGCACATAACCCCTCTGTCCCGTCAACAAGGACTCAGCCATGTACCATTCAGGATCATCACTGAGACAAAAAAAACCATTTACATGCTTAATGTCAATAAATCTGTCTTCACAGCTAGTCATAGAATTATAATAAGGAAATATTATAATATTGTGACGCAGTTAAAACAAATGAGCCATATATGTGTTCATGATTAGAATAAATACATCGCAGAATGATGCACAGTTTCCAGAGAAACAGGATGCCTCAGGGGGAAAAAAGTCGTTAATCATCAATTTAAGAATAATTTGTCAAATGAGCTGTTACTATGGAAAGATAAGTTATATTTCACATTAGTTAACAATAACAGCATTTTACATGAATGATCTGTAATTGAGAATAAATTTCTGTAAAAGTAGAAACTGTACAATATTGCAGTATCTATTATTATTTTTCTAATCTTTGGCATAGTTACCCAAAAGTAACCCGTAACAAAAACAATAAAGAAAAATTTGTTTTCGAATTTTATATTTATGTGTGACAAATTAATGTACACGGTGTTTACAATCCACCAGAACAGTTTTGTCTTAGTGTAGATATATGAAACTGAACTGGAGTGATGAACTCTGACTGCTCCTCCTACAGATTTTCAATCAGTTGGTGGTGATGATGATGATGATGATGATGATGATGATGATGGTGGTGGTGGTGGTGGTGGAAAGCGCTGTCTTACACAAAACTCTAAAATCTCTCATAAGTGTTTAACTGGGTTGAGATCTGATGATTGTGAAGGCATATGATTTACATCAATTTTATTTTCATCCAAACATTCAGTGAGCTGTTGTGTGACTATGGATGGGGCGGAGTTATCCTGAAGGAAATGTTTCATTATAGGATAGAAGAGATCTGTTAGAAGAATGTTATGTTGATTTTCAGTGATGCTTCATTCTAAGGGG
>JAOVVH010000002.1:25436498-25446556 GCA_028566435.1 Scorpiodoras heckelii
TCTCCCCGTGCTTGTGTGGGTTTCCTCCGGGTACTCTGGTTTCCTCCTACAGTCCAAAGACATGCATGTTAGGTTGATTGGTCACTCTAAATTGCCCGTAGGTGTAAATGTGTGTGTGAGTGTGTGTTGGTCATGCGACGGACTGGCGACCTGTCCATGGTGTACCCCACCCTCGCCTGATGACGCTGGGATTGGCTCCAGACCCCCCGTGACCCCGACTAGTGGGATAAAGTGGAAGATAATGGATGGATCGGCGTTTTTCAGGGTTGTTTTAAAATTTTTAAATCAATAAAATGCTTTGTTAAAATATAAAAAATTAAAATAAATGTATTATAAATTTGTTTAATTAATAATAAACGAATTTATTAGTGTTTCAACCATTTTTTGGAAAATGTGACTATTACATTCCTGGCAGTTGTGAGTAAACCCACAGTGTAGATCAGGTTACATGTCATGCATCATAGAAAAATCTTTTCTACTCGTGATGTGCTGCTTTTTTTCTGTATGTGGTATGAGATATGAGATAATATTTTTGCTCCAGGTTAAAGCATATACACGATTTGTGTACGTGTTTCTGTTCATTTCCAGATCAATATCTGTTAGCATTCAATGCTAAATTAAATGACATTACATTTAAACAATTACCTTACAGTTCAGTTAAATTTTGTATTAATAATTATAATTAACCAACACATCTGATGATAGTTGTAGACGTTCCTGACTCCTACTGTTGATTTTTTCTGTTGTCGTGCTTTGTTGAACAACTATTAGCTAAATACGCTCTCAGGTAGGTGTCTGCCAAATTTCCAGCTGAACGTCATCACAAAATAGACTTGAAATGAGCCCCAAAATGATGTGGAAATGTACATTTTTCTTCATCTCCATCATTGCGTGGGTTTCAGCGGTCACTGTGGTGCGCACACATTTCTGCTTGGCAATATCTGCAAAACTTTCAAAGAAAAATATACTGAACGAATGCAGAAATGATCCGCTTCATAAAAACTTTTGATTTTTGTTTTTGTAAATGTATCTTCGAAACAGAAATAGTTCTGTAATTGTCTGCACTTGCACTTTCCCTTGGTTTGCCTAAGCTCTTGTGTTTGTACAAACAGATTAGATTTAATACCAGGTACTTGCTTTAAAACACGCTGAGTGTTTTTAAACCAGCCTGAAGGAAATTCACAACTGTTTATTACTATCTGTAATTCCATAACTAGTTTAAAACGTTAAAAACGTAACAAACGTGATCTTGGCATACTTTATCGCTAACCTCAGTGATTAGCTAGTTTATGCTAAGTGTCTGTTTTTCCCCCAACGGTATTCACTTCAGTATATTGCCATGTCTAAAGCATTGATTATACACACACACACACACACACACACACATCTGGATATCTTTATTGTCCTCTTTGAAAGGTGAAGGGAATCAAAATAAGACTATATAGGGAATATGCTAAAAGATCCATTCTTATTCATATTCATCATCGATATGCTAAGCTTACTAGCTCCTACAGGCTCTGTTACAGTTGGACATTTTGACAGGATAATGCTCATTCCTAGGCTTGTGTGTGTGTGTGTGTGTGTGTGTGTGTGTGATTTCCACATTTTTAGTTGCCTGAGAAGGTTTTAACAGTAAGACAGTAGAGCTGAATGCTGATTGGTTAAAACTGTTCTAGAAATATTTAAAATGACCAATTACAGCAGCTTGAGGCGGTGCGTCACAGTGATTTGGTTAAAACACGCCCTCTTGTGTCTGATTATAAAATGACCACAAAAAGCAATGTGATTAAATCCAGAGTGCTAGAAATAATTTCATTTATAATTCATTAAAAAAATTACACACATTAAAGAAATCGTTCTTTTGCCAGCGTAGTACTGTAGTGTGTTAACATTAGGTTTGGCAACATAACCATGATGGTCAAAAAACATTACTTAAAGACTTTATTTTCTGACTGTGTGAGTGTCCTCACATGGGCAAAGTTTTAAGTAGCATCTCAGTCATATGTGCTTCTTCAACAAACTGTTACCCCAAAGTTAGAAGTTGTTAGAAGTGTCCACAAACGTTTGGCCCTATAGTGTTTTTTTAATGAATCTTTATTAAGCAGCTTAGAAATGACCTACAGCTGTACGTTTGTATTTTGTAGCTGTGTTATGAATAATGTCTAAGGTGATGTGTATAATTTTAGAAAGATCCTAGCTAGGAAAAATGCTGCTTAGTTAAAACTGGAAAACAGCGAGCTACAGTGGCTAAGCTACATGATAACAAACAAACAAACAAACAAATAAATAAGGAATCTCATTAAGTTCGTCAAAATTAAATTAACACAGTAAAGAAAAAAATGAAATACAAAATAACTCAATTTATTAAAAAGTGTAATAAGTGCATCTAGTAATTTTATGATGTCTGCTGTTTTGGCCACTAAACAATGTTTATTGACTACTCAACTTGGAAAAAACTTTATTATCATGAGGACTAAATAAATAAATAAATAGCAAAGAAAACAACTTAACCAAATAAATAAATAAGTACAAATTAAAATAAAACTATACATGACTGTCTTAACAAAAATAATAAAATAAAATAAAATAACTTGCTCATTAAATAGGACCATGTTTTTTAAAAAAACAACGAAAAAACAATTTATTCACCAAATAATTAAACAAACAAATAGATAAACAAACAAATAAATAAATACACTAATAAGCTTATTTGTAATTTAAAAATAAAACAACATATGATTGACTTAACAATAAAATAAAATAGAATAATAAAACAGAGTTTTTATTATTATTAATTAATGAATTTTGAAACCTAATTTTGGAAAAGATAGAAAGAGACTAAACAAAATAAGCTTGTTCATTTCTTAGGACCATATTTTTAAAAAATTGCTCAACAAATAAATAAATGAATAAATAAATAGATAAATAAATGATCAGCTGATCAACAACTGCAAATACACTCAGTGCACCTACTGAACTTTATTACACTGACATATTACAGATTTAATGGATTTAATTATTTTTGACAGACTGAGTGTATGTCAGTCTTAGACATAGTTTATATTTTTATATTTAGGTGTCACTCACACACACACACACACACACACACACACACACTCAGTGGCCACTTTATAGCCTCCTGTATATTAAAAAACTTTATGTAGAACAGCAGATGGACTTCACTGTCACCTTAGTGTAAACATATATAGTAAAATATAAGCTGTGTACACAAAGATATAAACTATTTGTATTTTTAAAGAATATTCTGTATTACTATTATTATTATTAAATAATGTGTGGAATGATTTCAGCTTATTATTTATTTGTTTGTATGTTTACTTGTCTGTTTTTCTGTGTGTAGGCTATTTGTCCACATGTAAAAAGCCTAGCTCAGCTGAACTCCACCTCTACAATGAAGCTGTCCCGAGCAGCAGTCAGCAGCTTTTTTTCCTCTCCTCTGACTCTTTGGGTGGAAGTTGTAGTCCAGAGGAAGTGCTGACAAAAACTACATTTGCCTGCGCCATCCACTTGTTTTAACCAATGACACGTCGGTGCGCTGCTCAGCCACCAGTCACACCCTGATCCCTTCATTCTAACTGATAAACACCCGAAAATCCTCCTGCTGTCATCCTCAGCCCTGTTTACTCCATCACCCGGGACACACATGGGTGTTAAACACATCAAGACTTCAGGACAGGTCAGAAACTTTTCTTTCTTGGCTTAAAATGTGACTTAAAATGGAGCCTCAGTTGTAATCTGAGGACATTTTGCATTAAATACACACACACACACACACACACACACACACACACACACACACACACACACTGTTCACACTTTAGCTCTTCACTCACAGTGTTCAAGTGTGAAATTAACTCCTAAAGTACTGAATTAACACCTACACAGTTGTATGACGTCAAACAGTATTGATATTAATGTTAAAACTACTCTTAAAGTGTTAAAACATTACAGTCCTTATTAAAAAATACTTCTTAATGAACTCTTGGAATATCAGAATTAAAGATTGAAATTATAGTGTTAAAATTAATGTTGAAATGACTCATACAGTGTTAAATTAACACCTTAAGTGTTGATCTTAAAGTGTTCATTAAAGGCTGCTGTGTTGATAATTAGTCACTGTGCATTTCCTGATTTCCTAAAACGTCCCCAAGCTAAAATGAATTAACACCGACGCTGTCATATTAACCCTGTAAGTGTTGATTTAACACCTTATCTCCCAGATTAGCTCACTCAATATTTGATTAACACCTCGACTACCTAATTAACACCTACACTACCTAATTTATCCCAAGTAATTTATCCCTAAATAACCCCCAAGTTTTTCATGAACACCTAGACTTTTGAATTATATAATAAATACAATATCTGTGACAACATGTTGAATTTGCAGTGTTGAATTAACGTTCCTACACTTGTGAACTAAATCATACATAATGAAATTGGTGTGTCATGTAATGTAATGTCAGGGTAAACACTGGGTTAATTAACATGTTACATGTTACATGTGTTAATTAAATACTGTAATAGTTAAGTATACGGTTAAACAGTGTTAAATAATGTTGCGGTGTTTATTACATTCTCAAATGAACTATAATTTTATAGGCTGCATTATAATTCCCAACCCTCGATAAACTTTTCCAGTGTTGATTTAACACCTCAATGGATTCAGTGGAATCAAACTAAACTTCTATAAGCGCTAGAGTAGGTAATATTGAAAGTGAATTACAGTGTTAAGTATTACAGTGTTAAATGAACTCTTACAGTGTCCATTTCAGCTGTTTTGTTACCAGAATCTCAGACATGAATTTAATTACACAGTATGAAATCAGGATTGAGGTAATAACTGCTTTGTGGTGACTGAATTAACTCTTACAGTGTTGAAAATGTATATACCCTGGTTAGTATTAATTCAGCACTGTCACAGGTCATTAATGATGTGCTAAATGAACACAGGGTGTTTCATATAGAGGTAAGCATGTTGCAGAACTTGTAGGGCCTGATCTAAGAACTTGTAGAATAAAATCTGTAAACAAAAATTTGTACTTGCAGATTTGACATGAGAAATTTGTTCTTGTAGTAATAATTTGAGAACTTGTAAAGTAAAATTTGAACATCTAGTTTTAATTTGAGAGCTTGTAAAGTAAAATTTGCACTTGTATTTTTAATTTGAGAGCTTGTAAAGTAAAATTTGAACTTCTAGTTTTAATTTAAGAGCTTGTAAAGTAAAATGTGCACTTGTATTTTTAATTTGAGAACATGTAAAATAAAATCTGCACTAGTTTTTTAATTTGAGAGCTTGTAAAGTAAAATTTGCACTTGCAGTTTTGACCTGAGAACTTGTATTTCACTAGTATTTTTAATTTAAGAACTTTTAAACTAAAATTTGCCCTCGTAGTTTTAATTTGAGACCTTGTAAAATAAAATTTTGAGCTTATACTTTAATGTCTTCAGTCATTGTGCAGTTATCTGAGCTGTTTTTCTTTACAAATTCAGTCATCGTGAAGATTTTTAATAGTTAAATTAACTCATAGGATTAATTTATATCATGTTTATCTGTGTGGTTTTGTTTTATGTTTTGAGTTATTGTGCAGTTTGTAACCGTTTAAATGAACTC
This sequence comes from Scorpiodoras heckelii, assembly GCA_028566435.1. NCBI lineage: Eukaryota > Metazoa > Chordata > Actinopteri > Siluriformes > Doradidae > Scorpiodoras > Scorpiodoras heckelii. The sequence continues at coordinate 25,442,134 of JAOVVH010000002.1, forward strand.
CTTTGGTGTCAGATATCCTTTATTTACAGTGAACTAACTTTGCAGTGTTAAATCAATATGTTGAGTGTTGAATAACATCTTATAAGGTTCATTTGATGCATTTGATGCAAAATATTTAGCTACTCTGTAGCTTGTAGCCAAAATCTTTCATCCAAATCTTGTCCGGTACATAAACACTGAGTTTATTATCCTTCTTTTTTTCTAGTTTTTCAAGTTTAGTTGAATATGAAGACGTGCGTACGAGCTTCAGCATTTTTCCGCTCGCTCTGTCAGTTCAGTCCTTTTCCTCGGACCGTGAGTTGGTCACCGAGACAAATCAGCAGCTGGAAAAGCCCAGAGTCTTCAGATCAACCATCAGAGTCTCCTCGAGTCCTGATCACAGGTACGTTGCTGAAAATAGACATCTACAAACTTTAATAGTTATGTTCTTATGTTCTGGTCAGATCGATTTTACCCCTTAAACTCCCAGGATATGTTCCTTATGTTGCAAATAAATAACTTTACTATTAGTCTCACTGTAGTGACTGAATAATAAGCTGAAATTAAATGAAAGGCTTTACAGCACTGGGCTGTTGAATTCTGGCTTCTGATTGGTCAGAAGGTGTTGATTGGTTTTCTATAACAGGAACTCTGGCAGTAGCGTAGCTACAAATCACAGGTTTAATTACATTTAATGAACTCGTTCTAATACATTATTGTTTCTCTTTCTAGTAACAACTCATTCACAGTGATTTGTACTGAGGATGCACAACATATACAGATTAAAAGGCATTCTCAGTATGGTTGGTGTCATATTCTGTAAGGAGATGTTTATTATTTAAAATTTATGAAAGGAGTCTCCAGGGTTTATTCATTCATTCATCCATTATCTTATGCTTTATCCCGCTAGTTGGGGTCACGGAGGGGCTGGAGCCAATCCCAGCGTCATCGGGCGAAGGCTGGGTACACCATGGACAGGTCGCCAGTCCATCGCATGGCCAACACACACTCACACACACCTCCAGGGTTTATGTCAGATGTAAAGCTGTAACTAAGTTTTCCAACATCTTCACCAAAACAAAACTTTCTCAATTGCTGTGGTATAAGAGGAATGAAACACTTCAGGGTTTGCACATTATCCTGTTGTTGATTAGTTTCCTTCAGCAGCATGACACGGTGTGTATATTCTTGACATGGCAGTCCTGGTGGTTTAATTTTCAGTGCACTGGAATGCCCCATTATACACCGCTACAAGCCTAGACATCCTGGTGACAAAAGCCGGGTCACACACAGTGTTGGGCAGTGTATATAGATGTATAATGGTGCGTTCGGCTGCATTGTATTTAAACAACACAACATTATGTTCGTGTATTTAGGTTAAAGCATGACTTTGTGCCACCAGGACTGACATGTCAAGAATAAACACTCGTGGCATGCTGTTACGGGAAAATAATCAACATCTCTTGAAGTTAGGCAAAAATAAAACAAAATAGAAATGCAGCAGGAGCATATCTATGTTCCCAGGGTCCTAACCCTAACCAGGATACTAATGCTAATCAGGGTCCTAACCCTAACCAGGGTACTAAACCCTAACCCTAACCAGGGTACTAATCTTAACCCTCGGACCCGTTGAGAGCACATATATAGAACTGGGGAACCTAGGACCCTGGGAACATATGAACGACCTGAAACGCAGCTTGTCGAACCCGAGGGTAATCTGAAAATACTACCCTTACACCAAGAAACCACAAAAAGCATCTTTAAGAGCTTACTGCTGTACCTCTGACACTGGAGACTCGTTAAAATTAATTTTACATAGAGAAAACTTGGCCATAATCATTGATCACAAACATTTAATCTGTTTATTAGCAGCCGTACACATCCCTGTAAATGAGCTGTAACTATAGAAATGATAACATGCTAGAACGAGCGCATTAATCCTAAATCAATCTGTGATGTGCAGCTGCACTACTGTCAGAGTTCCTGATATATAAAAAAAATCAGTCAACACAATCTGACCAATACGAATCCAGAATTCAGCAGGGTTGAATCTCATTCTCTGTGTGTATCCGAAGGTGGCCTTGGGCAGCTCGGTGTTGGACTGGCGCAGATGCTAAGGTATGTATGTGAGTGTGTTATTGTAGCTAGCGTTTACCATTGGATTAATGTGCAATATTCCTGCATTGAGCCAATTTTCTACTTTTGATGTCTGAATTACGAGGATGTCATGTTCAAGTACTTTATAAAACTCTTTGTTAAATGCTAGACACCAGCTAACCTTTGACCAAGCTGAGAACTATATAGGCGTGGCCTAATATTCAAATGAGCATGCTTGAGTGACAGCTCTCTGTCTTAGACGCTTAAGGCGAATGTTCTCTTAAGTTGACAACCGCTATAGCTTACACAGGTCCCACCCTTTACATTAAAATGCACTGAATCTAAGTGTCTGGTTTTTTGTGAATCTTTCCGATCTTAGGCAGCAGTACGGCCGAGAAAACGTCATCCTGTCTGATATCAAGAAGCCGTCAGCAGAAGTGTTTCACATGGGTAATCAAATCTATTCTCTTTATGCAGTGAGAAGTATTTCATGCAGGTTGTGGTGTAAAATGTTCTTTTTGTTCACACTGTGTGAGTTGTTCAGGTCCCTTCGTGTACGCTGATGTACTGGATTATAAGAACCTGCGTGAGCTGGTGGTGAGTAACAGCATCACCTGGCTGGTGCACTACAGCGCAGTGCTCAGTGTGGCAGGAGAAACCAACATCCAACTGTCCAGAGCCATCAACATCACAGGTTCTCCTCTCCTCTTTTCCCTTCTCCTCTTTTCTCTTCTCCAATCCTCTCCAATCCTCTCCTCTCTTCTCTTCTTTTCTCCTCTATTCTCTTCTCCTTTCTTCTCTTCTTTTCTCTTCTTCTCTCGTCTCCTCTCCTTTGCTCTCTTCTTTTCTCCACTCTCCTTTCCTCTCCTCTCCTCTCTTCTTTTCTCCTCTATTCTCTTCTCCTTTCTTCTCTTCTTTTCTCCTCTCCTTTGCTCTCTTCTTTTCTCCTCTATTCACTTCTTCTCCCTTCTCTTCTCTTCTCCTGTCCTCTCTTCTCTTCTCTTCTCTTCTCTTCTTTTCTTTTCTTTTCTTTTCTTTTCTTTTCTTTTCTTTTCTTTTCTCTTCTCTTCTCTTCTCTTCTCTTCTCCTTAACTTCTCTTCTCCTTATCTTCTCAGGGTTGCATAACGTACTAGACCTGGCTCTGGAGAACTCCATACGTCTCTTTGTCCCCAGCACCATTGGAGCGTTTGGCCCCTCCTCTCCCAGAGACCCCGCTCCCGATCTCTGCATCCAGAGGCCTCGCACCATTTACGGAGTCTCCAAAGTTCACGCCGAGCTCATGGGCGAGGTCAGATTTTCATACCACACCTTTTTTTAGGCATCTTTCACCTGTGTGTTTTCCAGTGATGATGTTACTGTTACCTCACACAACTTTACGTACGGTTCACGTGTGATGAGTGTGATGTGAAAATGTTTTGGTAATGTTGAAATGTTTGCTATCAGTATCTCCACCATAAGTACGGTTTGGATTTCCGCTGTCTGCGTTATCCTGGAGTTATCTCATCCTACACGCACCCTGGCGGAGGCACCACAGGTGAAATTCACCCATTCACACAAAATACAGAACAATTGTGGACTAGAATTTGGACTTCAGGAACTCAAGAATCCAAGCTCCTTCAGTAACTTGTAGCTCGCTCTCTCACTCTCTTTAGACTACGCGGTCCAGATTTTCCAAGATGCTCTCAGCACTGGAAACCATGAGTGCTACCTAAACCCACAGACACGCCTTCCCATGATGCACATCTCCGACTGCCACCGGGCCACTGTCGAGTTCATGCAGGCTCCTGAATGTCAGCTCAGTCTGCGCACCTACAACATCAGCTCCATTAGCTTCACACCCGAGGAGCTGGTGGAGGAGATCCGCAAACACCTTCCTCACCTGAGGGTCACCTACAAATCTGACCCCATCCGCCAGAACATCGGTACCAACCAAACCACAAGCAGTGGGATGCTGAATAAATGGGAAAAAAATGGGAAATGCAAGATAAACAGATGTTGTATTCTTGAATACCTGAATGGATAAATAGCTGGATGGACAGATGAATAAATGGTGATAGATTGGTGGCTGGATTGATAGATGGAATAAAGGAAATCCTGATGTTTCAATTGTTCCTTTCTTAGATAAAATGGATGAATTAGACAGTGCTAAGATGAACAGATTATTGGATGGATGACTGGGTGGATTAAAGGAAATTGGTAAATGAGCAAATGGATAGATAAATTAGGTTTTGCACAAAATGATGGGTGGATCCCACTGCTTGTGGTTTGGTTGAATAGATAGATAGATAGATAGATAGATAGATAGATAGATAGATAGATAGATAGATAGATAGATAGATAGATAGA
>JAOVVH010000002.1:25496086-25511206 GCA_028566435.1 Scorpiodoras heckelii
CAGAACGGCCCGGACAGAACGGGAATCGAACCCGGATCGTCTTGCTGTGAGGCGACAGTACTGACCACTACACCACCATGCCTCCTCTAGTTTAGTGTAAATACACAAAATGATTTATTTTAGTCCACAAAGCTCACTGTGTTGGAATAAACATGGCAAAGGTTTGGCAAATGGGCGTGGATCATTTTAATGGGCGTGGCTAATAAAAATGGCCCCTGTTTGTCAGATATATTGGCTATCTTTATATAAATGTCTATAGAATGTGTTAACAACTGTATAAATATAAATTTCAGCTTGAAATTTTGAAAGACAAAATCCTTATCCATGTTGATTTATTTATAGTTTAAGCTTTTGGTTTAGAAGGGAAAAAAAGTGACTGTTGTTTGAAAGGGAAAAACGAAACAAAACAAACTACAAACTTCCGGGAAAATGGCGTGTCCCTGGAATGTCGCATACGTCACTGAAGGGGCGGGGCCAGCCCATTTTGGCCTGCGCGGTCGCTCTGTGTGGCAGAGAGAGAGAGACAGAGAGAGAGAGAGAGAGAGACAGAGAGAGAGAGGGAGAGAGAGAGACAGAGAGAGAGAGACAGAGAGAGAGAGGGAGAGAGAGAGACAGAGAGAGAGAGGGAGAGAGAGAGACAGAGAGAGAGAGAGACACTAAGTGACACGCTGCGTGGACGCGCTCAGGTACGCACTGCTTTATTCACAACACTTTACACCTCAAAACTGTTATTATTGTTATTATTATTATTATTATTATTATTATTAAAGTTATTAAACTCACTAAAGTGCGACGGTGTGCGCGTGTCCGAGAGTGTGTGCGCGCGCCAGCGTGGCGTTACTCTGTAACTTTATAGTAACGGCGCTGTGATGCAAAAAAATACCTGAAACTGTTTAATGTTCATTATCTGTTTATTTATACATGCAGAAATGTGACTGTTAATGAGATAAGAGTTAATAGCACACTTTATACTGTTCTTTATTTTGTTTAAGTGACCTCTCTGAAAAAAGTTTGCAAAGCATTTTGACTCCCAAACAAAAACAAATAAACAGAATAAAATACTGATTAAACGGGTTTAGTTAGAGAATAAAATGCAAGATATCAGATTTAACATATGCTTGGGGAAAAAAACAAATGAACACCCAGAGTGTTGATTTAACACCTTATAGTGTTTATGTAACTCCAAGTGGGTGTTCATTTGACTCACTTGGTTTTAATTTGACTCTCTGGGTGTACATTTGACTCTCTGGGTGTTAACTTTACTCTCTGGGTGTTCATTCAGCTCTCTGGGTGTTTACTCTGTGGGTGTTCATTCGACTCTCTGGGTGTTTACTCTGTGGGTGTTCATTCGACTCTCTGGGTGTTTACTCTCCGGGTGTTCGTTCGACTCTCCGGGTGTTCGTTCGACTCTCTGGGTGTTTACTCTCTGGGTGTTCATTCGACTCTCCGGGTGTTAACTTTACTCTCTGGGTGTTAACTTTACTCTCTGGGTGTTCATTTGACTCTCTGGGTGTTCATTTGACTCTCTGGGTGTTAACTTTACTCTCTGGGTGTTTATTCAGCTCTCTGGGTGTTTACTCTCTGGGTGTTCATTCGGCTCTCTGGGTGTTCGTTCGACTCTCTGGGCATTCATTCACCTCTCTGGGTGTTAACTTTACTCTCTGGGTGTTTACTCTCTGGGCGTTCATTCGACTCTCTGGATGTTCATTCGACTCTCTGGGTGTTCATTCAACTCTCTGGGTGTTAACTTTACATTCTGGGTGTTCATTTGACTCTCTGGGTGTTCATTAAGACTGGGGATTTTACTGTGTACAAATGAACAAGCATTTTATCTCGTACTTAAACTGTATATGGAGAAAAAGAAAGAAAAATAGCAAAAGAGCAAATATCAATATAAATGTGATTCCTTTACAACATACAGTCTCAAAAAAGATAAACAGAGAGATAGATAAGCAGATAGTGATAGAGAAACTGACAGCAAACTGTAGCATTCTTGAGAAATGATTGTAATTGTAGTAGTAGTAGTTAATTTCAGTCCACACCGGTTCCAGAGAAACAGGACGTTTCTTTTTATCTAGTCTCAGGTTTCAGCTTCACACCTGATCAAGAGCTTTTGCCCTGGAAAATGTCCAAAAGCATTTCACATCATTGCAACATGTTAAAAAGTATACAAATGTGTTTGTTTTGTGTGCCTAAGAATAAAAAAAGCACAATTTAAATTTGCAATACTTTAGGAGACGTTAAAAATGTTAAATGTGCATTATTGACCATAATGACTAAGGAATTAAATTCGGCCATGTCTGAAGGATTATATTGAGTCTTAACATAAGTGAACTCCTCATTTTCCTTTGCTTCCTCAGTGCCGAGTTAAGAAAAGACGCTTTATTAACCTAACCAGGCTTGTAGCAAAGTCCGTCCTGTTTATACTTTAACCTGCTCTTAAATGAAAATAACCCCGTGCCCTGGCACTGGAATGCACACGGACGGTTTGGAAATTTTTCAGGTTTAAGACCCAAAAGCACATTTCTAATCATGTTTGTTTGTTTCTTTTGGTACACTAGAATTCCGAGGAAAAAGGAGGTGGTGTGTTGAACCGCGTGGCCACGTTCTTCTCGAGGAAGCGACGGACCAGGACGTCATCTGATGGGACGGAGGAAAATGCGTCTCCTCTTTCAAGCCCCAGCAAGTTGGAAGACCTGAGTCAGGCGTCCACGGAGGGAGAAGAGGTCAATCAGAGGTTCTTCTCCGATAACGGGAGCCCGAGTGTGCAGAGCGTGGCTTCTGTCATCGCAGACGGAGGCGACCTGCCGTTTGCCGACAGTGACAGCAGCGGCAGTGTGAGAAACTTGGCGACGGTGACGAAGAGCAAAGACGAACAGAGCTCTGAGCTGCTGGTGGTGGAGGCGAGCAAGAAACTCCAAGTGTTTCTGGAGGAGATCAGCGTCACAGACGAAGGACCAGAGAGACAGGTCACACAGAAGACCATTAAGAAATGTACAGAAATTCCAGTCAAGGACAGCAGCGAGCCTAAATCTCCAGACTTCAGAAAGACAGCTCTGAAACCGGTTGTGGGGGGGAAAGGGAATTACAGCGCTCTTGCCGGGGTGACTCTGATCTCCAAGGTTAGGAGCGAGTCAGACTCTTCGGATCTAAGCAGCACTGAGAGCATGGGGAAGAAAACGTCAAGCCGGAGACGATCTCGCAAGCTGAGCAGCGGCTCTCAGGAGCCCTTAAGCCCTACAAAACCCTCATCCCCTGAGGCAGAGAATGGGTCTGCTCAGCCCTCGCCCTCACCTGTACAGACTCACAAAGCCGTGTGGGTGGAAACGAACCTGGAGGAGGAAGGAAGTGAGAGCAGCTCGCTCGGTCAGGTCACGCCCGTTCAACAAAGCCCCATGCTGGGCCTCAGAGCCACTCTCATCGCTCAGGACGCTCAGGATTCAGGCTCGGATTCATCCGTTTATCAGGACGCTGTGGAGGGAAAGAACGAAGACGAACCAGAAGCAAAGAGAACCCTGACTTCAGAGGAGACTAAAACTGAGAAACGGAGGAGCGTCAAGCTTTCCACAAGCGAGAAGTTCTTCGCCAAGAGAGTGTGGCTGAACTCGCAGTCGAGTTTGGACGGAGAACAAGAAGAAACGAACACGAAGACAAAGCCAGTAAATTCCCAGAGCAAGCAGAAATCTGAAGTCAGAATGTAAGTCATGTATACGAGTTGTGTTTGCGCTGCTCTCAGTGTATGTGTGTATTGTTGTATTAGTGTAATTGTGCTTGCATGCGTGCAAAAATACTATTGTTGCTGTGATCTAGACGAGATCTCAGCATGTAACCTGATCTCCTTTTTCCCATGAATTTCTATATGGACAGAGAACAATGATGTCCCATGGCTTTTAGATCACACTGGAAATAAAACCTTCATGAAAGAAATCAGAAAATTCAGATTTTCATAACAATTATGTATGCGAAGGATTTTATTCTTAAAAAAATTTATCTTAGGCTTGAGTCATGATTGTGTGACTTCCTTTGTCAGCTGAGTGGAAGTTTCTGAACTAGCGGTGTGATCATTATTGCAAAAAAAGCTAATGAAAGAGATTGAGAAAAAAGAGAGAGAGAGAAATGAGTATATAAGGAATTCATTTAATGATTATTTTTCTCTAAGCGTTTTGTTATCTATGACTCATGATCAGTTATTATACCGTGACTTTATGCTACATTGGCTGAGCCTTTATTATGGATTGGAGCAGTGTTCTGGTGTACAAACATGGCGTGTTTAAACATGCTTAATCAGAATCATTATTCGCAGGCATTTTCCTCCCAGTCGTAGCCTTTATGCATATGTAACGGACATTGCTTCTAGGCCACTGTGGCACTGAGTCATTGGAAAGAACTGAAAAGACACTCAGATGATAAAGTTTATGCTGTAGGCTATAATATGTGCTGATTTATGTCCGAATCTAATTATGTTCAAAACAAAAGTTCAGTGTAGTTGGATGCCTGGTTAATTCTTAGATGCGTCATTTATTCCTACGGTTGCTTTGTTGTTTGTTTAGTTGCCTGGGACTATAATTAGGGATTTTGGGAACAAATTGCAAAAGAAAAAAATCAGATTTGAGGTTAAAGAAGTGAATTATACTATAAGTCTTGAATTGTATCAACAGTTTTAAGCGTGTCAATGATTTAAACTATTTTTATGAAAGTTTGCATATCCTCATTTTTGGCTTTGAGATTAGAGCAGTGCCTGGGCAACGAAACATGTTCAGTTTTTTCTCTAAGTACAGCTCATTTTTTCCCCCTACAGTCTGCCAAGCCTCAAGAATGTCACTGTGGAAATTAAGAAGTCTGACCAGCAGTCCTACGACTCTGCAAGCGAAAGCAGTGATGCACCAGTGAGAGAGGAAGCTAACACGAAACAGCAGCTCGATAATGATGTAGAGAGTCCCTCAGAGCTTCCTAATAACATCACAGAACCCGGAAAGGACTCGCCAGAAATGCCCAGATACAAGGGACAGATCAGAGTTACAAGTTCAGCAGTTAGCAATCTGCCGAGCTCGACTGCAGCGTCTAAACGCGTGGACAAAGCAAGCAGCGAAACAAATGGATCACCGACTGGAAAGGGTCCAGCTCCGCCAGTGGCACCGAAGACAAAAGCCAGTGGGGGTCGAGTTACGAGCCACGCAGAGGCCACAAAAGAGGACAGCACAAGAAAGCCTGCGCAACATGGCGCAGAGAAAAAGCAGAGTAAATCTCCGACTGCAAAAGAGCAGCCTGGTGCGTTCACTAAGCCTGCAGACAAGTCAAAAATTCCAAAGAAGACATTTCCTGAAGTTCTGCCAAAACCAAGCAAAACACTAAACACAAGCGTGTCACCCGATGCGTCAGTTTCCTCTCCAGTTCAGACACGTGAGACGGCGCAGGCTGAGAGAAGTAAATCCAGCTCAAGTAACAGTGTTACAAAAGCCCAGGCACCACCATCACCGCCTGGTAAAAGTGACACCAGGTCACCTGTTAAGGAAGATGTAACCGTGGCTACTGTACATGTAGAACCTAATCGAGCACCTAAACCTTCTCATACCAAAGAACCAAAGAAAGGAAAGGATACCAAATGGACCGAGGAGAAAACGGAGCAGCCGTCATCTCCAAGTGGTTTAGAGGAAACTAAGGAAATGAGTGACAGCGTGAAGTCAAAAACACAACCACAAACTCCTACTGAAAAAACTCCCAAGAGTAGACCAATGAAACTTTCAGTTACTAAGAGCTCTAAAGTTGTCAACAAAACTGAAGTTGATAACAAGCCTCACACCCCTTCAGGGGCAGAGCAACCAGAAAAGAGTAGTACAAAGGAAAAGGCTACAAATGAAACACGAATCATCGGGCCAAAGAGTCCAAAAAAGCCCAAGGCTGAAGCATCACCAACAGGAAGCAGGCTGCCTCGGCTGACTCCGCCTGGCGCTTCAAAACGGCCCACAGAGGACGAATTTGATTACGGAGAAGATGACTCACCCATGCAACCCTCTGTTTCTCGTGCCAGGCCAGAAAACAATGATTCATCTTCAGTCAATGGTCCTCTTAGCCCTAGCAAATCTGTTGAACATGACCAAGCTGCTGAGAATGCTGTGGTGAAGGCTTCACCAGAAAACAAACCCTCGCCACATCAGAAACATCAGACTAAACTTAAATCTAGAAGAGAGGTGGAAAAAGTGAAAGTAGAACTTGGTGCAGACTCTCAGACTGCAGTACAAGTGTCGGATCAGAATGTGGACAAAGCAGAGGAAAAGCAGAGTGTGAGCGTGGAGATCACAGAAAAGATTTCCGACCTGGAAGTCTCTGAAGAGAACCAGGACAAGGCCAGTGTGGCTCAAGTCAAGGATCAGAGCGTGAACCTGGAAAAAGAGATGCAGAGTGCGAGTGTGAAGATCACCGAGCCTACAGCAGACTTGAAAAATCCACCTCAGGAACCTGTACAGGAAATAGATGTAGCCAAAGAAGCTCAGGATGTGACCATGAAGACCACTGAACATTCTGTAGATAGTGTGAAAACCCCACCTGAAGCGTCTAAAAAGGAAACAAATCAGGCTGCACCAGAGTCGAAAACTCGATCTCGAGCGTATAAACAGAAAACAGAAAAGCCAGAATTGATGCCAAGTGTGGATGATAAAATCGAGGAGAATAAACCAGATTTAAAATTAACTCAGCAGGCTGAACGGAAAACAGAGGAGGCTGAAACGGTGCCAAGTGTGGATAATGAGACCAAGGACCATAAAATAGACATACAATTAGCTCAGGAAGCTGAACAGAAACCGGTAAAAGCTAAAGAGAAGGCTGTAGAAGAGAGCACAGATTTGAGAAATCTGCCTGAAATCTGTAAAAAGGACGCCCAAGCCCAGGATGCAGAGTGTACAACAGAGGTAAAAGCTTCATCTCATGTTTATGAAAGCAAAATAGAAAAAGCTGAAAAATTACAAAGTATGGATAAGACCACGGATCATAGTGAAGATCAGGTGTCTGAAAAGAAAACGGACAAAGCCGAAGAAATGCCTAAATTAGACATTGGGGCTGTTGAGAGTAAAACAGACTTAAAATCTCAACCTAAAGTATCTAAACAGAAAGCGCACAAGGGTGAAGAAGTGAGCCGTACTTCAGAATTGACCCCAAGTCAAGCATTGAAACAGGAAGTGGACAAAGCTAACAAGTCGCAGCATGTGAGCATTAAGTCTGAAGAGCATGCGGCAGACCTGAATGCTCCACCTCAAGTATCTGATCAAGTGAGTGCTGAAAAGATCACTGTTGAAACAAAACCAGAAACAGGACCAAATGACTCTCAACTTACAAAAGCACTGGATATTGGTATCCCTCAAGTCAAACCAGATCTAATCCATAAAGAAAGTCTCCCAGCTGCAGACAAGGAGAAACTAACTCCTGAAACGGTGGATGAAATGCCAGTCAAACCAGCAGTGAGCGTCCATGAGGAAACCAAAGACCTTGAGACTGGAAAGGTTCAGCAGTCTTACACCGCACAAGATGCACAGGATGTATCAGAATCCTCTACAAAATCCAAGAGAGAAGAACAAGACAACATGGCGATGAATGGTCTTGCAGTAAACGCCCTGTCTGATACCACAGAGGAAGCAGGTCACAAGGAGGCAGAAGTTCCTGCGTCTGCTCAAGACCACAAGGAAGAACCAAAAGTCTTTAAATCATCCAATACAGAAGTATCAGCCATGGTGCAGGATGCACTTAAATCACCAGCCGCAGAGTCTGTCAAGGAAGATGTCAAAATCAAACCTGTTAGCAAGGAACATGTTCAGAATGGAAGTCTCAGTCCTGATCAGAAACCTGTAGTTACCAAAGCCGAGCAACCAAAAGCCTCAGAGCAAGTGACATCCCAAATGAAGCAGATGACTGAGGTTAAAAAAAACAGCACTACCAACAAGAACCATAAACCTGACCCCACAAAATCTCAGAATTCACCCAACTCAGAGAAACTACCTTCATCAAGTAATGCTTCTCCAAAAATGATGGCTCAAGAATTTCTTTTGGCCTCTAAAAAACTCTCAAAAAATGAGTCCCCATCTAGCTGGCTGGATGTGGACCAAGGTTTTGAGAAGAAGCAAAATAAGATGGAGAGGAAAACAGACTGTTCGGCAAGTAACGAATATCTCCTGGACGCCTCTGATGATTCGGAAGACTTCATACGCAAAGTCAAAGAGCTCTGCTCTCCTTTCTCTTTTCCTCCTAAAAAGCATGGACAGTTCAGGATGATTTCGCCTCCCTTTGCCATGCCTGCTATTAAAGAAGATCACTTTGAGAAAACCTTCGATCCTGAGGAGTTTAAGTTTGGCTTTAGGAAAACCACAGGCCCAAAAGATCCGTCTCCAGCCATGTTGATGAAGAAGAAAAGCGAAGAAGCGAGGAATAAACAGCTTCCGAAGCGCAAGGGAGCTGAAGATAGTATGATCTTTAAAGCACTGGCTTCCAGACGGGAACAAGATAAAACCGAGGAGGAAAAGATGACGGCGAATAAGGAGAATGGGGATGGTCAGGGGAATGGCGAAAGTTCTGGAAAGGTGTCTTCAAGGTTAGAAAGAATGTCCATCCTGTCCAACCTCATGAGCAGTACCAAGAACTTGAGATCTCAAATCCAGCCTGAAGCTGTTTCAGATGGAACCACATCTCCTGCAGTATCCCAGCAAGTTCCAGCACCAAGAGATACGAACAATGCGACGTCTGAAGTTGCACCTCCAGGGCAGGAGGAAAGGAGTTTGACAGATCTTGTGATACATCCCAGTGTTTCTGGCGATTCGCCAAAGAGCCCGCTCACTCCTCCTTCCCTTCCTAACTTTTCGGAACTCAAGCTTCCTGATTACCTGGAGAAGTACCTGAAGATGGATAAAGAATCCACTACTTCAGGTAGCTCTCAAAACCCAGAAAAGCCTTCCCTGTTCCCTGCAGTCCAGACGGAATTCAGCTCAGGAGTCCCAGACACAAATGCAGGTCTGAAATTGTTTCCGGAGCCTCCAGCACCAGTCTTTTCACCCAAACCACCAGAACAACAAACCAAACTACCATCACCTACACACACTCAGGTAGGTAGGAACTTGGTGTAAGTTTTCCGATCATGTTTCCACTACAGTAATGTTTGGATCTTATCTTGGAGCTTGTCTTCTCAACTCTCAAATCATGAATTATATACATCAGAGCAGAAAGAATGTAGACCCTCAGGGCTTCGGTTTATTGGTACAGTAGTATAAATTACACTTGACAAGTACAAGGGTAGCATTAAGGTGCTCCTTAGCCTTCTGAAGATCACCTGCCATGCTGGGGAGTGGTTCCCCCATAAACCTTTAAAATTTTTTGTTTTTTTTTAACTCTTTCTTGCATAGTGTCCACACTTAGATTGGACAATCAATTGAAGGCCATTTTTCATAAAGTATCAGATGGAAATCACACCAAATCCCTTGAGGTTTCAGATTTCCAACATCAGCTGCATCAGTCTTAATTCTGGATATCAACATGACATATTATTTTTCACAGAATAACTTGTGGATGAGAGTTAAGATGGCATTCCAAGGAAAAACACCGTCGCCTGATAGAAAAAGGCAACAGTGTTATAGAGTAATCAAGAATTTTAACGAAGATATTATTTTCTTTGCAGATAACGACGATAAGAGGCTTTCACAAGCGGCCCGGAAAGGTACTTTTGCAAATAATTCTGCAACACGATCGAACAAGTTGAAATAATGAAAATGTTCAGAAAACGTTCTAACCAGATGGTGTATCCTCACAGCTGGTGATCTTCCAGCGAGCCCAGTTTGGCGGCGAGGCGTACGAGTTGTTCAGGGACATAGACGATGCCACGTCATTACAGCTGTCCCCTGTTATCTCTCTGAAAGTTGTCAGAGGATGGTGAGGAATTTAGTTTTTTTCCAAAACGAGTATTGAAATGAATTTCTGACCTAGCTTTGATTTTTTTCTGGGGAGTTCTCACGGAAAAGCTGAACGTTTAAAATGAGCCGATGCTGATTTTACAATTTTATTTACACTGGGAAAGCCTTTTTAAAAATGTCCATCTTTTGCTTTATCGAACTGTTGATCACTGTGCTTAAGATGTAGAGATGTGCATGAGACTGTTATATTTGTTGACCTTTAAAGCAAAATAAAATCCTTGCACTGTGGCAGAGTGAAATCTGTCGCACCCCAGGCTGTGTTATGATCCAGTCTTGCCCGGCTAGTTTAGAGTGAGATCAGAGACTTCTATCCTGACTGGGTTTTGGACGTTAATGAGCTTTAGACACTGCTGTAGGCATCACATTCTCCATACAGTATTAAGTTCAAAGCAGGGCCGGGCGATATATCAATATTGTGATAAAATTCATGGTAAATTACTGTAATACACTTTTCTGAAATATCGTTGGTACGGGGATGGTATTTAATAGATTTTAATAATTGCTAACAAAATTGCAGAAATGTTTTTCATAATTTCAGATTAAATGGTAGTGAATGGATGATTTTGACTTGCCATAATTGTTTTCAAAACTTAATCTTCTTTGTCTTTTTAAGCATTGACAAAAATATTGTCATTCAGTTTAACATTTTTTGTTTAACTGCTGTGTTGTAAGTATCATGATATGGAGGTATTTTTGTCATGGCCCAGCTTTGGATCTGTGCATTTTAAGAGCAGTATAGTGTATTATATACTAAAATACCAGAAAAACTGGTACATCCTTGTTAATCCTTGGTAGGTCCCCCACAGGATCTCAGAGGGAACGTTGTACAGTCCTCAGACTGATGTTTGTTGAGGCCCCAGCATTGAATTCTGATGTTACTTGAGGCAGTGATACACATCTGTCACGTGAAATGATTCTCGCCAGTTGTTCTGGACGCACCGCTCACGTTCACACAGAGTCTTTTTACGGCCACACTGCTGTCATAAGTTTGAGGTTTTGCAGGAATTCTTGTTGTCACGGTTCACCCTCGAAATGCTCATATGTGAAAATCCAATCTTTGCTTCTACCTCTGAAATGCTACGACCCATCTCACGAGATCTAACTATTAAACCGTGTTGAAAATCGCTAAATCGTGATAACTTGCCATTCTCACCGCAGAAACAGCTCTAGAAGCTTCCATAGATGTCTATCGTTTTATATACACGCTGGTGGATGCAACCAATGACGTTCATAGGTGGTTTTGCTATGTATTTTGCATAGGCTCTAGGGTTAGGGTTTTACCAGTTTTTCTGGTACTTCAGCGTAATACACATATTTGTCATTTTAAACATTGAAGGTGGTAATTAAATGGCACTTTTGTGTAACTGCTAACTAAGTGCACTTTGTTAGGACACAGATAGCGAAATGGTTTTGCTTTAATTATGTAAAAGATGACTTGTTGAAATACTTTTACATTAGCCCCTTGTTTAAAATGAGCAGTCGTGCAAATGTGTGTAGATTATAAAGAGACGCGGCTTTAAGAATGAACGCTATAAGGTAAATTTCTACATCTATTTCAATTTCTGAACAAAACATAATGCTAGACATTCAGAGTTTGTGTTCAGTGCTTTTCTGAATTAATGAAGGTTGTACAAGGTGTATATAAAGGCTACATAATGCCCTGCTGAGTTGAATCAGACGTGTTAGACGTGACCGGGTCGACATCAAACCCATCGAGCCGTTTCCTTTGAGAGTGAAGAATGTTGAGCTACAATAAATATACCCGGTCTGGGTAAATATCATTACAAATGTTGTGTATCATTAAATAACCATTGGCCACGTTCCTGTCTGTCTAGTTGGCTGCTTTATGAGAAACCAGGATTCCAGGGACGGACCATCGCTCTCGAGGAAGGGCCGACGGAACTGATGAACGAGTGGGCGGAGCCAGAACCAAACCAGGAAGTAGGGCCAGACGAGATTCCCGTTCCGACCAAACCCATGGTGATCGGTTCCATTCGTCTGGTCGTCAGGGTAAGAGCTTTTGCATGACTATCAGGCTTGTGGGTTTGATGAAGAAGAGCAGAGCGGTTGTGGTTTTCAAAGTAGTTTTGTTCCTATACAATGATGATTGATCATTTTCTCCATATGCTACGTTTTTGAAAAATTTTGGCGTAAAGTCTGTTTAAATGTATATCCGTATGTTTGTGTTATTACATAGTGCTGCTATAGTGTGCACAAATTTGGTGGATTTGAAACCATTTTTTGGTGTCATTCTTGTGTAGCCCAAAATATATTGTTTATTCCACAGCATCACCAATAATTCCTAGCAGAAACTCGATGATATGTCAAGAACAACAAGGTGAATGTTTGTAGCATGTATAAGGACCTATCACTGTAACCAGCAGATGAATTGATTAGAGTTTGGAGCTGATCCAGACAGGATCAAGGTCACAGAAAGGTCAAATGTCTAAAATATAAATTTTTCTTTAGTAGCCGCCTCCATGTATATTTGTATTTGAGCCACACAAATGAGTTATCGGCAGTCAATGCCTCATTGTCGACACTGTCGGCTTGCTGTCTCTCCTGAACACTAACCTCGTGTGAGCTTGAATGAAGTTAAAACTGCTTTCACCTCATGTAATATAAAAGCAGTTCTGAAGTTAACATGCGTTTATATTTGGGTTGTGAATTCTGTCTGCTGCTGTTATTGACTGCAGTGTTTATTCTACTGCACGGTTCTCTGAGGGCCTCCAGGAATCTGCTGAAACAGCCATCGTTTTTGAGAAGAAGGTGATAATGTCAGTCTTGTGTGAAAGTCAGAAGCTATCAGGCCAGACGTTGGGGTTGGAACGTGGATTTGGCACAGGACAGGAATTCAGATTTAACACACTCATGCTGGACAGATTTTCCAGAGACTCTGGAATACTTGAGGACCTTCAGAGAGCTGAGGAGCTTCTGGTAATTTAAGAGATCATCATGATTCGTGGAGAATAGAGATCCCTTATTACCAGCATTGTACTTGATAATTGTACTTGGAAAACAATTAGCATGTCTTGGAAAACGATCGTAAGAGCATTTTTTGTTGTTGCTGTTAGGGTCACCTGAGTTAGGTGAAGTAAGCTGCTCACGTTAGCATGCTATGAGCTAGCAGGAGTTGAAAAAATGAGATTTTGTCAGTTAGGAGTCTGTCTTTTATCCTTCATCACGATGTTAATAATACAAAACTAACAATATTAACCTGATTGAAAATTAATCAACATCTTCCAACCAATCAGTACACTGAAGTACCAGAAAAACTGGTATAATTGGTAATACTTGGTAGGCCCCTACAGGACCCCCACAGCTGGCATTACTATGGATTTTGTATATGTACCAGTTTTTCTGGCACTTCAGTGTATATAAGATGCAATAAAAGGCTAATTTAATATGAACTGAAAATAATTACTGTTAAAATAGTGCTTTATTATAATAACTTGTATAATAACTTGGATTAATTAGTTTTTATATCTTTAATTTTGCAGTGTTTTAGAAACTCTGTCTAAACCATTTAGGAATTTATTTCTTGCTCTTCATTATTTTTTATTTTGATTTGATTTATTTAATATTTTTACTTAACTCTAACTCTGCCACTTAATCATTTCCCCGGCTGTGATTTTATTACTTTATTACGAGAGGTTTGAGCTGAAGCAGCTTGTAAGCCTGTGCTTGAGAAACTGCATTTCTGTGGAGAAACATAACATCATAATTAAATCCCAGAAAGGATTTAGGGAATTTTTTTGCAGAGTCTCTGTTTTATCCGGCACGAACATCGGCTGCGTGGCCTCGATTAGCAGTTTAATCCTCTGTGATGTGTTTATGGTTTCGGTGTTTAGTGATTCAAGCCTTACAGAATCCCAATGACCAAAATACTGACCGCTTTAGTGTTTACATTTCTGCAAAAGCAAATTCCAAAAGTCTGAGACTAATACCCAAAACTGTTTCATATTTTATTAGTTATCATCAAACTGGGCTTAGTTAATAATAATTGTGAAAGTAAAGTAATAATTATAAACAGTATACACTGTACTACACCAGAGGTGTTTTTATTTTGCATTGTTTTCATTTACCATTCGCATTATTTAAACGGGAATTTGCAGTTGATTTTATTTTATTTTTTACATTATCCAGATTTCTTATATTTAATTTTTATTCCAGTTTTATTTGTTTTTGATTTTTAAAATTATGTAAATGTTTTGCATTAGGCAAAACTTTTATAATTTATATTTTATTCCAGTTTTATTATTTTTTTTTTTATATTATTTAAATGTTTTGCATTAGGCAAAAATTTTATTCCAGTTTTATTTGTTTTTAATTTTTAAAAAAATATTTAAATGTTGTGGATTAGGCAGATTTTTTATATTTCATTTATATTCCAATATTATTTGTTTTTGAGGTTTTTTTTATTATTTAAATTTTTTTACATTAGGCAAATTGTTTATATTTCATTATTATTCCAGTATTATTTGTTTTTCTTTTTTTAAAATTGTTTATATATTTTTTTCATTAGGCAAATTTTTTATATTTAGTTTTTATTCCAGTATTATTTATTTTTGGTTTTTTAAAAATTATTTTAATTTTTTTACATTAGGCAAATGTTTTAGATTTTGTTTTTATTCCACTATTATTTGTTTTTGATTTTTTTTATTTAGTTTTTAATTTTTTTTACATTAGACAGATTTTTTATATTTTGTTTTTATTCCAGTATTATTTGTTTTTGATTTTTTAAAAATAGTTTTATTACATTTTTTTATCAGTGGCCTGTACACTGTGTGTGCTCTCGGTTTGCTCTGTAGTTTCTGTATCGCATATTCCCATGGATGGTGTTGGTGTTTTCTCCCTCAGGATTACAGCCTGCCTAGGATCGAGATCTTCTCCGAACCGAATGGAATGGGTCGTCTCTCCTCCTTCTGCGATGACATCGTCGAGCTCGGCTCATTCGGACGTCCGCACAGCGCCGGATCCATCAAGGTCCACTCCGGAGTGTGAGTGTTCGTGAGCATGCTCTCGGGTTACAGCAGTTTGTTTAGTGCAGAGGAAGCTGAAAGAGTTGGTGTGTGTGTGTGTGTGTGTGTGTGTGTGTGTGTGTGTGTGTGTGTGTGAGAGAGTGAGAGAGAGAGAGAGTGTGTGGAGAGAGAGAGAGATAGAGAGGAGAGAGAGA
>JAOVVH010000002.1:25648955-25664304 GCA_028566435.1 Scorpiodoras heckelii
GTAGGCACTTTTGAAATAAATGTGATGAAACGTCTATGAACTGTGGGTGATGTAGTTTAACTTTTTAATGTATGTTTCAGTTGCAACGTGCCGCATTACCCTAATTGGCAGATCGATTTTTTTATTTAAAAATATGAAAAGACGTCAATCATCTTTTAAAAGTTTCACTTTTATTAAATAAAGTCAAGTGAATAATGAGGCAACATTCAACAGTCGTTTCTGTTAAAATAGACCAGTGATAAACGGTAACAACATTTTCAATTGTCCTACGATGCTGACCTGCCTGTACAACACAAATCAAAATGTGTGTTAAATCCACGATTAACACACAATTAAAAATTAATTGTGCAATTAACACGATTTAAAAAATTTATTGCGTGACAGCACTAGTATTTATATATGCACTTGTATTTTCAAAGATTCTGTTAGACACTTGTCTTACCAGAGCTATCAACACAAAAAACCCTACTTCTTCTCCTCAAACGTCTGAAAGACATGTATTTGAGTAAATAAATAGATTTAAAGACAGCCATAAGACATCGGTAAGTCTGCATAACAGAGGGGACCAGTTCAACCCCATCTTCATATGTAACTACTGAGCACACTGCTGTACCAGTCAGCACTCTCCACACATCACATGACTTTTCAATCACGTCTGCATGACCACAGTGAAGCCCCGAAGCCTCCTCCCTCAGGTTTCAGGTCAGTAGTAGCTAAAATGTTGGACTATTGATTGTAAGGTCATGGGTTCAAATCCCAGCAACACCAAACTGCCACTGCTGGGCTCTTGAGCAAGGTCTTTAACCCTCACCTGCTCAGTCGTATAAATGATAAATATTCGTCAATGATCTACACCTGATCTCCTTCACATTCAACACCTGTTCTCCTTGCTGATTTACTACACAACCTCCACCTGATGTTTTCCGCAATGTGAACCTGATCTCCATCCTAATCTGCTCCATGATATCAAACTATTCTCTACCATGATCTCCTTCATGATTTCCATGTAATCCCCAACTTGGGTTCCTCCAACACAACCTTGAACCATTATTTTTTCTCTTACTGAGTCTTCTTAATAAGATTTGGATCTGATTTGATATCTAAATCAAATACATATTCCTACCTGTTCTCTCTGTTCTACCTTGGAAATGATAAGTCAGGATGTATTTTATGCTGTTCGAGTTCCAGACTCAGCACTTGACTTGTCTCACTAGCAGACATTTTGCAGCAATTGGCAAACACAAATCTGCTGCTGCTGCAGTATCTCACTGTGTTCTACAGCCATCAGATGCCCCTCCCCTTGGGTCATATTATACAGCATTATGTTAGTTTTCACAACATGTTGATGATCCACCACATCTGCATCACCTTCAGCTCCTATTATATGTAGATATAAAACTATGAACAAACTACAAACTCTTTCACATAAGGACATTTACTAAAATACCCTTTTCACCATCCTTCTTTATTACATCCTTACTAATTGTCTTCACTTGATCTCCTCATTGACCTCCTAATACTGATTCTCTGAATATCATTTATATCTTCTCCTATAATCTCTACTGAATCACCCTTTGAATTTCTCCATTTTCATCTTCTGACCTCTTCCATGACCTACTTACTTCTCCATTATCTTAACCTGATACCCTCTCTGTTGCTTCCATAATCTCTACTGGATAAGAGCTCTGACCTCCTCCCTGATCATCTCGTCTGCGAACATCTTGCTGATTACCCTCTGTTTTGAGCAGTTCTGCTTTCTGTAGCCAATTACACATTGGTGTAAATTTTGTGTTGATCCACTTTGTACTATTATATTTCACCTTTCAATGTCGAGTAATAATCACAGTTGGGAAGAGTTTAGGAAAATAAGTTGCAGAAAAACACCTGCAGAGGAACCAAGATCAGTGTTTGACTGAATAAGTAAGCACATGGAGAAGATCCATTGTCTACTCTTGATCTCCTTATTGATACACTAATATTGATTCTCTGAATACCATTTCTGTTTTCTCACATAATCTCTACTGAATCACCCCTTGATCTTCTCCATTTTCATCTTATGACCTCTTCCATGACATAATTTCTAATCTTCTCTATTATCTTCTCCTAACCTCATTGTTGGTCTCTCCCATAATCTCTACTGGATCAACTCCCGATCTGCTCAGTGCTCGATGCTTTTCTTATATCCTCCATTATCTTAACCTGATATTCTCTCTGTTCTCTTCCATAATCTCTACTGGATCAGAGCTCTGACCTCCTTCCTGATCATCTCCTCTGTGAACTTCTCCCTGATTTCCCTCTGTTTTGAGCAGTTCTGCTTTCTGTACCCAGTTACAAACTGGTGTAAATTTGGTGTTGATCCACTTTCAATGTCTAGTAATAATCACAGTTGGGAAAAGTTTAGGAAAATAAGTTGCAGAAAAACGAGGAGCCAAGACCATTGATTGACTGAATGTGTCATACCTGACTGTGTTGTCCAATCTGTGTGTAGTGAGGTACACTGTGAGATTAGCTGTGTATGATGAACATACGATGAGAGTGAAGAGCCACCAGCTTCCCAGTGCGATTCTCACCGATACTGAGGCAACCATCGATTCCACACCTGAAGCGCGCGCACACACACACACACACACACACACACACACACACACACACACACACACACACACAATTTCTATACTTCCTATAATTCCAATAGTTCCCATGTCAAATGGCACATCAAAAGTTAGCCAGTGTAATGTATGTGTGTGTGGGTGTTACCTTGCTGAGTGAAGGCTCCATAAACGACCCACACAGTGTTCATTAAGCTGGTGTTAGCAGCGCTGGGCGTGGTAGCACTCTGACGTGAACAGACAGACTGAACACGGCGCAGGACAAAAATAATCACTCCCACCACAGGCACGGCGACGCAGAGACAAACCCACACTGAGAGGTCAAAGGGCGCAAGGAGGGAAAAGATGGACAGCTTCTCCACAGACTTACTCATTAGGATCCCTACAGAGTAATCCAAATAGCGCTTAGTGAAGTCGACCACGCCCTCGCGCTCTGGTGTGATGGTGATTGCTGCAATCGCCATGTCTGCCCTCTGTACAGCACAAACAATACACACAATCACACAAGTGAGAGTCTCAGCTGCTCAAGAATATTTCAGTCATTACGATTCAAGAGTGTGAACATCTAAATGTACAACTCTACACTCTAGATCCACTCTAGGCCACGCTATGTTCACACTAGCAAGAAACAATGCAAGAAGCATAAATGGCCCTTATCCCTTAAATGCTCAGTTGTGTAAATGGATAAATGTAAGTCACTCTGTATAAGGGTGTCTGCCAAATGGCATAAATGTAAATGTCCTGCTGAACAGGCCACAAGCAGTACCAGTGATGGCCCACAAGAGGCAAACAACTTGTCACTTGCTGGTATGAACATAAAATCTAAATGTACATTGCTCTACTCCAGTGGTGTCCAACCTTGTCCAACCAAGCAGAAGCCACACACTACTGAAAGTCAAGATCCATTGATTAAAAACAGGTGGAATGACGTGTGAATGACCTGCTTGACTGGAAGGAAAACCTGCACCCACATCGGACCTTCGTGGATAAGATTAGATACTCCTGCTCTACTCTGTGCTCTGATGTAGTACACTACAGTACTAGTTCTTCAGTGCAGACTGTTGTATGATAATACAGACCTGGAATTTGAGACACTGGATATAGAGTTACATAAATTTTAAATAACATGAGCACTGTCCTGCGTTAAGTAAAAGAATCAAGCTAATCTAGCCTCAGACTAATAACTAGTGATTGTTGATTAGTAATTTATGATTGCCTTGTTGGTGAGTTCCCCGATCAGTCCGTCCCAGGAGCTATTGGGTTGCAGAGAGCCATATTTTCCATCTGCCACCTGATAAATCTCATATTTGAAGCCGAGTGTCTTGGCCAGAGCGTCCAACACGTCAATGGAGAAGCCTTTATATCGCTTTGGTTGTCCAAGCGTGCTCTCCACTGCCATGACAAAAGGCTCCTCCTGAAAGACACCACAAAAGGACACACTGTCATTCACACAGTTCCATTCATTAGGCATATACACAGTTCCATTGACCATTCACACAGTTAGCCAGTTTGACAGCTGAGTTAACCCTGATATTATGTAGGTTAGCACTACAATCAGCACAGTTTACATTTATGGCATTTGGCAGAGACCCTTATCCAGAGTGTCTTACATTTATCGCATTTATACAGCTGAGTAGTTGAGGGTTAAGGGCCTTGCTCAGGGGAACAACAGTGACAGGTTGGGATTTGAATTCATGAACTTCTAATCAGTAAGCCAATGTTTTAACCACTGATCTTCCACTTAAGACTACAAAACCCATCAGACTGATTTAAATATCTGATACTTTTCACCTACTACAGTCTAATAGGGAACATATGAGCTTAGCTCATCTATTATAGGGGCAGTGTAGCTCAGTGGTTAAGGTGTTGGACTGTTGACCAGAAGGTCCTGAGTTGAAATCCTACCACAGCCTAGTGGGAACTGCTGGGCCCCTGAGCAAGGCCCTCAACTTCTCAGTTGTGTAAAAATTAAAATAAGTGTAAGTTGCTCTGGATAAGGGCATCTGCCAAATGTCATAAATGTAATTATAGTTTTATATTACCTTTGCCATGCTGGAGAAAACACAGTCATATTTAGATGGAAATAAAGATGATGCTAAATAAACCATTGTTTATTTAGTGAGAATAAACACAAAAAGGCCAAAGAGAGAATGTTTTTCCGAGCTGATATAAAACACACACTTACTCACTGCAACACAAACAACATCAAACTTATTACACCAGCACTTAATTAGTGCTATTGTGATTTTTGATGTTAGTAAAGAAGAGATACCAGTGATGTCATGTTCTTTAAGCAGTTTAGAAAGGTCCAGGAAATAAGAGCATTCTGGTTGTAGAGTGATTGTACAACCTTACAACGTGTACAACAAGCTTGTGGAGATGGACGTAATCTGGCACCAGGTACTGAAGAAAGTTCACAGACCTCATGATGGACTGCAACTTTGGCTCAGGATTGAAGTTAACTGAGATGGAGTGCAGACAGCCATTAACCAATTTTTGTGCACAGCAACCTCTTGTCAGGAGTTTAATTGAAGACCTTACAGGTAGCAGGTAAATTACACAAAGGGTTTTCAGGAGATGATGACCTGGCTCTAGATGAGGTTCATGTAATCAAAATCCAGGTCTGTATTGCTTTATAGAGGAAATACAACTTCTATGCTGAACCTTTTCCTTGGGGAAGATGTTGGAGTGAATCCTGAACCCATGTAGTCTATAATGTCCTGATCTCAGCAGTGATAATTATTGAGAAATAGCAGTAGCTTGTTTGCAAATGGCTTGGGTTGTTTTTAGGTACAACTTTTGTTATTGATTTGTTCTGCATTATTGAGTCAGTACAAAAAGATTTTATATTTCCAACGTTACATTTCCACCAAAAAAAATTATACAAAAATGTTTGTATGAAAGCAACACATTACATAGCAGACCACATTTCAGGCAAAAAACATAATGAAGGCTGCTGGGTTTTACTGCAAAAAAAGAAGTAAGTGTGACGGTGAAAGTCTCCAGAAGAGCTGTGGCAGATTCTCCAAGACACTCAGTGATTCTTACCAGCTAATTACTGTACAGTACAATGCAGAAGTCTTAGACACATGTAAAGAATTGCTGTAAAGCAAAGACGCCTTTGATGTTATAATAATGAAGATGTTTCTACATAAAAGAAAACATTATAAAGTCCAGTAAACAGTAATAAACTAACGAAGTCCATATTTGCTGTGTCTTTTTCTTACACAGTGCTCCCAGGTACAATTTACTGAGTGTCTTGGAGAATCTGACACAGCTCTTCTGGAGACTTTGACTGTCACACTTACTTTTTTTTGCTATAAAACCCAGCAGCCTTCATTATGTTTTTTGTCTGGAAAATGGTCTGTTATGTAATGTGTTGCTTTTGTTACTGACATACAAACATTTTTTGTGTAATATTTCATTTTATTAGTTGGAAAAGTAAGGCTTGGAAATATCAAATCTTTTTGTACTGACTCAATAATGCAGAACTCAAAAAAACATCAATAACAAAAATTTTACCTAAAAACAATAGGGTGCCTAAAACTTTTGCACAGGACTGTATATACATTAGAAACAAGTTTAAGCTCCAAATCAACACCCTTCCGATCACTACCAAAGCACAAAATTTGCTCAGACTGGCCCAGAAGTGAGGACTGGGTGAAAATGGGAGGTGAAAGTAAAGATTTTTTACATTGATCAGACCTTGGTAGGGGAAAGAAGTTGACATACTATCATAAAGCCAAGCTACAAGAAGGGGCCTGGGGAATGGTAGGAGAAAACTGGTTCAGGAAGCAAAGAACATACTGCAGTCCAGTAGAACTGATATCCCATAGCGTCAGTCCCAAAGAAAAATATTCATAATCCTGGCAGCAATATCCTACCAGGCTCAAACTATTTATTCTGCTAGGAAATATCATTCACTTTCATGGCCTCTGTGGTTGAAGGGAGGTACTCTAGAAATGTCTGCCCCACAGCCTTCGGCATAGCTTAATACCATTAATGACAAACAAATCCTAAATACTACTGCAAACAGGATCTACGGTCAGATTAACAACTGCAAAGACCTCCAGCTAGCTGAAAAAAAACCCCAAAATCTATTTATTAGGTACTTTCCATCTTGCAACTGTACAAGAGTGGGAGACTTTGGGAAGGTTAAGATATCCCTACATGCTCTTACGAACTAAGCCAAATAAAGCTAAAGCCCTGATTACAATGTTTACAGCTCTGTATGCTTTTAAATCTGGTATATTTTACTGATCTCTTAAGCAGGATATCCCACGCTGGGCACTTCACTCAGCCGAGGCAGGTATACTGTTATTTAAGAGGATCAATTGTAGCTCAATTATTTGAAGAGGTTTTTGTCTGAAATAATGTTCCAGAGACTATTAGGAATCCATGTGAAGGAATAGGAATCATCTAAAGAAAAAAAAAAGAAGGTGGCTTTAATCTGAACCCACACATTTCTGAGCAAAACAAGAAAAAAAATACTGCATACATACTGAGAATTAATTATCGACTGAAGAAGATATGAGGACATGAGGTCTCCTGAACCCGAAGAGAAAAACATTTGGTGCTAGATGTAAAGCATGCCTCCATAATATTCACACAATCTCAGAAAAAATCATGTTGACCTGAAGGATCAGCGTGAGACTGTAAACTTCCCGAGGGCCCAGAAACCAGGGTGATACATTCATCAGGGGAGCAAAATCAAAACAACATCATAAATAACAAAAGTCTGAACTTACATCAGGTGTCTCCTTGATGGAATAGACATATTCAAAGGTAAATCAGAGAAGCTGATTTACTGATATCAGGCACTGAAACTGCTCTTACTGGACACGTTATTTACCAGGGTGAGTCAAAAATTATCCACACTCTGGCTGTGGAATTTATTTTAAACAACTTTCAGAAAAGACAAATACATCATTCAATCATTTTTCGATATAATCTCCCTGCTTTTCAATACACTTTGTCCATCCGTCAACAAGCTTTCATATTCTGTCATCAAAAAATGTGGCTGCGAGCCACAAATGCACTGCTGTCTTCAGATGTGAATCTTCATCCACATAGGGCTTCTTTCAGGGGACCAAACAGGTGATCAGGATCAGGACTGTAGGGAGGTGACAAAACACTTCCACCATACTGTGTACAAATTCTTCGATAAATATCAGCACCAGACACACCATCAGACCACAAAAAAACAAATCACAGCATGCTGCTCTTCTTTCGTGCAAATCACAAGTGGGGCAGCCGTTGTTTCTCGCACCGCAGTCACAAATAAACAGACGTAACATGTTCAGACCTGCACAGCGGTGACTGGAGAGACAGCGACCTTGTACAGAAAGTGGCCAATGGAAGTTTTATTATAGCCAGAGTGCGAATCATTTTTGACTCACCCTTGTAGTAATTAATGCATCATTTTGAGATACCTTTGTGTAACTGTAAATGTCAGAAAGGTATAAAAATGATCTACTTTTACTGAATATTTGCAATAAAACTGACCAACACATAAAAAGAATCTCATCCTGCACAAGATCTACAGATATTTATTAAATCCAGATTAAACATTTAAACTAGTATATTAATTTTAGTAAGTAAAGTAACGAAGAACAATGTTATTTATATTGCACATTTAAACCAAAGTGCTTTACAATAAAAAAAGCAAGAAATTTCCACCCCGTAATCACCAGGTTCACATTAACACACTCCCTAAGCCACAATTCCACAGTTTAACAGCTGCTAAAAGCTAAACAACAAAAGCATGTTTTAAGCTTGGAAAATCTCCTTTTTGTTGAAAATGAGACCAAGGAACAGTGAAATATTCTTGGGTCAAAGATCTTAAAGATCTTGAGGGTACATACATACAAAGCATGTCCACAGTATATGCAGGGGCAAGTCTGTTCCATGCTTTAAAGACCATTAGTGATATTTTACACTGGCTTCTATAAAGCACTGGGAGCCAATGCGAATGCAAGGATGCCAAGATTATAGTGATTTGCTGTCTTTTTTGGTACCAGTTAATAATCTGGCTGCTTTATTCTGAACTAATTGTAAGTGCAAAAAACGATGCTTCATTAATTCCAAGATACAGTGCATTACAGTAATCCAGTCTAGATCAGACAAAAGCACAAATGAATGATGAAGTGTTAAGAAATGATTTTAGTTTGGAGATTGTTCTTAGCTGGAAGAAAG
The DNA here is from genome assembly GCA_028566435.1 of Scorpiodoras heckelii. NCBI lineage: Eukaryota > Metazoa > Chordata > Actinopteri > Siluriformes > Doradidae > Scorpiodoras > Scorpiodoras heckelii. Next base: position 25,657,760 of record JAOVVH010000002.1, read on the forward strand.
TCCCCTTGATGACGGCATATATTTGCTTCTAAAATTTGAATTCTGAGTCAGAAATGACCCCAAGGTTTTTAACTTGTTAACTTGTTTTATTAAATATAGTCCTAACGGCACTATGCATCATGCATTCTCAGAGTCAAAGGACGCATCCCTTTGATTTGCTCACAAACTCATTTATTCGAATGCTTTCACAAATTCCTGAGCATCATTTTAACCCTTGTGTAGTCTTAATATTCTCTACACTCCCCAAAATGACCCGCCGACACGAAACCCCTAAAATAAAGCCGCTTCACTGAATTTTAAATCCCAAATCTATTTTGCATGAAGAAACAATTTATTACTCATTATAAACTTCTATCTTTATCTTATAAGATTATAAAGATAAATATCTTTAGCTATATCTGGAATATCTGGTTTTTCCTTTGTAACCGTGCAGAAAGTTTACATTTAATCTTTAGTCACACAGCAGCACTTTATAGCCTCTGACTGCATTCCCCATTAGTAAACAATACTTTCAAGAAATGTTGATTTTGTCTGAAATTTTGTTTATTTTGTATGAAGTTGTTTTTATTTTGTCTGTGAATTTCAGGTGTGTGGAGAAGTTCAATCAGTAGTGCATGTGTGACTAAGTGATTTTATAACTGCTGGGTCAAAAATGACCCTAAGACAATCTTTGCACCATGATGGTGCACAGCTTTTATGAAAATGTTTAAAAAGGCAATGTTTCACTTTTGCTAATGTTGGGATCACTTTAGGAAAAGTCATCAAGTTCCAAGTTTAGGGGGTTTTCTCTATGGCAAACGTAGTTGCGGGTCATTTTTGACCCTTAAGACAACACAGGTTTTAACTCAGGGCATTGGTGTAAACCAAACAGTGCAGAGAATGTTTTTCCTTGGACTTTGGTGTCAAGGGAATCTGTTAATAGTACTTGGTTAAATCCACGGTTATGAAAAATTAGCATTGTTCAGCCAATTCACGAGTTTGTTTCCTGAATAGGCATCAGAATTACAAACAGCATTCACCATGCATTAGTCTACGGTACGTAGAAACAGACTGCTTCATCCAAGCATTTTTCCTAATATCTTCTGAACTACTGAAATTCTTTCAGGCTAGCACACAACCAGTTTCAGCTCGATTTTACTCAGTTAGATGTTATTAGCGGTATCACCTCTCTCCACTGTTTGAGGAGCTTAAGGTGAAAAATTTGCTGTGTCCATTCACAATACCTCATAGCTGATCTGCTGTGTGACCTTGACCTAGATGTGGGGAGCAATACGAGGACAATAATAAGTTGGGAGCACGTATTGTAGAGCCACTGGCACCTCTCCTGAGCCTTAAAAATTCCCTTTCAAGAAGTCAGATAAGAGCAATGAATTGTTAAAGTGCCACCATTTAAATGAACGACCTTCTTTGGCTTCTAAGGTTCGAATCCTTCAGAATTTCTGCATGACTGTGAAGGGCCTATCTCTTTTCTACAATCTCAGTATCCTTCTAGGGTCAAACAGACCTGCTCCAGAACTGCTGTGCTTATGAGTTTGTAATTGTTTTAGTTAACGTGCTCTGAGTCAGGGGGCCACACCTCAGAAATAACTCTGACCATACCTCTGTTAGGTGATAAATTTCTGATAATAATGCTCACACAAAACGTGGCTACAACAAAAGCTATTCCTAGAAATGACATCTGTGTTTTGGCAGTGGAAGTTCCAAACATCTGCAATTACAACTCAGTTCAGTTCAATTCTGTTTATATAGTGTTTTAAACATTGTATTGCTACAAAGCAGCTTTACAGAAATATATAAATTCTGGATATAAAGTTTAAATTTAGACATGTAATTTATCCCTAATGAGCAAGCCTCTCAATGAACGACTGTGATGAAGAAACCACGAGAGGAACCTGATTCAAAATGGAGCCCGTCATCATCTGGGAAACACTGGACAGTGTTACTGCAAATAATTTCTGTTATAATTGTACACTGAAGTACCAGAACAATTAGTACTGGAGCCTATGCAAAATGCATAATAACGCCACCTATGCACGTCATTGGTTGTGTCCGCCAGCATGTATATAAAGCGATAGACATCTGTGGAAGCTTCCAGTGTTGTTTCCTTGTTAGAATGGCAATTTCTGCGATTTTGTGATTTTGAACATGGTTTAATAGTTGGAGCTCCTGAGATGGGTGGTAGCATTTCAGAGGAGAAAGCAAAGTTTGGATTTTCACGTATGTGCATTTCAAGGGTGAACCGTGACTACAAGAATTCCGGCAAAACCTCAAAGTTATGACAGCAGTGTGGCCGTAAAAAGTCTCTGGGTGAACATAACCAGCATCGGCTGTCGAGAATCGTTTGACGTGATAGGCGTGTAACACGGCCTCAAATAACATCAAAATTCAATGCTGGGCCTCAGCAAACATCAGTATGAGGACCGTGCAACATTACCTCCAAGATCCCGTGGGGACCTACCAAGGATTAATTTCTATACCAGTTTTCTGGTACTTCAGTGTACACTATATATTCACAAAGTTCAACTGTTTAACATATGAAATAGCATCAGAGTTACCGTATTTCTGAATTCATTCTAGTTTTCACATGAAGTTTATTTTGTTAATTAACTGTTCAGTGGTGGAGACTTGAGTACAAAATTTTAACAGTTCTAAGGCCATCACAGCAAGCCATCTTAATACAACTGTTCATTAAAAAAACACCCCTGGATTGTCCCGGGCTGTCATTTTGATTAGGGAGAAGATGATCATTGGTAGGGTCACAGACAGGGAAGGAGAAAGGGGTTAGGAGACATACACCATGTTGTGGACTGTTGCAGTCTTTGTGTAACTTTATTACTGCTTTCACTTCAGGCTGATAAATCTGTCATTGCTGCTTCTGTAGGTTATTCAGAAACGGGAGGACATGTACAATACACAACTGTGCTTTGTATCCATGTCATGTCATGCTCTAAGGAAGCTCTCAGATTTAGGGAGCAGTGGACCTGCTTGGAGAACACAGCAGACCCTGGCAAAGCTCTGAACTGAAACTGTTATTTATTACACCACTGAGTGCATCAGACAGTTGAGACTATGATGGAAAAGAAAAGAAAACACGGCTTCGCAGCTTGATCAACACAGCTCGGTCCTGAGAATCGCAGAAATACTGTACATATCTGAAAACAGTTTGGGTGTGCTGCGTCAGTCACTATGCCTTGGAAGTTCTCTCCTAAGGGGCTTTGTGAAATGTCTCAGACACTCACACAATGATGTTTACCAGAATGTTAAATTACATACCAGTAATGTGGCAACTCTCAGTAAAAGCCCTTGCATCCCACTGTCCACTTTGCTCTCCTTCAAACTTCCATTCATGCCACGGAGAGAGTCCCATACTGCTAACTGAGAGATGGATGGAGAGAGAGAGAGAGAGAGAGAGAGAGAGAGAGAGAGAGAGAGAGAGAGAGAGAGAGAGCTCATAAGATAAAATGTCAACTATAAAAACAAATGTCAAAGTGAATTAAGGTGCATGAATTCTCATTGAGTTTCACTGGTTTCTGGAGTCTTTTAGGGAACTAAGCACAATTCATACCACAGACATTAGTATTACTGAGAATAAATGATGTTTTAAGAGTCATCTTATGTGGATGGAAATTAAATATAAATCCTTATGCTTCTAGAAGTAAGACAGTTTTCCTTGAAGATATTTCACCACCAAATGCACAAATCAAACCAGCTTCCATAGAGCAGACGGGTGGAAATGATTTGATTGTTCCATTGAAATGATGGATTTCAAAGCAACACGAGTGGAATGGTCAGGTCATTATTAAATATAAAATATACAGTTGTGGCCAAAAGTTTTGAGACTGACACAAATTTTGGTTTTCACACAGTTTGCTGCTTCAGTTTTTATGGTGGCAATTTGCATTAACTCTAGATTGTTATGAAGAGTGGTCAGATGAATTGCAATTAATTGCAAAGTCACTCTTGGCCATGAAAATGAACTTAATCACAAAGACCCCATTTCCACTGCATTTCAGTCCTGCCACAAAAGGACCTATCATTAGCTCAGGAGAAAGTGTTAATGAGGACAAGGCAGCTTATATCACTTTGTCATGTTGACTGAATTAGAAGAACAGACTGCTTGCTTTAAAAGGGGGGTGATGCTTGAAATCACTGTCTTCTTCTGTTAACCATGGTTACCTCCAAGGAAAAACACGCAGTCATCATTGGTTTACATCAAAAGGGCTTCAGAGGCAAGGACATTGCTGCTTGTAAATCAACCATTTATCAGATCACAAGGCAAAAATGATAACTAAGTAGCTCAGTGAACAAAACGTTTGAAATTTTGGGTCCATGGCCAGGAAACTCCCCAGATCTCAATCCCATTGAGAACAAACAAAAACACAGAAATTGTGAGCACTGATTAGGCAAGAATGGGTTGCCATCAGTGAGGACCTGATGTTCAGCATGCCAGGGTGAATTGCAGAAATCTTGAAAAAGAAGGGTCACCATCGTAAATAGATGCAAAAACACTGAAGAAGCAAATTTTGTGAAAACCAAAAATTTGAGTTAGTCTCAAAACCTTTGGCCATGACTGTATATTCAGAATGTGAAGTTCAAATGTAAGTACTTATATGTACATAAAAATGCAGAAACCATTTGCATAATACATAATTTAGCAATCACACTTTTGCAAACAAAAGTAATAAATATACTAAGGACATGCTTGAATGCAAGTGAGGTATACACTCTGAAACACATGCTCCTGAATCTGTAGCACTCCTGTAGTAGAGATGGTAGCAGATTTGGCCTGTCCTGAAATGATTTTGGCACAGCTGGCATGGACTCTGTATACACTACGTGCTCGCTGATCAACTGAATTTATAATTCAGGGGTATGACATAGCTCATTCTGCAATAAACTTTACTTTAGATTCCTGTTTTATAGCCCTTTAGCTAATTATGGTCACTTTGATGCAATTAAGTTTATAGCTTAGTGGTTTTTATGTCTTCCAAGAAATCTGGCTTATGAACCTATAGAATAAATAAGTATAGAATATGTTTAGAGATATAAAGAATAACTTAAAATGGCTTCAAGAATCACAAAGTTGTTATAAAATGATTTGAACTGGTTTGGCATTTCATATTTCTGACTGTCATAAAGTGGTTTAAAACATATTTCAAAGAATGGACATATACGCTGAAGTAGTTAATCCTTGGTAGGTCCCCTACAGGATCTCAGAGGGAACATTGCATGGTCCTCACGCTGATGTTTGTTGAAGCCCCAGCATTGAATTCTGATGTGAAGTGTGAAATTCTTGCCAGTTGATGCTGGTCATGTTCACCTAGAATCTTTTTTACGGCCACACTAATGTCGTAAGTTCGAGGTTTTGCCAGAATTCTTGTAGTCACGGTTAACCCTTGAAATGCTCATACGTGAAAATCCAAACTTTGCGTCTGCCGCTGAAATGCTATGACCCATTGCACGAGCTCCAACTATTAAACTGTGATATCGTGATAACTTGCCATTCTCACAGCGGAAACAGCTCTAGAAGCTTCCATAGATGTCTGTCGCTTTTTACACACACTGGAGGACACAACCAGTGATGTGAGTAGGAGGCATTGCTATGTAAGTGCCGGTTTCTCTGGTACTTCAGTGTAAATTGTTTTAATCAGTCAACAGTTACATACATCTTGGAATCTCTGGCAGACACTGTTCCACATTAACAACATATTAAAATATGTTCCAAAAATGTGTACATTAAGTACTGAGGAAACAGGTTTCTGACGTCCTGAATTTCCTCTGGAAGACTACTCCAAAGTTTATGGGTGATGTAGGAAAAATATCTTCTACCATCTGAGCTGTGAGGATCCTCTGGACTAACAGGAGTCCTGCTCAGCTAAGTTCACTTCTCAGGATAGGCTATACTGCTTCAGGAGATCAGCAAGAAACAATGGATATGCATATGCATAACATTCGCATTCAGAACTTTAAACATTGTTATCTGAGACTGTGTAGAACCCCCCCCCACACACTTTTCTCCCTAATTTAGAACATATTCAATTCTCACCCATCGGTATTTCTCCCATGCCACATGACTGAGCTCCCAGCTATGGGCAGCTATAGCATCAGCTGGACTCGAAGACTGTGTAGAACTTAATAGGCAGTCAGTGGAACTAGAATAAGACTGGATTAATATGTTGTGACTTTCTTTTTACTGGTGAGGACCTGGCCTGCTGCTTTTAACACCAAGACTCTTAAAATAGTCCAATTTCTCAGGTATGGAAGCATGCACTAGTTTCTCAGCATCATGCTTGGTTTGCATATATCATATTTCTGAGATCATTCTAAAATAATACTAAAAAAGCTTTAGAAATGTTAGTTCCATTGAAATCACTGATAAACCAGCACCTAGGGTTGAAACATGCTAGTTATAATTTTTGTTTAATTAATTTTGTTTCCTTTTGTGTCACCCGAGGTCAAACGCTGCCAGTCGAGACTGTCGTACCGACAATGCTGCTCCTGCTAGAAGTGATGGAAATCTGTTGTGTTTGAAGAACTCCTGTCAT
>JAOVVH010000002.1:25702355-25715535 GCA_028566435.1 Scorpiodoras heckelii
CTTTCAAAGGTTGCTCTCTCTCCCTCTCTCTCTCTCTCTCTCTCTCTCTCTCTCTCTCTCTCTCTCTCTCTCTCTCTCTCTCTCTCTCAATCTATTCCTCTGTGTCTCTGTGTATACTTCTCTCAATTCTTCTGTCCATCTGTCTTGCTTTCCAGTTTCCTGTCTCCATCTCTATCTCTCCAATCCATCCCTCTGTCTCTGTGTCTCCGTGTTCATTTGTCTCAATCCTTCTGTAAATATGTGTCCCTTTCCAGTTCTCTCTCTCTCTCTCTCTCTCTCTCTCTCTCTCTCTCTCTCTCTCTCTCACTCACTCACCAGGTTTCAATTCAGTCATTAATTCCTGCAGAAGCTGAGAAGCTCCAGTCTGATTTCATTCTCATTCCTGATACTCACTACATTTTAACCATTTGGACCATGTCTTTCCTGAAAGTTGTATCACCTGGTACAATGAGTTTGGCACTAAATTCACTCTGGAACAGGACTGAGCTTTCATTGAGACAGTTAAGCACACTGCAATTTATCACCATGTCCAATTACCATAAATGATTTTACAGCTGCTGCTAATCGACTGTGTTAGCATCTGCATGCTGAGGGGAAAATGTAACACTGCGTGTGTTTGTGTGTGTGTGTGTGTGTGTGTGTGTGTGTGAGTGAGAAAGAGAGAGAGAGAGAGAGAGAGAGAGAGAGAGAGAGCATGATGTCTCATCATTATAACAAATAAGAGCACTATAATTTCAGATGATTTGAGACAGATTGAGAGTGAGAGCGAGAGAGAGCGAGAGAGAGCGAGAGAGAGAGAAAGCGCACCTCATAGTAGTGATTCTCGCTCATATTTACTTGATTGACAGGCACTGTGATTACCCATCCTCAATTGTGTGTGCGTGTGTGTGTGTGTGTGTGTGTGTGTGTGTGTGTGTGCGCATGATCTAATACCCTGTGCATTATCAACACAAACAGAAATGGTATAAAACCTAATGGCAGCATAATCACTAATCTGTCTGTCCATCCTTCCATCTACTGTTTTTTTTTGTCTCTCTGTTTTTTTATCCCCATCTTTCTGTCTGTGTTTCTGTCTGGACACCTCTCTGTCTCCTCTCTGTTTGTCTCCCAGTTTTTCAGTCCTTCTGTCTACCCATCTGTGTATTTCATTCATTACATCTGTCTGTCTGTCTGTCTGTCTGTCTGTCTGTCTATGTATCCATCTCCCTCTCTTCCTAGCTATCTGTCACTGTATCTATCTTTCCCTCTGTTTAACTCCCCCTTTCTGTTTTCTTGTTGTTTTGTCTGTCTGTCCGTCTGTCTGTCGCACCATCATTTGCACCCCATCATCTGTGTGTCTGTCCATTCATCCTTCTGTTGTTCCATTCATTGTTCCTTCTTTTAGTCTGTCTATCCACCTATCCTTCTGTCCATCTGCATGTCTGTCTGTCTGCACTTCTGTTTGTCTCTCCCTCTTTCTGCCTGTCTACATATGTATCTGTTTGTCTGTCTTTTAATCTGCCTCTCTTTATGTCCATCCATCCATCTATTCATCCTGCTGTCCATTGCCCTGAGCCACAGATGTGCTTCTTAAATGTTTGCTAGAACAGAGTATAAAGGGATAAAAAAATACAAGTTTATGGTTAGAGGGAAGACATTATGAAAGGATGGAGAGAAGACATAATGGTGAATGAAGGAAAGACATGATGGGGATGAAGCAGTGATGAATGGATAAAGTAAAGGTGCAATAAGGCATTAAGAGAGGACATGAGAAAGAATTAGGATGTGATGTAGGGATGAAGGGAAGGCATGATGGATGAAGGAGAGATGGCAGGAATCCAGCCTTTCAATCAGAACGGATGAAGCAGAGACAAAATGCAACACAACTTGTGGCCTTAAATGAAAATCTCTTTTCATTTCCTGACGGAAGAAACGAGCACTGCAGGAGAGAAAGGATAGAAAGAAGAGGAGTCATTTCTGGAGGCAATTACCTCTGAAAACACACACACACACACACACACACACACACACACACACACACACACACACACACACACACACACACACACACAGGAGACAGGGGCAACACTGCGACAAAGCTGAGTGAGGAAATCGGTCACCAACACCAACAGGATTATAAAACAGCACAGACCAAAATAACAAATCTTGTACTTTACCAGAATGCGAATGTGCCAAAGTTTTTTCCCATAACAGCACAGGGACCATTTTATTTAGACTCCACAGAGGTTTTATACAGTATTTAACATCAACCTATTGTACACAAATGTTCAGCATTTAGTAAAACATTTCAATACACTTTGTTGAACATTCTAATCCTAACTCTAACCCTGAACACAAGCCTAACTCTAACCCTGACCATAATCCTAACTCTAACCCTGAACATAATCCTAACTCTAACCACTGGTACAGTGATGTTTCAGTTGGGTCCCACTGGTGAGCCGGAGCAAATAAAGGAAGTGTTTCCACAATTCGTTTAACACAATCAGGATTTAACCCTAACCTAACTCTAACCCTGACCATAATCCTAACTCCAACCCTGACCACAAGCCTAACTCTAACCCTGACCATAAGCCTAACTCTAACCCTGACCATAAACACTTATTTATTAACACATGGCACTTTTTTATGACTTAAGGGTGGGCTCTGAAACTTATGGCATAAGCCTAACCCTAGCCCTGACCATAAGCCTTACAGTAACCCTGACCATAAGCCTAACCCTAACCCTGACCATAAGCCTAACCCTATCCCTGACCATAAGCCTAACCCTAGCCCTGACCATAAGCCTTACAGTAACCCTGACCATAAGCCTAACCCTATCCCTGACAATAAGTCTAACCCTGACCATAAGCCTTACAGTGACCCTGACCATAAGCCTAACCCTATCCCTGTTCATAAGACTAACCCTATCCCTGTCCATAAGACTAACCCTATCCCTGACCAAATACTCTGCAGGTAACAGCTGAATTGTTGAATCTCAAGTAATAAGCCATAATACTGTAACAAATGCTCTGTAAACCATCAGTAGGTGGTCTTTCCAAATGAAGTGTAACCACAGCACATCCTGAAGTGCTTTATGTCTTTATTACTTATCCAATTATAGCTACATATAATGTCGCTGAAGAACAATGAGTCCTACTTGTGCCATTTTGTTTCACTTTAGCCAGAATTAGCTGTTTTCTCAAACTCAATTCTCTAAGTTAATAGGCATTTCAGCAAGACTCCATGCTAATTCTGTTTGGACGTGCTGCTGGCTGCAGCAAGAGAGAGAGGCAATGGAAAAAAAGTGAAGCTGGCTGTGGATTTCTGTCCCTGAGGACACACTTGTCTGCTTCTTTGCCATCGGGTCGGTGATCAATGAGTTCCAATAAACGGAATACGATGTAGTCTGTTCTCTGCACCTTTCCCTTATGGCTGTAATCCCTGCTAATGTTTTACACCTTAATAATGGAAAAATAGAGCTAATTTCTGACAAAACAGTGCTGGAGGGAAGGTTTTACTGCATTCTGGAACACCACCAAATGGGATGGCAGACCCTCTAACAGACCCTCTACTGGTTGTTGAGAAGTTTTCTCCCATCCGGGGTTAAGTCCTTCCCATTTACAGTTAAGTTTCTTCCATTTGGGATTAAGTCCTTTTCATTGGAGTTACCTCCCTCCCATTTGGAGTTAAGTCCATCCCATTTGGAGGTAGGTCCCTCCCCTTTCGAGTTAGGTTCCTCCCATTTCCTCTAAAGTTCCTCTTATATTCAAATGCTTTGTTGTTGGAGCAAAGTTAAAAACTGGCAGACACAAGGTTCATTCCCAATGAAGATTTTCTGGAAAAATCAGTTTTGTGTACGATTGTTCCAGTTAAGTGCACAAAGATTACAAATTGAATAGATTAAAATTATGTACACAAACAACAGCTAACAAAGTTGTGATGTTGAAAATAAAGAATTCTTCTTCTCTGGCATGTTGAAGGGTTGAAGGTCACCCCAACTGAGGAACTCGGGTACCAAAATGATCTCTGGACTCCCCTCTCAAAATTAAGACTTCCAAGTCGGCAACTTGTTTTTCCCCTAATTCCTTGTGTGAAGTGCGTGAAGGCGTAGTAAGCCCCTCCTATTTGTTGTTAAGTCTCTGGCATTTAGAGTTAAGCCCCTCCCATTTTAACTCTGTCCAATGCATGACAGATTTTCCCTTATTTAAGCAGTTATCACATTTAACTGGCAAAATCACGCCTGTGAATGTGGACTGTTAAAAGCTGTGGAATAACTCTGATGAATTGGTACCCCAGAATCACTCTTAGTGAGAATCGCCGTTCTGGCAGAAATGTGGAAGACTGTTTAGAGCAATTTATGTAAGCGTGTGATTTGGTAATAATAGCACTTATTCTGTGAAGTGATGACTTGAGTTTCAAGAAAATATAGCAGTGTGAGAAATATTTGGGAGGATATTCATGCATATTTATCATTCATGCAGTGAAAAATCGATGCTGTGTGTGATAGTGGAAGAGCTTCTGCTAATGCTAATATTCAGTTAGAGACAGAATGCAGAATCGTGGCCATAAAAAAGTCATAAAAGTCAACATAAAGCTCGCTGTAGCCTGAAGACTCACATTAGCCCTGTTCTGGCTGTGGAAAGTCATTTCTGACTGTGAGCATTAAATTTTAGAGGATTATGAATGTAAAAAAAAATGTGTAAACTATAAAAACTTTACAAACTTTTGTAATACAATAAGGAAGTTCTTTTTTGTTTTCTACATGGTCCAAATGATATATTCGTATTATAGTAAATTAAACTGTGATAATGTAGCTGCATTCAGTGCGGGGACTTTTTGCTGCACACAGAATGCTGACTTGATTTGAAGAAGTGAAAATATTTCATTTTGTACTTTAACGATGATGAAAGACGCACAAACAAAAAACTCACCGAAACTGTTTAACTTGCGTTGTGACTTTCTGGGAGAAATGCTGCACAAGGAGACAGTGATGAACAGGTGAAAGACACAAAGTGTGTAATTATAATGGGTGTTTTTTTACATCTGCAATGAATGTGTAGTTTCAGTGTGACTTGAATGATTGTTGCTGATTGGTCGACTGCTGTAACTGCCATGATGACATCATTAGCTGGCACTTAGAATTCAATTCCATACAATTTAATCACTATAAAGTAAGGAATAGCACATGACGGGCAGTGCAGTTACGGAAAAATAATCAACAGCAGGGTGGTGCAATGAAGCAGAATTACTGTTACCACCCTTAAATTATTTCTTTTCCCATTACAGCACCTGCAGAAGTGCTTTATTCCTCTTTATACTGCACTGATTTGCCAAATATGGCAAATTTAAATTTATTAATGAATAATGCATTGTACTTTTAAACATTTATAGTTACAATGAATGTTGTACAAGGTCTGCAAGACAAGTTCCTGTCCTAGCATAAATTATAGAAGCTATAAACAATCATTTGAAAGTCTGAAAGTGGCTGCTTCATCATGGCTATACTCTGCTCTGTACAATGATTGGACTTGGCTGCTCCAGTACGGCTGCCCTGCTCTGCATACCGAATGAGTGCGTGTGGCTTCTTCCACTATTATTCCCATTGAATAATGCCATTGTTAATCAACTTGGTGCTGCTGTTAGGTGCCCCAGTTTTCCCTGGCTTTGTGCACACTCAGTGCTACTCAACGCCCCCTTACAATCCACAGTTTTTATCCTACACAGTTACCGAATTGTGCAAATTCAATAACTGCAAACATCTTCTTAAAACCACTGCTATAACTGCCAGTACAGTTGGTATATTGCGCCGTCATCGTTATGTCCATCAGGGCTTGAAACTGTACTGCAACAGAAATGTCCACTACTCTGATGGCACTAATATATGCTCATCCTGGACTACACTGAAGTGCCAGAAAAGCCTATGCAAAATACATAGCAACACCACCTATGCATGTCATTGGTTGCGTCTGCCATTGTGTATATAAAGCGATAGACATCTATGGAAACTTCTAGAGCTGTTTCCATTGTGAAAATGGCAAGTTACCATGATTTTGTGATTTACAACACGGTTTAATAGTTGGAGCTCGTGAGATGGGTTGTAGCATTTCGGAGGTAGAAGCAAAGTTTGGATTTTCACATACTGTATGAGCATTTCAAGGGTGAACCGTGACTACAAGAATTCCAGCAAAACCTCGAACTTACGACAGCAGTGTGGCTGTAAAAAGACTCTGGGTGAACGTGAGCAGCGTCGGCTGGCAAGAACATTGCACTTGATAGGTGTGCAAGACTGTCTCAAGTAATGCTGGGGCCTCAACAAATATCAGTGTGAGGATTGTGCAACATTCCCTCCAAGATCCAGTTGGGGAATAAACTTCTATACCAGTTTTTCTGGTACATCAGTGTACATCTCGCACAGTGGTACAGACTGTGTATCGCACTGCTAACCTGTGCAATTTGCACTCTCTCCCTTCTACTTCCCCTGGTACCACTGTTGCATTGCTTAATGTTCGCTCTCTTTCCAGCAAATCATCTCTGCTGCAGGATTTTATACTGGATAATCACATTGACATGCTTTTCCTAAGCGAAACATGGCTACAAGCTGGTGATTTAAATATATCTCCAAACCTCATTCTTCTGGAAGTGGTTTGTGATCTTCAATAGCGAAGTCAACATTACAGAAGTTAGGATTACATCTGGTACTTTTACGAATATATTGCTCTTAAATTCCCTGCCTGTGTAACGGCAGTCATCTGAGCTACTCACACTCACCTGTTCAATTTCTCCAGCTTGTTGCTAGTCAGTGATTTCAGTATTTGTGTAAACTCTCTGGACTGCAAATGTATCTTAATTCTTGACTGTTTCCATTATGTACAGCATGACAAAGGACACGCCATTCACACTTGCCTGTTCTTCATGCTCATCCTCTACTGTTCCTACTCTCCAATCATAAGCTCATTCTGTTTACTGCTCCTCTGGCTGTGCCCCACCATTGCACTCAGAAGTGTATTTCCTTCTGTAAGACGTAGTCTGTCGACCCTCTTCTTCTTCATAATCCACCTCTGCTGACTTTCCAGTTAATTCTATTCCTTCTTCTCTTCAACCTGCAGTACAATGCTAAATGCTGTTCTCTCAAAGTCTCAAAATGCACTGGCCCCTTCGGAAACTAAAACTGTGACCTTTTCCACTCCTTCTCCCTGGTATATCAGTGAGCTCTGTACCATGAAGCAGGTTGGCCGCTGGCTGGAACAACTTTATAAGAAATCGAAGCTCACTGCTCATGCTGAGGCTTTAAGCAACATTTATCTGCCTACAGAGATACCCAATGTACTGCCAAGTCAACTTATCTTTCCAGCCACATTAACAGTCAATACAATACAAACTCCTGCCATCTTTTCTCAAGTCACCAAGCTGTTAAACCCCCTGAAAGCACTGTAACTGCTTCTCCTGAACTCTGTATCACATTCTTACATTTCTCTGAATTTGAAACGACAAGCATTAACAACTCTCTGGTACTGATATCTCTTTACATTCTTCTCTTCCTACTCATCCTCCTGACTGCAACTCATTCTATTCCTCTCTTCCTGCCTTGAATACTGTTGACTCATCCGTCATTACTCATATCATAACTACTTCTTGCTCTCTTGATCCACTCCCTACAACATTAACTAAAGATTGTCTACACTGTAACCCTTTGCTGTAAATTTACAGGACATTTCTAACAGTATTTTACTGTATTTACATAAAACAGGAACATGCTGTATCTTTTACAGAATGGCTGTAAATATGCAGCAGTTTTCTCTTTTCAGCCTGCGTCAGCTGCAAGACAGTTGCTCAGGTCTACAACTTGCAACTACATTTACCTCCTTTCCCTACATGTGCAGTGTTTCAGTTCACTCTTCAAGCCTTACTTTACCTAGGACGCCTGTGGATAAATGGACTGCACTGCATGAGGAGACAGAGAAAAAAAGATGCTTGAATGTTTGTTTAATCTAACGTTTGTGCCTGTGATGAAGATAAATGGACTCTGGAGTGTGGGAAGATGGATAAATAATTGTTTGTCTGAGTATTGATACAGTAAGCCAATCTTTTCTGGAGCTAGTTGCTTTTCTATTTCGTATACGTTTGACTTTAGGAGCTAGCTAACGTTCAGACAGGATTTTAGCATCCAAGATTTACAATGAAATCTGAACAGTATTGTGCTGTATTAAAGTCATAGTGTCTGGTCCATTCTGGAAGATAAAAAGCATGATTAGCACTTCCATAATTTACAGGAATTTACTGTAAACAGCTGAGCATCTTGGGAAGGTTAAAAGAAATGCGCGTGATCTAAAATAGAAAAAATTAACTGATGTAACATGATCCCGAGCTGCATTTATAAAGCAGTCTCCACTGAATAACATAAGTCACCATTTTATTTGGCTTGAAAGTGTCAAAATATTAACAAATGACATACAAAATCATTGTGAGACTTTCTCCAGCTGAACGCTTCATATTTGCAGTGTCCTAGCTAGCTAAAATTAGCACGGTATTTTCTCCGATTATATTAACTTTAAAACAACACTCGAGCATGCGTAACTGTTTTCATAGCATGCAAATCATAGACTTAAATCAAGGAGAGTACGTGTTTAGGCTTACATGTGCACATTTTTATACTTGTCTGTATTGGAGAATCGCTCCCTTAGTGAATTGTGATTATCGTGTGGTATTAATCTGCACCACTACTTTGTACTGAATAAGATCTTGTTTGATATGTCACTTTCACAAATTGATGTCACCTGAAAGACAACATTTTTTGTCATATATTTTTCCAGAACCTGTATTGACAAAAACCCTGAAAGGGGCATAAAAACAAGCCATGAGACGGTGCAGAGTAAGAAGAGCCTGAAGATGGTAAGAAAAGCAGTGAATCAGCACACTTATCAAGCTCTGTGACTTCAAGTGGGACTTTGTCTGATCTTTTATTCTCTCACACATGCACACTCATCACACACACACACCACTCCAGCCATTCATTCAAACATGAAAAACAGTTGTATACTTGTTTTGTGTTCACTTTACTATAATACAAATTAGACTGCTGTTGTTCTGAAGCAGGTTAATTAAAAACAGTTAGTTCAATGCCTTTCTCACAGAAACAAAATTGTTTTAAAAATTGAAATGAAATATTGCATGCACTGTCAGTTAAATGTAAAATTCTCAATCTCGTTTTACTTGTGTTGCACTGGTGATGTTTTTACTTTAATATATTTTTTAAGTGAACTGCATAAAGAATATTGTCCATTTTTCTATTATTATTATTATTATTATTAGTAGTAGTAGTAGTAGTAGTAGTAGTAGTAGTAGTAGTAGTAGTAGTAGAACTACAGTAACATTCCGTAATTATCAGTAAATACAGTACACATACTATAGATACAAATACAGTTTAACAGACTACACACTGTAAATATACAGTAATTTGCTGTCAAAACTGTGTCCAGTGTTGCGCTGTAAATTTACAGGAACACAGCAAAGAACTGTACTTGTATTCCTAGTAATACACTATAATTCTAAAATATAATAAGGATCTGTAACAAAAAATATAGTCCCTTGCTGGCAAAGCTGCTGCCAGTTAATTACTGTAAATTAACAGTGAAAGGTTTTACAGTGTACCTGCCCTGGTCGCTCATCTCACAACCCGTAATAATCAATCATTGCTTCTTGGTCAGGTTCCCGTCATTTACATGATTGCTGCAGTTACTCACATACTTAAAAAAAAAAACTTGGCCTGGACCAATCAGATGTAAACAACTACTGCCCTATCTCTAACCTCCCCTTTCTGTCTAAAGTTCTTGAAAATTAACTGTTGCCAATCAGCTACAAAAGTCCTTAGTAACCAACAATCTCTTTGAACCATTCTAGTCTGGTTTCTGTCCATTCCACAACACCGAAACAGCTTTAATTAATGTCATTAATGATCTAATTGTATCTGCAGATGCTGATGCTCTCAGCATCCCTTTATTGCTTGACCTAAATGCAGCCTTCGGCATAATGAATCATTAGGTTCTCTTGTCAAGGTTGCATGAGCTGGGCATTGATGGCACCGCCATTGTGATGTGGATGGCACCCAGATTTACCTTGGTACTAAATCCTCACAGAACTTATTCTTATTGGCTCCAAATCAGCTCTCAATAAAACTCATTTTACGCTCTACATTGTAGCTGTGTCTCCTTCCCCTTCCCCAATGATCTGAAATCTGGGTGTCATCCTCAATTCAATTCTCTCATTCAGTGTTGATATCAGTTGTATAGTTAAAACCTTCTTTTTTCCACCTAAAATCAGACTATCCTTCTCTCAGTCTGCCTCTTGTCCATGCCTTCATTTCCAGCCATTTGGACTATTGTAACTCCCTTCTAGCTAGTTTTTCCATTCACAAATTCCAGATGGTCCAGAACTGTGCTGTCCATCTCCTCACCCAGTCTCACTCACATCATCATATGATGCCTGTTCTCCAACATCTCTAAAAGTCTCGCTCCTTCTTACCTCAACTCAACTTTATTCATAGAGCACTTTAAAAGTGCTGGACATAAATAATTATAAAACATAAAAAAAAAAACTAAAAACAATAAGACAAAATAAAACTAAAAACAATAAAGAGGAATTAATAAAGCAGATAAAACAATAAAAACTAATAAAACAAACAAAGTCTCATGCTGGGTTGAAGGCCAAGGAATAAAAATGGGTTTTAAGACTAGTTATAAAATAGAACAGTGAAGAGGCCTGTCTAATATATCATGGTAGGTTGTTCCATAAGTTAGGAGCTGCAATTGAAAAGGCTCTATCCCCTCTGAGCTTAAGCTTTGACCTTGGTACCTGTCTGATCTGTTTCTTCCCTACAAACCCTCTTGCTCTCTCAGGTCTTCTAAAGCTGGGCTAATCACCATCCCTCCATCCAACCTCCAAGGCTTTCATGACTGAGCATTTTCTAGATTTGCTCCTCGACTCTGGAACTCTTTTCCATCACTGGTCAAACAGCCTAATTCTCTCTAGATATTTAAGTCTAATCTTAAAACCTATCTCTTCACACTTGCATGTAATCCACCTCAAGCCTAAAATGCTCCTACATTAGGTCTTGCCCATGTCTAGTTCAGTTTATTTGTATGTCTTATTGTTTTTCTTGTTATCTATGATGCTTTGTGTACTGATAATTGTAAGTGTCTTTGGGTTTTTGAAAAGCACTATATAAGAAGGAAGCATTATTCTTGTTCTTATTCTTATTTACTCACCAGCCTCTATTTCATATCTATCTTGAAGCTAATAAGATTACTAAACTGATAAGAGTGCAGTTTGTCATGTTTCCATAAACCATAAACTCTTCTGTCCTGAAGATATCAGAAATCTTAAAGTTACAGCTTTAACTCTGACTGTTACAAAGTGCTGAAACTGGAGACTCCTTCCATCAATCATACATAAACCTCAACAAAATAGCATGTTTTTTAATCAGTTTATATGGAGTGTCTGTTGTACAAGTTACTGTGAATGAGTTGTTACTATAGAAACGAGAACCGTATTAGATCAAGCACATTCATATAAACACGTTATTCATGCTACACACAGACCGTGTGATCACTTGCTAGTGGCTGTAAGATGAATAAAATATTTTGGACCCTGCAGTTATAGAAAAACAATCAACTTCATAGAGGTAACAGTAACAGCAAGCCCAGAAATGTTTTTTTTCTTAAAAAAAACTGTCAGTGTAACTCATTGAAACCCCCCTCCCCCACAAAATATGCTATATATAAGCAAAAAATAATAATAAATCACCTGGGAGAGAAGTCAGAATAAAATAAAAGTGTAAAAGAAGAAGGAGAGGAAGAAAAGTTATGGGACATAAATGAGCCTGAATGACCAGATTAGGTCATAAATTGTTAAATGTAGAGTTTAGGACGGAGCTGTAAAAGTAAATTATGTGAATAAAGAAAAATGTTGTAGCAATGTTTTTGTCAAATTGCTCAAATGTTTTGATCTTCAGCAGCACTACAAACAGTGAAGGCACATACACTGTAGATTTAATTTTAATAGCAAAATTCCTAAGTAATTGTTTCATGCATATTTTATATCTAATTCATGAATTATTTCTCTGACACAAACATAAAGGGGAGTCTCAATATCCATGAGACTTTGTCATATCTGAATCCGCCACAGAGAAAAAAGCAATTTATTCCCCTTTGAGGAGGCAAATGAAGTAATCAAATGTTTTATGAGAGTGTGTGTGACGGAAAGAGGGAGAAAGTGGAGATGAAGGATGAGGATATGAAGGCAGATGTGAAACTCTCGATGGAGGAATGAAGTGAAAGATTTAATCGAGGCGACACACACACACACACACACACACACACACACACACACACACACACACACACACACACACACAGAGAGAGAGAGAGAGAGAGAAAGTTATATGCATCTCATAGGAGAAGGAGAATAAAAACAAAGAGAGGAAACGTGTTTCTGAAACACACTTGGGAGGCTGCTGGCGTCAGATAAAGGTGACTAAACTGATGAAGACAATTACGCTCCCTTCAGTCACTATGCTTTATGGCTTTATAGCTTTAATTGGCTCCTATTGATTTATTCTGGTGTTATTCCCCACATGATCCTACCTCAATATATCAACACATAGGCTCCTAACTCCAGGGAACTTTTTAATGTATATGCATTATTAATCCCTGTCATTAATGTCATCTGATTAGTCACTAATACTGGCTTTATTAATGGTATTATAAAGAATTTGTGCCCTACTTACTACCTAGTGCATTATTCTGAACAGGGTTCTTAATAGTGCTGTCACAAATGTTTTTGATCGCACGTTAATCGCAGTTTTAACGCACATTTAGAGCCGTTTTAGTGACCGAGTTCCCTATGAAGTGCTCTTGGGATTCTGTATGCTGTGCAGTGTGTAGGGAGCAGGGATACAGATTAGGGACACTTGCTATTGGAATGCAGCTAAAAGCGAGTAACGTAATGGCCAATTTTGGAATATTTGTGCTCGCTGCTTTATAAATTTTAGTGGCATCAAATTTTTTAATCGTGATTAATTCTTTAATGCGTTAATTTGACAGCACTAGATCTTAACAATGATTAGTAATATAATAATAATAATAATAATAATAATAATAATAATAATAATAATAATAATAATAATAATGATAATAATGATAATAAT
>JAOVVH010000002.1:25820584-25832288 GCA_028566435.1 Scorpiodoras heckelii
TACCGTTGTATAGAATTTGATCTCGTACACTGCCGTATACAACACTGTATATGACGTTGCCATTCTCTAATAATTTGCATATTAGACGTGATTGGTTAAAGCCGTCAAGCCTGCAAATTTTGTGACATCACAGTATGAGCTCATGCCTAGCTGCTCCTATTGTGACAATGAAGGAATGTTAGTGAAGAAATATGGCTAGATGTAAGAAAAACTTCTTTATAGTGGATTTTAACTGTTTTCACTCTCTCAGGTGAAAAGCCTCATCGTTGTCATCTTTGTCCCTTCGCCTCGGCGTACGAGCGCCACCTGGAGGCCCACATGCGCTCTCACACTGGTGAGAAACCGTATAAATGCGAGCTGTGTGCCTTCCGGTGCAGTGACCGCAGCAACCTCTCGCACCACCGCCGCCGACGCCACAAGATCCTCCCCTCCAAGGGCACCCGCTCGGCCCCTCCTTCCCACCGCCGAACGATCTCGGCGCTGTCCAAACGGGGCGGGGCTTTCGCGTACGGTCGCCGCATCCTAGTCGACCTCGGCCTGCACAGGAAAAACGACGCAGACGACAGCGGTGGCACTAA
Source organism: Scorpiodoras heckelii (assembly GCA_028566435.1). NCBI lineage: Eukaryota > Metazoa > Chordata > Actinopteri > Siluriformes > Doradidae > Scorpiodoras > Scorpiodoras heckelii. Next base: position 25,821,163 of record JAOVVH010000002.1, read on the forward strand.
CGACGAGAGGAACGACATGCACAGCCCCTACGCCAGCTTGGCTGGAAAAGATGTAGAGAAAGCGAACGATCTGGAACACAACCCACTCAATCAGCTCTCGGCTTTGGCTGGGCAACTTTCCAGCCTGCCGTCAGAGACGCCGGCTTCTCCCGGTGCAGACTCCCTCCCCGAAGAAAAACCCTCCTTCCTCATACAGCCTTCAGCTGCCATTTCCAGCAGTGTCTCCTGTCCCATTGTGACTCTCACGTCGACGCCGGATATCCGGGACACAGCCCATGGTGGGCAGTGCAGTGACCGGACAAGCACGCCTAGTAACAGCGGTACGAACAGCCAGCCGGGAACGCCAAACCCGAGCCACGAGCCGCAGCTGCTCCAGCACTGCCCCCATTGCCACATCTACTTCCCCGATAATGTCCTCTATACCATTCACATGGGTTGCCATGGCTACGAAAACCCTTTCCAGTGTAACATTTGTGGCCACAGGTGCAGAAACAGGTATGACTTTGCCTGCCACTTCGCCCGAGGACAGCACAAACAGTAAAATCTCTGGGCTCGTGAAGAGACCGTATGTTTTTCCGTTCAGCATTACTATAGGATGCGATAGTTGTGTACAGATGTGGGAAATGAGGCACAGTCAGTGAAAGGTACACTGATGACTCCCATTGCATTTATGTTAATAAAAATTGGCAGCTGGCATTTCCACTTCCAGGATGAAGCAGTAAATCCAATCAGATGATCAGAAACAGGTAGTGTGTGTTTCCCCGTCACCTTTACAAACACATGCTCAGGATGTTTTCACAGATCCAGTGTGGACGGTGTGTCATTTTTCCACCGTGACTTCTTGGCACTGCCTGAAATCATTCATGAGATCATGGACATTACCACAGGACGTAAATTATTAATTATAAATCATGTAACCACCACTTAGTTTTTTTGCTTGAATCTTTCTGGATTGAACTTCTGTCACATGGATCTAGGAATCAGATTTGTAACAAAAATCCAATCAGTTCACTCGAGGGCAGCACATGCATGGAGCTGGGGTTCCACTTCCTGTTTTATCCTCCACTCAAGATGCCAGGATGTAGGATACTGAGAAGGAGCTGATCAGAATAGTAAAAAAGTATATGCTAAATAATTTATAACCCATTTTTTCCTCCTATTTTTCTTGTTTATAAGAAGTTATAGTAAAATGTAAATCTTTTATGTACTTACGTGTGTACATTTTGTGGATTTTTTTAAATCAGGCAGCTACTGGACACCCATGCCTCGATGCTCTGAAGAAAACTGTGATTATGAGTATTGCTTAAGACATGTGTTGATAATCAGTTATCATGGGATTCATGATGCATGATACTGTTATGGAGCTTCTGAGGGTCGCAGATCATGGTAGTGAAGTGCAGTATGGTGATATCATGATATGTCGTGGTAAAGGTTGAGGTAATTATCGTGGTATATTGGCACCTGGCTAGTACCTGGCGAGTTTGTAGTTGGTAAAGTTTTGTTTAGCTGTAAAACTGTTTTTAAAGTGACGATTCAGCAAAGTGTCCACTAACATCCCTAGCGTCTACTTTTACCAAAGATATAGTCGGTCATTCAGTGGGAAGTGGATCGTCAGTGGTTAAGGCACTGGGTTACACTTACAAAAGTGCTTAGTCATAAACTTGGAATATCCAAAGCTAAATCTGGTAGAGCTGAATTCAGGCTACTTTGAGCTATGATAATACTAGAAATTAGTCATACACTACCTAATAATATTACAAGCAAGAAAAGTCCTATAACTCAAATTACACAAAACCAGTGAAGATGATCCATAGCCAGTACAATGGCTGCTGTAGGTGCAGGAAAGATTTTAGTTAGTGCTCATTTAACGGTTAATGAGCAGAAGGTTCTGAGTTCAAATACCACTACCACAACCGTGAATCACTTCGGATTAAAAACATCAGACAAATGATCAACAGCAAATGAGATGTTTGATGTCTGAAGTTTTTTTTAAGGAAATGTGTACATTAACAGTATGTACACAGACACACAAAATGATTTATACCAGGAGATACCAGTTCGAACGCCAGAAAATGTTGAAGAAGTGCATGGGTCAATAATAAGAAGTCCAGAAGAGAATAGCATAGAAGAAGAGAAATAACATTCTCTTGCTTTGGGAATTTCCAACACAAGTGTGCAGCAAACAATTACAAATAAAAATGGCATTTTCAAATAAAAGTAATGATTAATTATCATGTTACTATCACAAAGTTGTGCTTCCTTTCTTCCTTGTTCAGTTTCTCACTGTATGATCTCCTGCACCCCAGCCTCCAGTTTAGCATGGTGCATGTGTAATTTATCCAACAGTCGCATTGCCTTAATCTTCTTGCTGGTGCTGATGTGGTTTCTGAAAGACCTTCACCAACCTCCTGTACTCTGTAGTCCATTGTGGATGCACCAAAGATTTCTGCAGGTGGTACAGACTGGTGGTGCTCGGGAAGTCCAGAGAAGGGAGATGATGGTTCCGCATGGTGCTCCACACCATGCACATCTCGTGCCTCACAAAACGTTGCCTAGATGATTTGCAATCCAGGGCACATGTCGGTAGAAGAGACTGTAGATTGAAGTTTGCTTCCCTGTCAGAAAGGGAGGATAGTGTGGAACGTACTGGAGAATCCAAAGAGCATGATCCTGGCAGATGTCTTAACATGCTAAAAATCCACCACCAGATATTTTGTCTTTGTTCAGGTTTTTTTCACTGCACCACAAGACCGCCACCAGCCTCCTGTACACTGTACTCTCACTTGCCTCCATTGTGGAAGCACCCTACAATGGAGTGCTCCAGTGCTTCTCATCATCATCTGTGATGCACAGTAACGGTGCCACAAATATGGTGGGCTGATGGGAAAATTTGCAAAAAATAGTCTGCATGGACATCAAACGTATTCCCCAGTTAGAGAAGCAGGTCGTGTTGAAGTCACTGGAGAAATCAAAGCGCATGATCCTGACAGTGGCTTCTGTTGGAATTTGGTTTTTGAGTGCAGTCAATCAGAGGAACTTTAAAGGAGTTTTAACTCAGGCTACTGAAAACCTGAGCCAGTGGTTATGCCTGAGGTGCTCACAGACTGCTTAGGGATGACATTTGGGATGCTTTGGAGGTTGGCATGTTGGCATATTTTGACATTTTTTGCCAGATCTTTTGGATTTCTTCATACATAGAGCCTGCACCAGTATATAGAGTATAGCTGAAGATAGCATACTTAAAGCTGCCTTAATCTACAGGGCATAAGCATGGCTGAACATGACATGATTAGAGCCACAAGCAAATGGGCCCGGTGTAGATGAAGAACCCGGCTGGACTGCCATTCGGCCATGGTTTTAATGCTTGAGGTGTATGTGTTATTATCTCCATCGTGAGTATGGAGGGGGATGGATCTGGAATGCTGAACCCACTGAGCCTTGTGGAGGTGTCATGGGCCTAATTGGTTATGTGGCCTTAGACATAAAAATGGTGAAAATGATATTTTTTGCGAAAATGCAACACTTATGTCATGGTGTAGACTGGCAAATACGTAACCTTTTGAAACCGATGATAACACAGCCCAACCTTAAGAATGGCTATTTACATTTTCAGTCCACACTAGAAGAAACAGCAACAATGGGGACAGTTGAGCCTGTGTGTACACAAGCTCGTGGTGTTCTGTGGTGTTTGTATATTTGTCTGGTAAAGTTACACTGCCACCTACAAACACAGGAAAAGGAAAACTGGCTTCATTCTTTTGTCTTGTGGATGTGGCCTTGTTATGGTATGTGGCATTGAGGTTTGGCTACTACGGAAAGTGCCTAACTTATCGCTCAATTGTGTATAACTAAAATCAGCTAGTGGACAATGTCCACTTGTTAGCTACATTAGCCTGGAAGCAAATGTGTCACCAAACATGTCTTGGCTGAATGACTACATCTTGAAGGAACACTGTGGACATTTTAGCTGAATTGTCAGTTTAAAGTCAATTTTATAAGTTTGCTTTGTTTAAATTGAGCTTGCTTTTAATCTGTGCTAGTTTTAGGTAAATGGTGACTGAAATAATATCATATATCATCACAATATCACCTTTTGATTTTACAAGTTTTTAGATGGAGTGTGGCCTTCCTGCTGATTCTGTAGAATTAAAAGCAATTATGGCACGTCTTAAAAACCCAGAGGTTAAGTGAACAATTAATAGGTGTTTTCATGTTATTATTATTATTATTATTGTTATTTTGTTTTGTTTTGTTTTTTTCTTTTTAACCAACAACACACTTTGGAGGAGCTCAGCATTCATAACATTACTGTACTATTGGTTCTGCAAAACCTTTCATCACGGCTAATCATCTACATCAAGATAGTGTACAGACTGCGATCCAGTTCGGTTTTTAGTGCACTCTTCTCCACTTCAGATTAGTTTAGTCCTCTTGGATACAGTTGCAATAATAAAACACTTTGGGTGTTGGAGGTTTTGGCTAAACGACCCAGTGGTGTACAGTTTTGTACCATGGTTGCCATAGAAACAACCTCTTCACTCTGGCCAGTTTTACATGTGAATCTGTGATGTAATTAGCTTCAAGTCAGAAGTGATTATTCATCTTAAGTCTGTATAGTGACCTCAGAAACTAAGCTCCACCCCTTGAGATGAAGTGATGGTCAACTAGCCAATCAAGATAGAGAGTTCAGAATGCTGGGATATAACCGCAAGGCTTTACATTCAGTTCAGCTTTTACAGCACAGCCTGACCATTTCCTCTGTTGATGGCCATCATAATTATGCTAGCAATAACAGCATCTTTCTGTGATGTCAGAGCGACAAACTATTGCTAACTTCTACCAGGAATAATGAAAGAACTACGTCAACCAACAAGTCAGCACCAGAATTGCTAAACACACCACAAATATTCAAGTATATATATAATTGATGTGGTTTAGGGCAGATTTTTCCTTTAATTATGACACAGCTCCACTGCTGTTTAGCCTTCAGGTGTCTGATTTATTCATGCTGCCAAATTAGCCAGATGTTTTTTCGTTTTTCTGCAAGCTGCAGTTTACAGTGGCAGGAACTGGTGCCATTGTTTAAAAGGTGGGCAAATTATATTAAAAAGCCCTGACTACATAGACAGTATAACGCTGTGCAGCCCAGACAGCTTTAATACACAAATATTTGGTGAAGTAAGTGGTTTTGTGTACCTTCTATAGCTAGTTTGTGCAGATGTTCTTGCCAGGTGCTACCTAGGAAACCATGGCAAAAGGCAGCAAATAAAGGACACACCCCCTAACGATCACTGTAGACTGACTTTCACAACGCATGGTGAAATAATTTGAAATTGTCACATTGTGGTGAACAACAAAGAGTAAGCTGCTAGCTAAGGGTGGAATTAGCGGTTAGCGTTAGCTCTACTCATTTCTCACATATACACCGTCACTGTTTAGCAATGTACCTTCTTTTGTTTTGCTCCTTCTTCTCATGCCTCTTTCATGCTGTCATTTATTTTCTCCTCTTAATATGAAGATGAACCTTTTCTTGTTGTTCTTTCTTACTGTATCTCTAATCTCTGTCTGTCTGTATCTGCCTCTCATTTAGTTGTTTATATTTGGCTCTGTCACAATTATTAAAACATGGCTGATGATTGTCATAAAACAATAGAGAATAGTCATGTCGCAGTATGATGATGCTGGGTTACTGTTACCGCCATGAAGTGGAATATTTTCCTGTAACAATATGTCTCCAAGAGTTTTATTTATTTTGTATCACAGCAATTTGCCCACAAGTTTTATTTATTGAAGAATGTTACACTTTTGACCTATTTATAGATCCATTTACATTCATGGCTTTTAGCAGACACTCTTATCCAGAACGACTTACAGGCGTGCTTAGTCAGTAACTTGGAATATCCAACGCTAGTGCTGGTAGACCTGAATTCAAGGTACTTTGAGCTGTGGTACTGTTAGAAATTAACAATACACTACCTAATAAAAATGACAAGCAAAACAATTCCTAATTAGCTGATCATCTAATCACAGTGACAGGCGTGTCTTTTCTTTAACCCCCCTACCCCCCAACCACCCCCCATCCGCTCTCTCGCTCTCTGTCTTTTTCTCAGATGTGCCATTCTGTAAATGTTACCTGTAGCATTTGTGGTGCTCTAAATAACACATTGCACTTCATCGTATATCATATGAAACCTCTAATCTGAATGATGATGTATTGAAACTGCTCTTCTGGTGAAATGAGTGTTATATGTTAATAAATTAAAATGGTGTCCCGTGTTTCTTCAGTTATTGTTGACTTTAACAGGGAAATACTGGATTTTTCAGCATAACACAACTTCACCACACTGCTGTGTCTTTAGAGAATGCTTTATTACAAGGTTAGTAAATTGATTCAGTAATAAATGGACTACATAGGTTCAAAGATTAGTTGTTGTAAGTTCACTCCTACTCCTCATTCTTGGCCACAGCCTCCTCTGGACCTGTAAATACAAAGTAATAATTATATTTCTAAAATAAAAATGTATAGTTTTGACAGCACAGTACTATTGAGTTCTGGATTGTGATTGGCCAGAAGGTATTGAATAATTTTACATCTGACATTAGTGCAGCGGCAAATCACAGTTTTACATTAATGCACTCATTCCAATATGTTATCATTTCTATAGTAACAGCTCAACAGCTTCATTGCACCACCGAAATGTTGATTTTACTACAACGGTATCCCTCAGACTGTTTTATGCATTACATATTTGTTATTGGCTTCTGTGTTTCACAACAGTATATAACTGGCCATCATGGTTTATGATATTATAGCAATCATTGCACAGACATTATATTGTAACTGTTAAACTGCATGTGGTTTTTGTTGTAACAGGAGTCTAACTACAGTTTTTGTGTATTGCATCACATCCTCTGTTTTATAAGCATGATCTCAGAAATATACATCAAATATCAAACTGGACTGTTAAATGCAGTCTTTAAATACAAAATGTGTCATGAGGTTTCCTCAGTTAGTACAAATGCATTATCAGTAAAACAAGGAGGTGCATTAAAAACAGAAAGGTTACATTAAAATCAGAATAAAAACACACCCATTGAGAAGAATGTTAGTTAACCTCAGACCTTTGAGCACAATTGGTCCAAGTGTCACAACTTCAGCATGGTGGGTGGAGCTTAGGCTTCGCTTCCTGTGCGAACGGCATCCTTGGCGACATCGAGAGTTGTAGTCATTGTCGGCGCAGATCAGGACATCACACTTGAGGAAGACTTGTTTGTGTGTCCTGAGGAACATGAGTTCATGGAACTGGAACTGAGCGTAGTAATTCTCTCCATTTGTGTAGATGTGGACTGTGAGGTCTTTCGGACAGCTTCAGACAAGAACAGAACATCACAAAATTAAAAACAAAACAGCATCTATTACAACCCAATTCCGGTTCAAATAAAAATGCAGAAAGGTTAAAAACCTATACGGGTGTCAAGAATCACTGCACACTCCCAAGTATGTGTGTATGTTAGGACCAGTTTGTACTTGACTCAAAATATAAATTATTCAGCAAATTCATCAGAAGCTTTGTTTCTCTTTAAAATTGTTACTTTTGTCTCAAATCAAAATCTGTACATTCAAAAACTTTTACTAGAAAATCCAGAAGACTTGTACGCAAAACATATCCTTTAATAGGTTTGAAAACTACATGAGAGGTTTTCAGAATTCAAACACTAAATCTAAAGGGAAAACTATTTGTTGTTGTTACTTAATAATTCTCTAGAATAGTACAGTCGTGGCCAAAAGTTTTGAGACAGACACAAATTTTGGTTTTCACAAATTTTGCTGCTTCAGTTTCTATGGTGGAAATTTGCATTAACTCTAGATCAAAGTCATTCCTTGCCATGAAATTGAACAAAAACACCATTTCCACTGCATTTCAGCTCTGCCAAAAATGACCTGCTAACATCATTTGAGCGATCTTGGTGCATGTAATCATTGTCTTCTTCTGTTAACCATGGTTACCTCCAAGGAAACAAGTGCAGTATTCATCGCTTTGCATCAAAAGGACTTCACAGTCAAACACTTGCTACTTGTAAGATTCCACCTAAATGAATCATTTATTGGATCATGAAGAACTTCAAGGAGAGAGGTTCAATTGCTGTGAAGAACGCTTCAGGGCACACAAGAAAGTCCAGCAAGTGCGAGGAACATCCCCTAAAGAGGATTCAGCTACAGGATTGGGTCATCACCAGTGCAGAGCTTGCTCAGGAATGGCAGCAGCCAGGTGTGAGTGCATTTGCATGCACAGTGAGGCGAAAGCTTTTGGAGTATGGCCTGGTGTCAAGAAGGGCAGCAAAGAAACCACTTCTCTCCAAGAAAACCTTCAAGAATAGACTGACATTCTGCAGGAAGTGCAGGGATTGGACTGCAGAGGACTGGGGAGATTGTTTGGAGAAAAGGCGAGCGCTAACTTGAGTCCTGTGCCATGCTAACAGTAAAGCATCCGGAGACGGTTCATGTGTAGGGTTGCTTCTCACTGAGGTCACTCACAATTTGTGTAAGAACACTGCTATGAATAAAGAATGGTATCAAAACATCATCCAAGAGCAACTTCAATCCAGGAGCAATTTGATTATGAACAATGCTTTTTCCAGCATGAAAGAGCACCATGTCACAAGGCAAAGGTGATAACTAAGTGGTTTGGTGAACAAAACATTGAAATTTTGGGTCCATGGCCAGGAAACTCTCCAGGTCTCAATCCCACTGAGAACCTGTGGTCAATCCTCAAAAAGGAAAAAAAAACTTTTGTGTAAAAATTGTGATAAACTCCAAGCACTGATTAGGCAAAAATGGGTTGCCCTCAGTCAGGATTTGGCCCAGAAGCTGATATCCAGCATGCCGGGGTGAATTGTACAAGTCTTGAAAAAGAAGGGTTAACACTAAATATTGAGTCTTTGCATAAACACGATGCATTTGTCAGTAAAAGTAAAAAAAAAAAACCTTATGAAATGCTTATAACTGTACTTCAGTATACCTTAGAAATATCTGACAAAATGATCTAAAAACACTGAAGCAGCAAACTTTAAAAACCAAAATTTGTGTCAGTCTCAAAATATTTGGCCATGACCGTATGTAAATATGTGCTTTGAGATACAGTGCTAGTTTGGTTATGCAGTTGTGGACTCCGAACTCAGTATAACTCAGGCCAAAAGTTTTGAGACTGACACAAATTTTGATTTTCAGAAAGTTTGCTGCTTCAGTGTTTTTAGAACTTTTTGTCAGATGTTTCTATGGTTTACTGAAGTACAATTTCACACATTCTTTTAAATTTTATTGACAAATACATCAAGTTTATGCAAAGACTAAATATTTACAGTGTTGACCTTTCTTTTCAAGACTTCTGCAATTCGACATGGCATGCTGGATATCAGCTTCTGGGCCAAATCCTGACTGATCGCAGCCCATTCTTACCTAATCAATCAGTGCTTGGAGTTTATCACAATTTGTGTGTTTTTGTTTGTCCACCTGCTTTTTGAGGATTGACCACAGGTTCTCAGTGGGATTGAGATCTGGGTAGTTTCCTGGCCATGGACCTAAAATTTCAATGTTTTGTTCACCAAGCCACTTAGTAATAACATTTGCCTTGTGACATGGTGCTCCATCTTGCTGGAAAACTCATTGTTCATCATCAAATTGCTTCTCATGTAAAGCAACAAGGACTGCATATGTTTCCTTGGAGGTAACCATGGTTAACAGAAGAAGACAATGATTGTAAGCACCACCCCCCTTTAAAGTAGCCAGTCTGTTCTTCTAATTCAATCAGCATGACAGAGTGATATCAGCTACCTTGTCCTTGTTAACACTTTCTCCTGAGCTAATGAGAAAATCACTGTTATGTTAGCAGGTAATTTTGTGGCAGGACTGAAATGCAGTGGAAAAGGGTTTTTGTGATTAAGTTAATTTTCATTGCAAAGAATGACTTTGTAATTATTGCAATTCATCTGATCACACTTCATAATAATCTAGTTAATGCAAATTACCACCATAAAAACTGAAGCAGCAAACTTTGTGAAAACCAAAATTTGTGTCAGACTCAAAACTTTTGGTCACGACTGTACACCCACAGCCATTTGGCATATAGGTATATGTATAGTTAAGAGCATGAATACTTGAGCCTTGAGAGGAATTACTTTCTTTCTGTTAGGTTAAGGAACAACATATCATACATTGTCCATTTACAAATTATATGAAATGTTCTGTGAATTAATTGCTTAATGTTATGTAAATATTCAGACCCTTACTACCCTCTCCTTCCTGAAGACTTTCCTATGTCAGAAAACTGAAATATAAATTAATCATTTTTGATTGGGCCTGAATCAAATCTTACTGGTGCTGACCCAAATCATATGTCAAGTGAGAAGTGTATTGAAGTCTATCAAATGCTACTTGCTTAATTTTATGGTATTGTTTGTATTATTATATATTGTGCATCACAATGTGAGTCATATCGTCTGAAAGAGAGATTCAGTGTGTCTTAAAACCTAGTGAGCTTCCTTGCTGCCCACTGCCTACCTAGGCAGCTGCCTAAATAGGGAGGATTCCATAATTCCATAATGTGTGTGCAACATTGTGTGATGTACCCCCTGAGTATGAGGATGTGGATTTGGGTAGTGAAGTCACGGTTGGGTGAGGCCACACAGGAGTCAATGAACAGGTGGAGGCTGGGATCAGCTTGACTCAACTGCACCTGCACAAACAGTTTCTGTCCAAAGTCCACTTGGTAGGGGAAATCAGTGATGGGGTCGGAGAACTTGCTAGAGTGGTAAAAGGTGATGATGGGTTTAAACTGACCCTCTACACTGTTGGTAGCATTTGTGATCTTCTTGGCTTCATAGAATGTCTCTGTGATAGCTTTTTGCCGGATCATGCAGCTCACCTCCAGCAGAAAGTGAGTACTGATCACATTCGATGACAACCTGGTCACTTTTATGTTATTGGTGTAAATAATGTGTCCGTTCTGGATCTGTTGGGAGAGATCATAGATAAACATAGATAGAATGAAGCAGGGTTTGTACGGGTGCTTGAAATCCTTGAAAATGCTTGAATTTTAAAGTTGCATTTTCCAGGTTTGAAAAGTGCT
>JAOVVH010000002.1:26517593-26527632 GCA_028566435.1 Scorpiodoras heckelii
TTCCTCTCTTAGCTTCAGTAATAACACTTGGATGTGCATGTGTGTGTGTGTGTGTGTGTGTGTGTGTGTGTGTGTAATAAACAGAAGATAAGATAGAGTACAGGTTGTTATGTGGCTGCCTTATCACAATGAACACCAAAAACACGAAGCGTATTAATACAGTATAATGGCTGCCGTTATAGAAAATGAATCAACACCTCCAACATCCAACAGCACTGGTGTAAATATTTATAATGGATGGAAGCCGTTTTGACAAGTGAAGTGATTAAAATTGATTTGTATACTGACAGAGAGACATTATGTGCTGTCTAACACTCAAAGGTCAAAGTTGAAATCTTTTATTCTATAATAACAATTTTGTCTTTGATCTTTTTGATACATTAATAAAGCATATGTTAAATGGAGCATTAGCAGTAGCTGAAGTATGTGAAGGAGACAAAATGTGACAGTGAGCTTGCTGTAAGAACGTTTTCTCGTTTATAAATAGTCCGAGGCATAAGGAGATGGCGTGAGGGGAATTATGCGACACGGTGAAGGGCACAGCGCTAGTGCTTAGTGAGCAGGAACATTAAAATCTGTTGTGTTAAGTAAAGAGCTTACTTTCCACACTAGAGGCCAGGGATCAAAGCATTCATCCCTGACCATTTCGAATTATAGTATCAATATTGCTTATGTACCAATAAGTGGTACAGTAAAATGAAGAAATATGCCTCTCGACTATAATGGAAGATTGTGCTGCATTACTGGATGACAATACAGCTCCATAAGCACTAACCTCCTGACAGACATGGATGAAGGAGCCAAAAAACTGACACAGCACCAGCACTGTTATTTAAAAAAGATAATGGTTCGTGAAAGCAAAAGTCCAAAGAATAAGTGCTTGAATAAGTGTAAAAACTACTGAACAATAATATGACTCATCACACATGATGTAGCCAGTTACAGTCTAAAGCTTATGAGGATTAACTAAAAACTTTATGGTGATTAACAGTCTAGAATTTACAGTGCTTTACAGTGTAAAATTTACAATGTTTTTTTTTTTAACTTAAAAGTATTTTACAGTGTAAACTTTACTGTGACGTGTTGTGTAAACTGTACACTAATTTGTTGTAAAGTTTACCATCATTTACAATTAAATATTTATGGTGTTTTGTTTAAACATTACAGCGAATTACATTATAAAACTTGCAATGATATCGTGTAAAGTTTATGTTGATTAACAATCTAGAATTTACAGTGCTTTACAGTGTAAAATTTACAATGGTTTATTTAAAACTCAAAAGTCTTTTACAGTGTAAACTTTACTGTGACTTGTTGTGTAAACTGTACACAAATTTGTTGTAAAGTTTACCGTAATTTACAATGAAATATTTTCATATTATGTTAAAATATTTTCAAATATGTTATGTTGATTAACAATCTAGAATTTACAGTGCTTCACAGTGTAAAATTTACTGTGATTTAATTTACATTGCAGTAATTACAATGTAAAAATTTTAAAATGTACAAAACATTTTGAAATGTAAATTGCATGATTTATAGTGTAAATGATGTAAAGTTTTTTTTACATTCATTAGATGAACATTTAACAAACAGTGAAAAATTTTGTTTATTAACAATCCATACATTTTATAAACTCAGTCTATAAGCAACAGTGTAAACAATGTAAATGTTGTGATTTACAGTGTAAACAATGTAAATTTTAAGATGATTTACATTGTAAACTTTGCAGTGATTTACATTGTAAACCTTATTGTGATTTACTGTACATTCAGCTGGTCAGGACTGAGATCTGAAGGTACTGGTCCACACTTGGCTTTAATCAGGAAATTGACTTTTTTTCCACAGTAAACAGCTCAAAGTATCAATCCATTGCCTCTGGATTTCTTGGATTTCTTCATCAAATTAACACTGATGTTCAAGTTCAGGTGTCAGTACATTTAATTTTTATTCAAGGTTAAACAACATTGACCATTGTTCATACACTTTTTGAAGACACACCACAAATATAGACATGTTTAATTATTTGCTTACTCCTAAGATTTAGTCTTAAGGTTAAAACAGATTTCCTGTTTGTGTTCCTGTTAGGTCAAAGTCTTCCATGCAGCACCTGCTCAACAAAGCTTAGACACACTATATGTTTGAAAGTATTTGGGCCTCTTAATCATTAAATTGAGGTGTTTCATGGAGTCCAATTGCCACAGGAGTATAAAATCAAGCACCAAGCCATGAAGTCTGCGTTTACAAACATTTGTGAAACAATGGGTCATGCAAGTCTTACATCACCAAGCACAATGCCAAGCATTGGATGGAGTGGTGTAAAACACGTAGCCACTGGACTCTGGAGCAGTGGAAACATGTTCTGTGGAGTTATGAGTCATGCTTCTATATCTGGCAGTCTGATGGATGAGTCTGGGTTTGGAGAATGCCAGGAGAACGTTACCTGCCTGACTGCATTGTGCCAACTGTAAAGTTTGGTGGAGAAGGGATAATGCTATGTGGTTGGATAATGCTATGGGGTTGTTTTTCAGGAGTTGGCCAAGGTCCCTTAGTTCCAGTGAAGGGAAATCTTAAGGCTTCAGCATACCAAGACATTTTGGACAATTGTATGCTTCCAACTGTGTGGGAACAGTTTGGGGAAGACCCTTATCTGTTCCTGTATGACTGTGACCCAGTGTACAATTCAAGGTCCATAAAGGCACAGTTGGATGAATTTAGTGTGGAAGAACTTGACTCTCTCACACAGAACCCTGATCTCAACCCCGTTGGACACCTTTGGGATGAACTAGAATGGAGATTGCGAGCCAGACCCTCTTGTACTACATCTGTGTCTCACCTCACAAATGCTCTTCTGATGAATGGGCAAAAATTCCCACAGACACACTGCAAAATCTTGTAGAAAGCCTTCTCAGAAGAGTGGAAGGTGTTTTAGCTGCAAAGGGGAACAACTCCATATTAATGCCTATGGATTTAAAATGTAATGTCATAAAACTGAATACGTTTTTCTATGTAGTGTATATTCATAAATGTGAATAAAACTCACACTATATCCTCGAATATGAGCAAATTCATTATTCTATCAAAGTCCTTGTAGAACTATGTGAAAGTCCAGTATAGACAAGAAATAAAAAATTGGCTTGTCATTCTTTTATATGATTCATGCAGATGAATTCACCTTTCTGAAGATTACAGCCGAGCTTGTTGGGACATGGCGTTTTGCTTAATGTTTTACATTTAGTTTCAGATCAAATGACAATTTTCTTTACTTTCTGGATTCCTGTGAAACTAATTCCGATGTTGAAGATCTCCATTTACTCATAGGTTATATGTGAGCCAAACCAAATGTAGTGCCCTTTATGTAAGTAATAAACACTGTATATGTGTGCGTGTGTGTTAGAGTGAAGTACTGAGTGATAGGATGGTGTGATGAAGCTACTGAGTTACTCTTTCAACCCTGAAGTTGATTATTTTCCTATAACAGCATGTCCCCAAGTGTTTTATTCCTCTCATATCACAGTAATTTACCAAGTTATTAAATGGCACATTTTTATTTATTTATTTATAGATCAATTTAATGTTCTTGAATCAAGTTAATTCCTGTTGTCACTTATAGCCGCTAAAATCTGTTGTTCCCTCACCAGCCTTTCTTTCTTCTCTCTGAAGGTACTGCTTTTTTTTAATGCAGCTTGTCATGTTACAGAGAAACTGCAAAGAAGTGTAAACTTCACTGTCCTGAAGATGTTGGAAAACAATTTACAGCTTTACCTCTGACTGTTACAAAATAAGTTTCTAGTAAGCATGATTCAGCCGAGCCAACCGGCACGGAGGTAGTGGAGTGATTGATAATGAGCAGCATCGCCAGACACACATTCACACACACACACACACACACACACACACACACACACACACACACACACACACACACACACATGCGCGACACATCCCATCAGTGCAGTCTGTCACTCTGTCGTCATCTTTTCTCCTAATTACGTCTGGCTCTGAGTGTCTCTGAAGCCCAAGGTGCTGGTTTATAACTCATCACTGGTGTGAGATGTGTGTGGGAATCACAATTCAGAGCTGACAGAAATCCACATCTTCAGGACTAAAGTATGTGACGTTTAATAGATCCAGCTGTGTCCTGGGGTTACAGGTTTGCTGAAGAACTGGTATCATTTCACTTTCGGAGAAGACTCAGGATCTTTCTCTTGCCCACGGGTCCTTGAACCAAATCTGTGCTCTCTCATGTGGTTGGTGCTCTGTGGTTTCTCCCACACGCTGGAGAAACTTGTGGAGACACTTCATCATAGAGAATATCATCAAGATGGAAAACATCATTTAGCCTGATTTACTCCTCCTTCTTCTGAATCCGAATGAAGAATGGAGTGATGTATAAAGGGAAAGATGAGTCTTGAAGAACGTCAAAGGTTCATACCTCTCTGGGTGATGATCTTCGGTGACTTGCTTCATCAACTAGATTAGGTTGCAACTCCAGAGCCACAGATCTCCAGAGTGCAGTTAACTCAGAATATGTGCTCACTCAACCAATAAGTAAATCAACCACTCAATGGATGCTTAGACTGATCAGTGTTTGGAAATCCAAATATCATTAGTGATGCTTAACCTCAGATGAAGCATATGGTGGATCATTAGTGGGACTGAACAGTTGATGAACCATATGTTGGAGTGTTGAGAGAACATTTAACGTTAATGTTTTCCAAACTGGACTGGGGCTTGCTGACACGGTTCAACACCAAGTTCAATTTTTTTTATACATGCACACACTGACTAATAATTCATTAATAATCCAGGTAGTTCCAACAAAATAAAAAAAATCACGTTACAGTCAGAACCAGAGACCAAATAGCGTGCTGAGGCTCATGGGAATTCCAAAGCAGTATGAACAGGAAGTCATTTTATCTTAAAACACAAACAGTGTGACTGAACACTCAGTTAGCATGATGTCCCATGCAGACATGACATTTACTTCTGAATCATGGATTGTCAGAAGGTGTTGATTAATTTTCTATAACAACAGCTCTGATAGTAATGCACTCAATCGAACAGGTTAGCATTCTGTAGTGACATTTGTCGTAATGTTTATGGAAGGAGTCTCCGGTACCAGCGCTTCGTAACAGTCAGAGGTAAAGCTGAAATTTTAAGTTTTCTTACATCTTCAGGACAGCGGAGTTTACACTTCTTTGCTGTTTCTCAGTAACATGATAAGCTAGTTTTTTTTGGTTGATTAACCTTAAGCAAGAGAGAAAATAGAAGCTGGTGAAGAAAGGCCTGTTTATTGATATTGTCACATAACAAGACAAACAAGAACTAACTGGTTTCCTTAATATTCCCCAACATTAGATTTAACTACAAACCCAATTTCCAGAAAAGTTGGGACACTTTCTAAAAATAAAAGCAGTAAAAACTGAAATCTGTCATTTGTTAATTCACTTGGAGGTTTATTTAACAGACAAAAAGGACAAAGGAAAGATTTTCAGTGTTTTCAGTGATGAACATAATTCTATTTAGTAAATATAAACAAATTTAGAAACTGATTCCTGCAACACACTCAAAAAACTTGACAGGCCTGCCTTCAGTCCAGATCTGTCTCCTATTGAAAATGTATGGAGCGTCATGAAGAGGAGAATCAGACAACAGTGACCACGGACTGTTGAGCAGCTCAAGTCTTGTATACAGCAGGAATTGGCAAAAATTCCACTTGCAAAATTGCAGCAATTAGTATCTTAATTGATTAAAAAGTTTAATCAAAAGAAATAGTCATGTGACCCAGTGGTAAACACGCCTCTGTCCCAACTTTTTTTGAGTGTGTTGCAGGCATCAATTGCTAAATTTGTTTATATTTAACAAATCTAATTAAGTTCCTCACTGAAAACACTGAAAATCTTTTCTTTGTCCTTTTGTCTGTTAAAAAGAACTTCAACTGAATTAACAAATTCAGATTTCAGTTTTTATTGCATTTTAAGAAAGTGTCCCAACTTTTCTGGAAATGGGCTTTGTATAAACAGATAAAAAGTATCCCATGATGTTTAGCAAATAAACAGTTGTAATCATTGGAAAATTGCTGTGGTTTATGCATAATAAATGTAATATAAAACATTCATTTTATGTCTTTCCCTTCACAGTCAGACTTTTGCAGCCTGGCAGATTAGGAGATATATATATATAGTTTTCATGCTTTGTCAGAGAGTTTTGCCGCAGTCACATAAACACGCTCCCAAACTTTTAAATCTCTGAACTTGAAAATTGCAGCTGTAATGCTTTTCTGGCTCTGCAGCACCCTGAGCTGGCAGAAATGCTGATTCTGTCACAGAGACTAATGATGTTGACCGTCCACGTCTAATCTGGGAACGGGACTAGAAAAAGCACATTTTCTTTTATTTAATGCTAAGATAAATAACTGGATGAATATCTAAACAGCTGACATTAGCCTTACAAAATTCAATGTGAAGGACGTGAGATAGAGAGATGGTCAGAATGAGAGATATTTATGAGAGATACATCACTTTAGACTTATCCACTGGAAAAATTTACATTTTGCATTTTGGGACTTGGCAGAGACTTTTTACCAAAGCAAGGCAGAAATCAGTCCAGGTATAGAAGTGTTAAAGAAGAATTTAATCCAAGTTCTTTCTTAAAAGCTCAACACAGAGTTAGGATAGTCCTGGGATTTGGCAGCCATCCAATTGCCATTAAAAGTACCAAGAAAAGGGCAAGAAAGGTTTGGCCAAAAGTCACAACAATATGTTTAAGTTCATCATTGAAAACACTGAAAATATTTTCTTCCTTCAAGTGAATTAACAAATTAGAGATTTAAATTTTTATTGCATTTTAAGAAAGTGTCCCACCTTTTCTGGAAATGGGGTTTGTCTAATGCTAATGTTTAATATTTAACAAGTAAAGCAACTCAATGTCACCCAAAATCTAAAATGTACATAGTATAAAAAATCTCATCATAAAAGTTCTTGGTGTGATTGTTGACTCCAGTCTTTCATTTGAAGCTCATGTAGATAATATTACTAGATAGCCTTCTTTCATCTTAGAAATATTGATAAAATAAGAAATATAATGTCGTGACATGATGCCTAAATATTAGTTAATGCTTTTGTTACCTCTAGACTGGATTATTGTAATGCCTTGCTGTCTGGATGTTCCAGTAAATGTATAAACAAACCCCAGTAATTTCAGAATGTAGCAGCCAGAATCCTTACTAGAACCAGAAGATATGATCACATCACCCCTATTTTATCCACACTGCATTGGCTTCCAGTCAAATTTCATATTGATTATAAAATACTACTATTAACCTATAAGGCACTAAATGGTCTCGTACCACAATACCTGAGCGAACTTTTAGTATGTTATGATCCTCCACGCCTACTTCGATCAAAAGGTGCAGGCTCTTTGTTGGTACCTTGATTATTGAAGACTAGCATTCTCATACAAAGCCCCACTGTTATGGAACATGTTTCCAATTAGTGTTCAGGACTCAGACACAGTATCAGTGTTTAAGTCTAGGCTGAAAACTTATTTGTTTAGTCAAGCCTTTTGTCAGTAGCTCTTCTCTTAGGTAAAGAGGCAGATCTGGAGGGTTTGTGGGCATAGAGTGTTCTGTTAAACTGGGATGTTCAGATGCTGTCGTCCCCCACTTTCACGGTGGAGTGGCGGGATGCTTTATATCCCAAGGCTCTCTCATGTCTGCATTACCTTCTGGTTCTCCCTTTTATTTATGCTGCCATAGCTAGTCTTGCTGGAGTCCCTGCTTGCACTCTGCACAAAATGTACATTTTTTCTAAACATTGGTGGAAGAGCATACCTAATAATCTGTATACTTTTTCTCCCCCCACCTCTCTCTTAAGACCCATAGGCTATGTCCAAATTTTATGTCTTTGTAAAGCTGCTTTGAGGCAATGTCCATTGTTAAAAGCACTTTAGAAATAAAATTGAATTGAATTGAATTTAATCATCCATAAATCACATCAAGATATTCAGAAACCTCTGATTATCAGTCCACCTCTTCGTTTAACAAAATCTGAAGGCAAACTCTACCAAAAAGTTATTATACTGAAAATGGTTTCAATTTATAAATATAGTCATAGCTAGTCATAGCCAATCCCTACCCATAAGGCATCTCTCTCCTACCTCATGACAGCTTGCCAACCAGGGAGGGTGAAGGTTATCATGATTTCCTTCTTTCCAAATACATGAGCCCGTGAGTGCTATGGGAGAGAGAGTATGCCATTGTCAACATTGATCTCTTAGACTCCAGGCCATGGATGGCTGTGGCATCATCAGGATTTTTGGATGATAGGGTGAACACTTTTAAGTTGAGTCCAATTCATTTCTAATTTATTTGTATACAGCTTTTAGCAATGCACATCCTTCCCTCTTAGTTCACCTTATATATATCAGTTAATCATAGTGTGCATAGTAGGCATGTAATTTAATGCCACAATCTGTATTTGTGCTCAAAATATTCAGATTTCCTTTTGTATCTGGATTTTTAATTTCAGTAAGGCAATGTTTAGGTTGGGCTACTCAAATCTCTGATTCATATAATGCTAATGAACTTAATCTTTTTTCCATTAGCACAGTTGCCAGGTTCTGCTTATAATGTTCATGTATTGCAGACAGGTACTGTGCATGGGAAACGGTCACCACTTTTAACTGTATTAGTCAGGAAAAGACTGAGATAAAAAAAAAAGAACATGCGTCTACCTTTGCTTATTGGGGAATTTTTTTGTTGTACTTTGGGTGGAAATTTTTGCAGTAACCTGGCACCCAGCCCCACAAGCTTCCATGACAGCTGTTTCTTAGAAACTGCAGATTTAGGTAAGAAACCTAGCACAACTTTCTTTGTTTTGTCCTGCAGCAACCCCAAGCACACACCTAGTCTGAAGTCTTAGGCACATGCAAAGACTCGCAGTAAAGCAAAGATGCCTTCGAAAATAATTAAGATGTTTCTACATAAAAGAAAACACCATAAAGTGCAGTAAACAGTAATGAACTAAAGGAAGTCAATATTTTTCTTAAACAGTGTTCCCAGGTACAATGTGTGCAGTGTTATAGGGAAATTAGCTTTTAAGTTTTACTGAGTGTCTTGAAGAATCTGCCACAGCTCTTCTAGAGACTTTGACTGTCACACTTACAATTTTTTTTTGCAGGAAAACCCAGCAGCCTTCATTTTTTTTTTTTTTTTTTTTAAAGTGGTCTGTTATGTAACGTGTTACTTTTATTATTGACATACAAACATTTTTGTGTAATGTTTAATTTGTTGTTAGAAAAGCAACATTTGGAAATATAAAATCTTTTTTGTACTGACTCATTATGACTCATGCTGAGAATGATTGTTTGTGACAATGTTGATGATTAAATTACATCTCTTTAAATTGAAATAGTGTAAATAGGACTGTGTTTGCAATTTTAGTTTGCAATTTTAGTTTTAATAGTTTATTAACCAATCAGATTATGCTTAATGATGTGCTTTGAAATATGTAAAGAAACATTTGGGTATTTACTGAAGGAAAAAGATTGTTCATAGAGCAAAACTATGGAACCAAACATGCTTTATGGGAAAAGGTAAATCAGGCCGAGTATGGCACCCTGAGGAATGCCATAATTTACAGATAACTAACAGCAAAGCGTTATTATATAAGCAAGATTTGCTTTCACAAATGTTTTCTCTCCCGGAGATCCCTGCTGTGTATCTCCTTCGGACTCGCTATCATAATACTAACCATGTTTTGAGCAGGTGTACTGTTCCACATTTCACAACTCCCCAACAGCAGTGTTGAGATATTAATTTCCACAGAACACACTGTTCTACAAACACTCCATAGCTCAGGTTCTATTATTCAATCCCCATTTCTCTCATCCATATCTCCTTTTCTACTGTCCATCTGATCTGCTGTGCTGCGATGCAGTGCTGCTATTGGTAACAGAGCCATCTGTCTCTCTCTCTCTCTCACACACACACACACACACACACACACACACACACACACACACACACACACACACA
>JAOVVH010000002.1:26718680-26731562 GCA_028566435.1 Scorpiodoras heckelii
TCCCCACAAGACCAAAAATATCAGCTATTCCTATCCTTCTGGGGACTTTTGGTCCTCACAAAGCTAGTAAAACATGTGTACACACACACACACACACACACACACACACACACACACACACTGTATCTACCTTCCACTGACAGAACAATTTGTGTAATCAGATTTCATACACTGTTTAACACTGGATCTAATCCCAGTGATAAATGAAGAACAGATCAGAGTTTGGACTCATGTGTAAGCTGAGTTTAGTAAAGCACTCAAACTCTGCTCGAGTTCTGCAGGTCCCTTCGTTCTGGGATTTTAACGGTCATGTGGTTTTAATAACAAACAAACACTGAGCTGAATTAGTCACGGAGTGTAGCATGTAGTCATGTGTTCATCAAATCACAGCATGACTCAGTTAATTGCTAAAAACACAGAAGGCACAGCACATGATTTCAGCTCTTGTTGCTCTTGTTCCAGCTTCTTCAGGTGTAAAGGTGATTGCGTTTAAAGGAGGTGGTCAAGATACTAGTGTGAAACTCGCTCTCAGATGCTTCTACTAAGGAAAAGCGTGGTATCCTTGGAGGTGTTGAACTACACGCAGGTGAATTTAATAATCTGAATGTGGAGCTCAGAAAATCTGCTGAAGCAGCTGTGTAACCCGACTCTAAATAACAGGAACTTAACGTAACAACTGATGTAACTTTTTGAACTAAGTCACTGACTCCCTTTTAGCCCACAAGACAACTCAGGGGGATTAGTCAGCATTTTTTTCGCATATGTGAACACTCCAAACGAACTCAGTCCGTCTCCGTCTCAAGCTTCAAGACTGTGGTGCACTTTGTTTAACCTGTGCATTGAGAACACAAAGCGCTCCAGGTTCACTTCGCCTATTGCTATTGTATTTTAATACAATAACAACAACAACAACAACAACAATAATAATAATAATTAGTCAGCATTTGTTGTGTAGCAGTTTAATAATAATAATAATAATAATAATAATAATTTAAGTTTAAAATAAATTATTTTAATATTATTTTTTAAGTTTTTTATCATTTAAAGATACTTTTCAAGATTCGACAAGTTTTAAATTTAATAAGATTTAATTAGATGTAAATAATCAGATAATTAAATAATTGTCAATTTAATAATAATAATAATCCAAAGCAGTAAAGGTCTGCGTGTGTACAGAAAGACACCTGATACCTCTTTCAAATGAACTCACAATGAGAACACTAAAAGCACCTTTTCTGTTGGTCCATATTTTTCTCCACTTTAAACGGACTGGGATGTTCATTTACAAAAGAGCATATGTGAAATCTAGTATTTTTAATCGCGTTAATCGCGCGATAATTTTTTTAAATCGCAGTTTTAACACACATTGTGATTGTGTTGTACATGCAGGTTGGCATCGTAGGGTCACTGAAAATGTTGATCCTGTTTATCACTGGTCTATTTTAAGAGAAACGACTGTTGAATGTTGCCTCATTATTCACTTGACTTTATTTGATAAAAGTGAAATATTAAAGATTGACGTCTTTTCATTTTTTAAAAATAAAAAATAGTTTTTGTCTTTCGTACATCTGATATACTGATTAGAGTTGGAGTTTAATTAAAGGCATCGTTTGGCCAATTTAATTTAGAGTAACGTGGCACGTTGTATCCGAAGAGTAAAGTTACATTTCAACCTTAACATACTTTAAGTTAAAGTATATCACCCACAGTTCATAGACATTTCATCACATTTTTTTCAAAAGTGCCTACGGCATACAAAATGAGTCTGAACAGCCTTGTTTATCATGTTAGACACAGCCGAGTGCTGTCTTGTAGAACAAAACCAGTGTAATCAGCTGTCCGCTGTTGATGATGTTGCACGGCATTTCAAATAGAGCCATTTTAGTGACCGAGTTCCCTATGAAGAGCCCTTGGGATTCTGTATCCTGTGCAGTGTGTAGGGAGCAGGGATACAGATTAGGGTCACTTGCGATTGGAATGCAGCCTAAACAAGTAACGTAACAGTGAATTTCGGCGCTGATGGATTGAATCATTTATCAAATTTTTAATCCGCGTTAAAATTTTTAGTGCCGTTAATTTTTTTAATCACGATCAATGCTTTAACGCGTTGACGCATTAATTTGACGGCACTAATGAAAACGCTTTTGGAGTCCTATAGGGTAGAAATTGCTCTGCACCATGACAAAGTTTAGAGTTAACTTGGACAAAATTTGACCCCAGGAGAATGCAGAGTTTATTAAGTGTGATATATATTTATGCAGCAGAACTCCGGTGTATTTATAACTGTATAACTGTTGTGTGTGTGTGTGTGTGTGTGTGTGTGTGTGTGTGTGTGTGTGTGTGTGTGTGTGTGAGTGACATCACCTGGTGTGTGAGAGCTGCATAGAGCAGGTATCCAGCCTGAGTGTGTATGATGCCTTTAGGTTTCCCAGTGCTGCCCGATGTGTAGAGCAGAAACAACATGTCCTCACTGTCCATTGGCTCCGGAGGACACACACACGATTCCCTCGCCATCGCCTGGGACACCAAATTATTCACAGTCATTTAAACTCTGTGTATGACGATGAAGATAATAATAATAATAATAATAATAATAATAATAATAATAATAATAATAATAACTAGACATACTGCATAGCGGTGCAGAATAGAACAGTTGCATAATGTGAGAAAAAGAGCAAGAATGAAGTGAAATAACTTCAAAATTGTAGCTTAAGCAGTTCCTAAGAAGCTGAATTGTGTCAGCTGCAGCACCCCATGTATGAAATTTCACTAAATTTGGTGTGCATCTAAAGAATGCAGTAGTGATACAGGGTGTGAAATTTCGTGAACTTTGAACCTTTACATCCCAAGATATTGGCTAGTGAATTGCTAGATTTCAGCTTTAATTTTAGCATTATTCACTAGGTGATGTTACTTCACAAATGAACAGTGAACTTCATTCTGACACTTGCTTGATGAGCTTAACAAGCTCCGCCCTCACCTCCTCCAGGTGCGTGTCCAGTTCCCCCATCGGGACGCTGTGATCGGTTCTGTGAGCCACGAGGACGCTCTTCACTGAGGGACAGGACTTCACCGAAATGTCCACCATCGCCTTCAGATTGATCACACGTCCACCTCGGACACCCTGATTACACGTGATCACCACCTTACACTCAGCTGTGTGTGTGTGTGTGTGTGTGTGTGTGTGAGAGAGAAAGAGAGAGAGAGAGAGAGAGCGAGAGAGAGAAAGAGAGAGAGAATAATATCAGGTGTTATTATAGTGTTATAGCCGAGTATTGCTTAACAGTTTATTTATTCATATTTAAATAGAAACGATTTTCATAGTTTTATATTTTCTTCAGTTCATAACTACAAACCAAGACAGAGAAAAAAAGAGACTGGTGAGGGAACGACTGTTTATAGCTGCTACAACGTAAGAGACAGCAAGAACTAACTCGCTTCACTGAACATTAACTGTAACTATAAATAGATAAAAAGTATGACGTTCTTTAATAAATAAAAATAATTAATTCTTGGTAAATTGTCGTGGTGTAAGAGGAATAAAACATTAGGGGACGTGCTGTTCTATGACAATAATCAACCTCAGGGCAGTAACAGTAACTCCGCTCCATCACACCACCCTTATGTACATTATTTTGTCTTCCTGCTGTTAGCAAGCGGTGTTTGGATCAAATGAGTAAAAGACTGATTGAGGTGATGTGCACTACTTAGGGGAACTTAACTGTTTAGTGAACACTGTGGGATTCTTGGAATGTTGGAGCTACACCATTTAGACAAAAGTATTTGGACACCTACACATGATATCTAAAGGAACTTTTATGACATTCCTTCTAAATCCATCGGCATTAATATGCAGTTTGCTTTCTACAAGAATTTAGAGTGTGTCTGTGGGAATTTTTGCCCATTTATCCAGAAAGAGCATTTGTGAGGGGAGACACAGATGTAGGACAAGATGGCCTGGCTCACACTCCATTCTAGTTCATCTCAAAGATGGTTGAGATCAAAGTTCTTAAACACCAAACTCACCCAACTGTGCCTTTATGGACCTTGATTTGTGCACTTGGTCTCAGTCATGTAGGAACAGAAAAGGGCCTTCACCAAACTGTTCCCACAAAGTTGGAAGCGTACAAGTGTCCAAAATGTCTTGGTATGTTTAGGTCTTAAGATTTCCCCTCACTGGAACTAAGGGGCGTTGGCCAACTCCTGAAAAACATCCCCATAGCATTATCCCTCCTCCACCAAGATTTACAGCTTGCACAATGCAGTCAGGCAGGTAATGTTCTCCTGGCATTCGCCAAACCCTGACTCATCCACCACTCTGCCAGACGGAGAAGCGTGATTCATCACTCTACAGAACATGTTTCCACTGCTCCAAAGTCCAGTGGCGGCGTGCTTCACACCACTCCAGCTAACGCTTGGCATTGTGCTTGGTTATGTAAGGCTTGCATGCAGCTTATTGTTCATGGAAACCCATGCCATGAAGCATCCGGTGCACAGCTTTTGCGCTGATGTTAATGCCAGAGGAGGTTTAGAACTCTGCAGTGATCGAGACAGCAGAGAGTTAGTGACTATTATGCACTATGTGCTTCAGCACACAGCGACCCCACTGTGTAACTTTACATGGTCTGACACTTCGTGGCTGAGTTGCTGTGGTTCCTAATCGTGTCCACATTTCAATAATACCACTCACAGTTGATTGTAGAATATCAAGGAGGGAAGAAATTTCTCAAACTGACTTGTTGCAACGGTGGCATCCTATTACAGAACCACACGAATTCAGTGAGTGTTTGTAAAGGCGGACTGCATGGCTGGGGGCTTGATTTTACACACGTGTGGCAATGTGACTCCATGAAACACCTGACTTCATTGATTAAGAGGTGTTGCCGAATACTTTTGTCTATAAATTGTACCTAGCGAACTGGCCCGCATTTCGACCGGTTTTGAGAGGAACCATTGTAATTGAGAATGCGCCATCTATGGAGGGTGTTGCGCAATGCAGAGCAGACGTAGCTGCTTTGGGGCAGTGTCCATTCTTAAAGGCACCTTTGAAATATAATTGAATTGAGATGAATTAAAGAATGTTACTCTCCCATTTGGGAAATACAGTATATTACACTGTAAAAAAAACCCAACCAGTTTACTTTAAAAAGCCAGCATCCAGGCTGTACTCAAAACTTTGTGTTTATTTAGCTTAAAATAGTAAGATAATGTCAGACACCAATGTTGTTCTGTGAACTTAATATTTAAAGTTATAATTATAATTACGGGCGGCACGATTCCCAGTCCGGGCCGTTCTGTGTGGAGTTTGCATGTTCTCCCCGTGCTTATGTGGGTTTCCTCCGGGTTCTCCGGTTTCCTCCCATAGGCCAAAGACATGCATGTTAGGTTAATCGGTCACTCTAAATTGCCCGTAGGTGTGAATGTGTGTGTGAGTGTGTGTTGGCCATGCAATGGTCTGGTGACCTGTCCATGGTGTACCCCGCCTTCACCCAATGACACTGGGATTGGCTCCAGAACCCCCGTGACCCCGACTAACGGGATAAAGTGGAAGATAATGGATGAATGAATGAATTATAATTATAAAGTTATAAAATAATTTGGAGTGTAAACAGTAGTATGAAATTAACTGATTACCTGAATGACTTTGTTCCATAATTACAGAGATTTATTTTATTAAAAAAACAAACATGGATCAGCTATTAATGATAAGAAGATGTAGAAGACTATTCCGTCCAACGTGAATGGTATGTAAGATGCTCTTGTTTGCAGACGTATGGCCTAAATGAGGGTAAAGGACTCAGACTTTGAGTCAGCATGTAAGTTTCTTAATTTGTCACATTATATATAAAACAAAGCATGAGGGGAAAAAAGGAAACATTTCATCAGCAGACACTCTCATTTCCAACATGTGGATTATGACATGCCCACCCACTACCGTTCGCTCTGAGAAAACTGCTATTTTTCAGTTCCAGCTGGGAACGAACTTTTCGGGTTCTTAACCAATTTATTTTTGGTCGAAATGCTCTAAACGGTTCAAAATCAGGTTGGAACAGAACGTGGTCCACGTTGGTCAAAAACGGTACCTGAGACTGAACAGAAGACACACACACACACACAGAGTGTAGGAGTTGTGTGTGTTTATCTTTTCCACCTTAAACCAAATCTCAGGGTTAAATATTCACATGCAGAGGACAGAGAGTCGAGTGAACAGCTGCTCTTCTTATCAAAGCTACAAGGTCAGTTAATAAAAAAACTATAAAGATATCCTCACGTGTACAGGATAGAAACACACACAGCTATCACTCAGACATGGACATGTATGTGTAAAAATGTTTCACAACAATCACAAAACCTTTCCTGACATTTTTATGTGTAAAGGAAACATTTTTTTTCCACCAGGACAGGAATTTCGCCCTTGAGCAACAATCACAGGTTTGTTTCTACTGTAACATTACACCAACGTTCCCTGTCACACCTCACAAACAGTGCAGATTATAGATTAATGTTGTGTTTACATTTCTACAACTTCTACAAGTTCTACAAACACGTGCGTTTCCCTGAACATACACGACAACAGAACACAGCAGCATCAAAATGAAATCCACATGTGGTGTCTGATTCGCCCCTCGTCCCGTTCCCCGTGTCCTCACCATCCTGAATCCTGCCTGCCAGAGAGTCAGAGCTGAATCCCGCGAACACTACAGTGTGAACGGCTCCGATCCTCGCACACGCCAACATGGCCGCCACCGCCACGGGACACACGGGCATGTAGATGGCCACACGGTCTCCTTTCCTCACGCCATGGCTCTTTAGCGTGTTGGCTAACCTGCAGGTCATCTCCAGCAGCTCTCTGAGGAGAGACAAGATCACAGAACATTACACACCCTGAGAAATACAACACATTAATGCTAATTTATCACATGATTACATTCCCGTTAGCATGAGAAATTAGTATCCTGTAGATCAGGGACTTCTGCTGAACCCCATCAGTGTCAATTATTTATCTTAACTGTGCCGTTAGACTTTAAGTAGAGTAATATATTACAAGTTTTGTAATAAAAACCTGTAAAAATATGCTCCTTAGGGTTACAATTTACATAAATTAAAACTTTATGGATGAATTTTATATCTTTGTAAAGCTGCTTTGGGGAAATATCCACTGTTGAAACTGCTTCTGAAATAAAATTTAATTGAATTAAAGAATGTTACTTTCCAATTTGTGAAATCACTGTAAAAAAGTCAGTATCCAGGCTGCACTCAAAACTTTGTGTTTATTTAACACAAAATAGTAAGTTAAATGAATATCAGACACAGATATTGCTCTGTTAACTTAATATTTAAATTTCAATAAACTCAAAAATTTTGAGTGTAACTAGTTACTTGCCTTTTTAAGTAATGTTTTTTTACAGTGAAGCTTTAATTTATTACTATGTACACTGAAGTACCAGACAAACTGGCACTTTGCAAAATGAGCCTAAGCAAAATACATACGCCATCTGTGCACGTTATTGATTGCGTCCGCTAGCGCGTATATAAAGCGACAAACATCTATGGAAGCTTCCAGAGCTGTTTCTGCCATGACAATGGCAAGTTATCATGATTTTGCGATTTTCAAAGTGGTTTAATACAATCGTTTCACGTGATAGGCGTGTAACACTGACTCAAGTAACATCGAAATTCAATGCTGGAGCCTCAATAAACATCAGCGTGAGGACTGTTCCCTCCAAGATCTCATGGAGGACCTACCAAGTATTAACTGCTATACCAGTTTTTCTGGTGCATCATTTTATATTACACTGTAAAAAAAAAAAGCAACCGGTTTACTTAAAAAAAGTCAGTATGCACACTGCACTCCACTCAAAACTTTGCTTTTATTTAACTTAACATAGTAAGTTAAAAGAATGTCACACACTGTTCTGTTAACCTAATATTTGAAGTTCAATGAACTCAAATTTTTTTGTGTATCCACTTACTTTTTTAAGTAGTGCTTAAAAGTAGTAACGTTAAGATTTTTGTATTTTTATCATTACAATTTGTATTAGAATTTTGACATGTTCTACATGTTTTTTACATTTCTGTCACTTTTACGAACACAAAAGTATAAAAGCGTACAAGTAAGCACATCCAAGTTGTCAGAAATGTACAAGAGAGTAAAAGGTTTAGTTTATTGCTAAGTAAATTCAGATGGTTTAATTGAAAACTGAGCACTGAATGAAGCTACCAAGGGACAGAGGTCTATGCCAAACCAAGCATGTCATTATGGTTTTAATAAAGGTTGTCAGCTGTACGTATTGGACAGAACCAGAACATGTGAGTGAGATCAGCTGGGGTTAATGAACCCCTGTCACAGATGAGATTTATCTCGGGGACCAGTCTTTGGTTGCTTTATGCAAATGCATTCTGTGTTGCGCAATGTGGTCTTTCCAAAACATCGTCCAAGCTACACTGCACTGGCTCCTTGTGTCTTTTAGAATTGATTTGAAAGTCCTTCTACTTGTACACAAAGCTCAGAATGGGCACTCTCTTACATCACTGAGTCTGTGTCCTTATATGTCCCTTCACAGCTCTTAGGACCTCTGCAGCAAGTCTGTTAAATATTCCTGTTTGGATCACCGTACCAAACAGTGGTACAGAGATGGGCTCTGTGGACATTTTTAAACCTAAAACATTCAAACTTATAATTCGCAACATGCTTTTTATTATTTGTTTACATATTCATTACTTACTTTCTTTTATTTCCTTTCTAAACTGTTCTTTTACTTATATGAGCTTCCCTGTTTTATGCCCCTTGAATTGATTGATTTATTTGTGTTTAGTATTGTGTAGTTCATCCATTTTTATTTTGTATTACTGTTCTGTTGCCAGCGTTGTCCGATAATATGGGCTGCACTGTTCAGCTGCATTCCCTGTATGAAAAAGTGATTCATTCATTCATCATTAGCTAAGCTGTTTATTCTCTACTGGGTCACGGGGGGTGCTGGAGCCTGTCCCAGTGCTCACTGGGTGGAATGCAGCGAGACACCCTGGACAGGTCACCAGTCCATCGCAGGGCAGACACACACACACACACACACACACACACACACACACACTTACACCTAGGATTTAATTACAATTTAATAACAATTTAGTATCTCCAATATACCTGACTTTGGACAGTGGGGGGAAACAGGAGCTCTCAGAATAAATTCATAGGAAGAACATGAAAACTCCACACAGAAAGGACCCTGGTCCGGCCCAGGAACCGAACCCGGGTGGTCCTTAGTGTGAGGCAGCAGAGCTATAAATTATTATTATTATTATTATTATTATTATTATTATTATTATTATTATTATGATAAAATATTATCATTATTATTATAAGTCCTGAGAGAACAAATGCAGAAATGTTGAACAGTGACTTTCGACAAAGCTACAAACTTGTATATAAATAATGAAATGAGTTACAGGGCAGCCAAATTTAACAGAAAGCCAATCAGAACTGCCAAAAGCGTCCACAACAAAACACAGTTCTAAAGTATTAAAACCATAGAAGGTGCAAACAGGTGATTAGTGAGCAATGGTTTATGTAATAGCATATTATGCCGTTTAAAATGTTGGCACAATCGCATCCAAATACAAGTACACTCCCTGGCATGTACGGGTAGATGAGCACATCAGTGCTGGAAGGGATGAAACCTGCTAGGAATTTCAGTATTATGAACCCAGGAAGAATTTGCTGCTCAGTAGTAACATCCATCCATCCATTATCTTCCGCTTTATCCTGCTAGTCGGGGTCATGGGGGAACTGGAGCCAATCCCAGCATCATTGGGTGAAGGTGGTGTACACCATGGACAGGCTGCCAGTCTATCGCATGGCCAACACACACCACACTCACACACACATTCACACCTACGGGCAATTTAGAGTGACCGATCGACCTAACATGCATGTCTTTGGACTGTAGGAGGAAACCGGAGTACCCGGAGGAAACCCACACAAGCACAGGGAGAACATGCAAACTCCACACAGAAGGGCCCGGACAGACCGGGAATCGAACCTGGATCGTCTTGCTGTGAGGTGACAGTGCTGACCACACCACCACCGCGCCGCCCCTCAGTAGTAACATCTTAAATTAAAAAGCTACTATATCCTGATGCACCTGAAGAGCACTTGTCTCAACCGTAGGAATTATTCTCAACCAAATAAAGCAGAAATTTGTTTTTTATTGCATTTCTCTACAGCTGTCGAATGGCAGAGGTAGAAATATACTTGTGACTTTTTTGTTGTTAGGAGTCACTTAAACCCTCATTTCTGACCTTTTCATCGGTAAGATTATCTTTGACCAAGTAAAATGTCACAGCATCCATGATGTCTTTGCAGCGCTTTCTTATTTATGTTAAAACTCTAACAATGCTCAAACTCAGGTTCCTGTTAACACAATTAGCACTTTCTCTAGCACGCTATAGTATACAGTAATGACACAGAAATGATTAATAACCGTAGTATCTGGTATCACCCAGATGAGGATGGGGTTCCCTTAATAAATCTGCTTCCTCTCAAGGTTTCTTCCTTTTGTCCATTCTTAAAATTGCTATATAAATAAGATTGAATTGAACTGAACTGAAGGATATTATTGTCGTTACTATTACACGTCTACTCCAGTCACTATGTCTGCTGCAGTTTGCTGCTACCATTGCAACGTCATCATATTTACCACGCTTCTGCTAAATTTACCCTGATCTAGCATGGATACAGACTTCCTGTACTCAAACTTCCTGAACTCAAACACAAAAACAAAAGTACAAACTCAAGTGAATTTGAGATACTTGCACTCACCGAGTACTTTATTATGAACACTATGCTAATACTATGTAAGGCGGCCTCCCTTTGGGCTCAAAACAGGCTCAATTCTTCATGGCATGGATTCCATAAGATGTTGCAAACATTCCTGGACATGCAAGATCTTGGACCATGTGGACAGGATTGCATCAAGCAATTCCTGCAGATCTTTTAGGTGCACTTGCATGCTGTGAATCCTCTGTTCTACAACATAACAACTCATTGTCATTTTCATCACATCAGTGTGAGATGACTTTTGCTTTGTGGCATGGTACATTATCATGCTGGAACTCGGCGTTAGATGATGGCAAACTGTGGCCATTAAGGGATGTACATGATCAGCAGAAATACTTAAATTGGCTGTGGCTTTCAAGCAATGAATTGATTGGTATTAATAAGCCAAAAGTGTGCCAAGAATACATTCCCCACATCACTGCAAAACCTCCACCAGCCTGGACTGGTGACACGACGCAGGTAGGGTCCATGGATTCATGCTAGAGCTGTAATCGGGCCTGAAAAGTCAAGCCCGACCCGACCCGAGCCCGACAAAATTCGACCCGAGCCCGACAAGTACACCGTTTTAAAAGCCTGAACCCGTTTAAAGCCAGACATTAGGCTATTCAGATGTCATTACCTCATCATTCTCATTATGGACATAGTCAAAACTTTTCCACACCTCAGATTTTACTTGCGCTGACGGGGCAACCAAAACGTAACGCCAGAATCCAGCCTCTGTTTCACCTCCTCGCCATCCATTTTTGCATCTTGTGCAAGATGTTGAAGCAGTGTCGCGGTAAAAACGAAACCTAATTCAACAGTGAATCAACCTTGACCCTGACATTGATTCAATGGTGAATAACCGTTGAAATGCCAGCTGGGTTTCTGGCGCTAATTGAAATACATCACCTGACCGCTCATTTACCACGCAAACCTGAGCCCGACCCGAGCCCGAGTAAAATGATAGAAATTAAGCCTGAACCTGACCCGACCCGTCGGGTCCCGTCGGGTTCGGGCAAAGATCTTCAGCTCAAATACTGACCCTACCACCTGTGTGTCTCAACAGGTAACAAGAGTCATTAGACCAGGCTACATTTCTCCAGTCTTCAGCTGTACACAGTTTTTGGTGAGCCTATGCCTACTGTAGCCAGAGTTTTCTGGTCTTGGCTGACAGAAGTGAAACCTCACATCGTCTTCTGCTGTTGTAGCTCATCCACCTCATAGTTTGACATGTTCTTCATTATAAGACTCTTTTCTACCCGCCACAACTGTACAGAGTAGTTATATGAGTTATATGAGTCTGGAAATTCTCCACTGACCTATGCTCCTCACTCGATGTTTTTTTCTTTATTGTACTTTACTTTAGAGACTTTTGTGTGTGAAAATCCCAGAAGATCAGCAGTTATAGAAATACTCAAACTAGCCTGTCTGGCACTAACAATTATTCATTGGGATCACATTGTTTCCCCATTCTGATGGTTGATGTGAACATTACCCAGAGACTCTGGCCCATACCTGCATTTTTTTATGCACTGCACTGCTGCACACTATCACCTGATTAGATAATTGCATGAATGAGAAGGTGTACAGATGTTCCTAATAAAGTGCTCAGTGAGTGTAAAAGGAAAACTTAAGGGCGGTAATTAAGTTATTATTCTGTTACTCTCTGAAACCTGTTGGGGGGAAAAAACGTCTACAAAGCTGAAGGGCCAAGAGAGGAATTTCATACTGAGCGACCTGAACATAGCTTTAACCCTTTCATCACCCCAGGGGGAGGTCACGTGATCAGAATGAGGGTAACTCATTCTTATGCTAAGGAGATTAACACAGACACACACATACACACACAGTGGAATGTGATTTTTCTGTGGTAGAAACAGGTCCTGGGGAAGTTGAGCATGTGTTATTGTGTGTGTGTTTTTGATGGTTTTATTGTGCTATTGAGCGGTATCTACCTAGAAAAATCCTAAATTTCCTTCAGGCTCAATAAAGTATCTATCTATCTATCTATCTATCTATCTATCTATCTATCTATCTATCTATCTATCTATCTATCTATC
>JAOVVH010000004.1:11254-21254 GCA_028566435.1 Scorpiodoras heckelii
GATAGATAGATAGATAGATAGATAGATAGATAGATAGATAGATAGATAGATAGATAGACAGATAGATAGATAGACAGGTCAATCAATACTCTTGTAAGCAGATTATAAAATTGATATAAATTAAAAAGTTATCCTGGATTTTATGCCTTTGTAAAGCTGCTTTGTGACAATGTCCATTGTTAAAAGCACTTTAGAAATAAAATAAAATTGAATTGAATTTTAGATATATGAATGAAACGTCTCACCTGGATGGTGCTGCATTTGAGCAGTACATCTGACAGATAATCAAAGCGTAGGCAACGAAGAAAGCAGAGATCTTCAGCATAACCATGGTGCACTATAGCAAGGAATCAAGCTTTTCTGTAAAAAAAAAAAAAGACATTTTATAATTATTTAAAAACATTCCCATCCTTTGACTCGTCATTCGATTATTTCCATTTCCTAATGTACATTTTCCAAACTGTACAAAACCACTGTAAATAGCCTTGTAAATCACAGCAGGGTTTCTAAATGCTCTCAGTGTCCACTCCAGTTTGTTAAATGAGTGCTGAGATGTTGTGCTGGCATCTGGCTGTGAGTAAAGTATTAGAGATATTAGCCAGATTAGAGCGCTCCTGTGGGACCCTGTGCATTAGTGTAATGAGCTTCTAGTCTACAGAAGCCTTCCAAGTCTCTTAAAAATCCACTGCGCCTATTTCTTTTTTGTCCACTGCTGCACGCTCAGTAAAGCATATAAACCCACCTGGCTTTCAGTTTAACAAATAAAATGAGTGTTCAGCCTCAGAGTCCATTCAGAAAGCATGTGCACTTGTCATTTTATTGGTAGAAAGAAGCCTTAATGACCTACCTGGTAAAGTTTCAGCTCACTGGAAGTTGATGGTTGAATGGTTGATGGTTGCAAATCGAAGGGTTAATTCAAGATGATGAGGTTTAGAGTCCGTTGCATTCAGCTGCAAGACAGCTGCCTATATACCCACCTTTAGGGTCCCACCATTGACAACGTGGGTGTTAATGATCTTCCGGCAGCCAATCAGAGACCGTCCTGATTCAGGATGTGGCCAATCCCGTGACGCTTCATTCTGGAAAATGATAAAGGGAATGGCGCATACAATGACGTCATTCTTTGGTCACAAATTGCTCCATTCACAAAAATTCACTAGTGATCAGCAATGTTCGGCATCACCGGAAATTCTTAAGTAGAATATATATTCTATACTTCTAGAGATAATCAGCATACCAAATAGATACATGTTTTTTTATGTTATTTTAATAAAAGCAATTGATTTTTTTCTTGTTGTCTTGCTTTTATTCCTGCATTGTGCTTCCTCAGAAATCAATCAAACCTAAAGGTGTCTATTAAAGATTTATAATTATGAAAAACTATGGAAAATTATTCATTTTTTACCATTTAACAAGCATTAATTTTACAATCATGTTATTGACTGAGGGGAAAATGAAGAGTGCATTTTTGGTTTGGACAAGTCTTTTAGATTTTAGTTTCAATTCCTAACCTTTAAGAATGCCTACGTTAACCCTAACCCTAATCTGTCATTAATTATGTGAAATAGAAATGGCTGAATAAAGCTTTGCACTGACCTACTAAAAGTGATGATGCCAAAGCTGCAGGAACAAACCTTCAACATCCTATAACTCTGATAACGATGTGTGCAATCGATCAGTGTTCTTCAATTCCTTATTTGTGACGTGACCCTTAGTGGAAATCAAAGATGAGGTTGACATTAATGAGCCTCATCGCTCGGGCCTGGTTAAAACAACAGTTTTCCTTTGAGCATCATCCAACTCTGGTCTTCATTACTGGCTTAGACTTCATAAAGCATCAGCACAGACAGGCTGCGTTTGCGTCACATAGAAACCCCATTAGCACGGACCAGCCTTTTAGTGCTATCAAACTTCGAGCGGCACTCATGACCAAAGACGTAAATCAGTGAGACGTGTCAGCAGCGGGGACTCCGTCTAAGCCTAGTTCCAAACACAAAGCTATGTTCTCAAATGGCCTCTTCAGTCTAATGAATCACCCCGAGTGCACTAAGACATAGTGTGTCCATAGATCACTGCCAGAAGTTTCCATCTCCTGCATCAAACTTTCTGAGTCAATATGGTAACCTTTCCAATCTAACCGTGTCATGGAGCACCCACCCTTCTGTAAGTTACTTCAAGTGACAGATAGTCATTTGTGAGCCAAAGATGATATCCTGGACTCATTGCTTCTCCACATTAATGTTTTCTATAGTTATGGGAAGTCTGATATGAGATGATGATGAGGAAAATATGACCGTGCTTTTCTAAAAAATAATAATGTTTCACCCAAAGACAATTAAAAATCTTTAACTTTGTAGCTCTGCATGAGTCACGTAAATGGACTGTTTGAGAACCTGTGAGCCGGAAAGAACTGGAATTAAACTGAACGCTGTAAAGGCTTTAAGAGGGAAAGCAAACACAATTCATAACCCTCAGTGAGACAGAGCCCTGCATTAAGAAGAGAAGAGAGCTTACACAGTCCATCTTCAGACATTAAGGAAATGAGATTTAATCACTGAATGTTGGCCATCAATCAGTGGGCACATGCTGGAGACTTCCCAATCTCGTCTGTGTGCTTAACTGATCACATGGCCTCCTTTTACATGGGCACCATTAAACACCAACGGGATGCAGTCAAGCACCTTGTCATTGCAGACTTGTTTATTGCAAATAGCTGAACAAAAACGGCTGATTAATAGACACATGACTCTTTATATCCAGTACAATATTTTTTTTTTACAATATCACCTTATTTAATTAAAACCTTCAGATATACAAAAGTGTTATGAAAACACTATTTTCCTGTTGTCATAACATTAGCAGCTAAAAACGATTATCAGGCATGAATCCTATAATAAATTCTTTCCCAGTTTATCATGATGCAAACTCTAATATGGATTACAACAATCTGAGTATTTCTAAAATGTAGCACTTTGACAGAAACAGCAGAAAACACTCTCCTAATCTCCTCCTGATCTAAAAAAAAAATACAGCTGCTAATAATAAACAACTGATAATTAGGGATTAGTGTGTTCATTAGAAATGACACCAGATTAAAGCCTTTTATTATCAAGAGTGTATCTTACTGTTTACGTTGGACGTTGGGCTACTAATCAGAAGGTCAGGGGTTCAAATCCCACCACCACCAATCTGCCACTGTTGGGCCCCTGAGCAAGGCCCTTAACCTGCAGCTGCCCAGCTGTATAAATGAGGTAACTGTAAGTCAGTCTGGATAAGGGTGTCTGCCAAATGCCATAAATGTAAATGTAAATGTAAATGTTTACTACGAACCTTTTGCGGTTTATTTTTGGAAGTATGATTTGGTTAGGAACCTTTGCAGCAAGGTTCCTGGTAGAAAAGAACTTTATGGGTTTATAGGAGAACCTTTAAAAGTGGCTTGTAAAACATAAATGGTTTGTATAAGACTCTTGTTTGAATAGTTTGGCTTTCATTTTCCAGGTATGCGACAAAACAGATTCCTGTTGAAGCCTTTATTTCTCTTTTAGAGTTTTGTTCAGTATAACTTTACAGAAACTGAATTCACAGTCCGATCTTTGTGATCTTCATCACCAAATAAATGAAATGAAGTTCAGTAGGTGTTACTTTGCAGTGAGTAGAGTATGTTGTAAGGAATTGTAATGATATGCAGTGATGATATGGAAAATCGTGAAAAATCATGAGATTAGGGTTTGTACACGTGTAGAGGATAAACTCTTCTCCTCTCAGATGAGCTCTTAACTACAGGACTTGCACAAACGTGTTCCCTGTGCAACACAACTCATGTCAGGGTCACAGTAGTGAACAGTGAGATTTTTTTTCCCCAGCATTTGTATCACCTTATCTTTACTTTTCCTGACTACCTGTGACTAATCGATAATGATCAATAGTGGCTAACGATTAGGATCAGGACGGATCTCTTGGCCAATCTTGGACCTTCAGAGGCGGAGGATCT
Source organism: Scorpiodoras heckelii (assembly GCA_028566435.1). NCBI lineage: Eukaryota > Metazoa > Chordata > Actinopteri > Siluriformes > Doradidae > Scorpiodoras > Scorpiodoras heckelii. The sequence goes on from JAOVVH010000004.1 coordinate 15,246, forward strand.
GCACCATGTCCCGGCTGCACACACAAGCACTAACTTTACACACGGAGTCGTCACGAGTTGAGAAATGATATCCATGAACAGCTTGTTATCTCTGCTGACTTTGTCTTGTGGCAGGACGCTGTTTTACTTCTGTACTTTACTCTGCAGCTGCTTGACGTTTCTGGTGATCCGGCAGCTGCTGCGGCAGCGGAGACCGCGCGGCTTCCCCCCGGGACCCGCCGCCCTGCCGGTGATCGGTAACATCCTGTCCCTCGCCACCGAGCCGCACGTCTACATGAAGAAACAAAGCGAAATCTACGGCCAGGTAAATCTCACTGCACCGTTTCCCCTGCGGAGAGCTCCAGCTCTTATCAACCGCTCGGACCCGTGAATCAGACTCGATCCAAGCAGAGCTTTTCTGCAGCTTTCTCTTCTTCTCATCCCGGCTCGAAGTGGCCAAAGCGCACCGGCTCTATTCGTTAATGAGAAATAAATGAATAAATAACACAGATTTTTAAAAAGATCAGACACACGACCTTCAGCCACCAGTTTGAGATAAAAAAAAAAGCTCTGAGTGTCTGAGACCAGGGTTCGAGCGCGAAGCTGAACTTTGTTACTGATTCACAGCTTCGTGTTCGGCGGCTGAACTCGGTTCCGTTCAGGTCGCGTTTCTGCTGCGCACTTTGTGTTTCACAGACACATGAACCACACGAATCTCCTCATAATGTGAAAATAAAAATGAGATTAGACTCCAATTAAAATATTTATTTTGCATTCTATTTTGATTACTTCAGTTGATTCCCAGTGCATAATGTCACTTCACTATGCAGACTCCACTTTTAGGCTCCATTTCTACTGCTGTAAGGTAATCTATGTTTAGTCTGTGATTTTATACTAACTGAGAACACGACACGTTCAGTCATAGCACACAAATTATTCACAAGAAGACCAGACAGATGATCATTTTTTCAACAGGGAAGAAGTGTCTCTGTGTGAGCAGAATTTGATTTTAGTCTGCACCGTGGTGATATCATACATCACAACTGGCATCATGGAGCATTGTGCACACAGATAAATGAATACACAGGAGAAATTTCAGAGGAATAGTGAAGCCTAATTGTCTGTAATGAAGGACTAATACCCTGTAAGAAAAAAATCCCAGGTTTATTCTGGTCCAAGATCATTTTATACCTCAAAACTAACTGGCATCTTGGCACACTGAGCAACGGTGCACACGGGTAAATGGACTCGAAGGGGGAATATTCATGTCGGGTCAGACAAAAAACAAATCTGTCCTACAGAACTGGACCCTCCCTGTAAAAAGTCCTGGTTTAGGCTGTCCCAAGATCATTTTATACCTCAAAACTAACTGGCATCTTGGCACGGCACACTGAGCAACGGTGCACACGGGTAAATGGACTCGAAGGGGGAATATTCATGTCGGGTCAGACAAATAACAAATCTGTCCTACAGAACTGGACCCTCCCTGTAAAAAGTCCTGGTTTACGCTGTCCCAAGATCATTTTATACCTCAGAACTAATTGGCAACATGGTACATCTAGTAATAGTGCAATTAAAGATTGAATTTTAAAGACATTTCAGAGACGTACTGAAAGCCTTATTCATGTCAGGTCAGATAAATAACAAATCCGTCCTACAGAACTGGTCCCTCCCTGTAAAAAAATCTTGTTTCAGACTGCCCTTCCAATGGTGAGTCCATTCATCAAAACTCATTCCACAAACTCAGTTTCCATAGGTATATATACAAGGCCTTGTCATCCTCTGGTCAGAACTAGTCGTCTCCTTCTCAAGCAGAAAAACTAATTTCATACCCCAAAATCAAATAGCTTGTGCAGAGGAATATTGGTTTTAATTCTCTTTATACGAAGAAGGAAATATGAAATATTGAAGACTTTTTAGGTCTCCTCTATAAAATCTTGTTTTAGACAGACCAGTACATCTCAACATGTTCTTATCTACCACGGGGAAATGTTGACTGGTGGTTATGGCTTCTATTATTTTGGTAGTTTTCTGCCTCCGTATCTGTTTAAAATTCCCCCTTTGCCCATTTACCTGTGTGCACCGTGCCATGGTACCAGTTAATTTTGAGGTATAAAATGATCTTGGGCTAGACTAAAACCAGATTTCTCTTACAGGGTATTAGTCCTTCATTACAGGCAATTATGCTTCACTATTCCTCTGAAATTTCTCCTGTGTATTCATTTATCTGTGTGCACAATGCTCCATGTTGCCAGTTGTGATGTATGATATCACCACGGTGCAGACTAAAATCAAATTCTGCTCACACAGAGAGACTTCTTCCCTGTTGAATCATTTGTCTGGCCTGTAGTTATTTACACTCTCCAACCTGATCTTGTATTTCTTCTTCATGTTCTCAAGTAGTTCTGATGTATAAAAACACCAAGTGCCAGACTAAAAATAGGTTTTCCTTAATTAAAATCAATATTTTTCAAAATAAATATTAGATTAATTAGATTCGTTTTTATTTTCACAATATCACTATGATAATCTGAATCAATTCATAACAAATTTATGATCACGCCTGTAAAACAAACTTCAGGCACCGAATAGGGAAGCTGTGAAAAAGTAACGAAGATCCTGGAAGATCTTCAGGGTTCTTCTTGCTGTCTTACCGGAAAAAACTTGTCTCTAGGACGAGGGTTCGTGAACCTTTAACAGTACCTAAAAAAACCCTGACTTCACTAGGAAATCCCTAACGTTAAAGTACACATGAACTCCAGACACTATGTAGGTTAGACACAAAGTTCATTAACTTTGATCATTTTGGGGCCAGGGCATTTTTTCCTTCCTTCCACTTAATTTTTTAAATGGCCCCAAAAGCACTGATTGATGTTAGGAAATATAAAAACGTACATCAAGCATCGTATGCATAATTAATTAAAACATTGCTATGAATAGAGACACTGAGCCATGCTATTTTTAGACAGCTGTTTCCTATGCACTTTTTACTTTCTGTAATTGGTTAAGGCTAAACTGTCTTTAAGTGTGACTACAATCAAAAGTCCTGCATAATGGAAGGTTAACAGCACACGGAAGCTTATGTTGGCAGTTCCCTCATTCCCTACATTCAGCCATGCTGAGTCAGCACACTGCATTTTAAAGAGCTATTTCCTGAACTGTAGCCTTCGCCTCACTGGAATGCAGATGTCCTGTAGACCTGACACATTTCCATTAAAGGAAAAGATCTGGCAAGCTAAAAGTCTAACTTTCACTGAATTAATTGTGCGCTTTAACTTCATTAATCTCCAGATCTTCAGTCTCGACTTGGGAGGAATATCAACTGTCATTCTAAACGGCTATGATGTCATCAAAGAATGTCTGTATCACCAGAATGAGGTGTTTGCAGATAGGCCATCTCTACCTTTATTCCAGAAAATGACCAAAATGGGAGGTATGGTGTACTGCTTTCTTCTACCACACAGAAAAAAATTAATTATTCCCCACAGGAAATGCTCAAACGAATTTCAAAACTATTACTGAATAGTGAGAGTGGCACCATATAGACTACATACTCCTAGTTACTGCAAAGCTGGCCAAAAGTATTATATAAACAGGTTATTAAAATATCCATTTAAGCAATTGATTAAAAAATGATTGTACTTTTTTCTATTTCCTTAAAATTCACAGTGTTCTCATCCTGTGCATGGGATTGCTGGAAGTGCATAACTGAGCATTGCCTTTAGAGTTTCAACAAACTCTATTTATCTTTATTTGCCTTTAAAACAGTAATGGGCCAAGGCTGCAGTTTGACACACAGCTCCAGGAATATTCTGACACTGACTAATAGATTTGCTTTAGAGCAGGCAATTTTTCACAGAAAGCTTACTTCTCTTTAATTCACTTTCCAGGTCTTCTCAACTGCAAATATGGCCGAGGATGGATTGAGCACCGCAAGCTGGCTGTTAACAGTTTCCGCTATTTTGGCAGTGGAGAGATGATGTTTCAGAGGATATCTGAAGAGTGCATTTTCTTTGTAGATGCCATTGATAAGCACAAGGGAAAACCTTTTAACCCCAAACACCTGGTTACCAATGCAGTCTCCAATGTAACCAACCTTGTGATATTTGGACAGCGATTCCCCTATGATGACCTGGACTTCCAGCACATGATTGAGATCTTCAGCGAGAACGTAGAGCTGGCTGCTAGTGCCTGGGCTTTCCTCTACAATGCCTTTCCCTGGTTTGAATACCTGCCCTTTGGGAAGCACCAGAGGCTCTTTCGCAATGCTGATGAGGTGTATGTCTTTCTGCAACAGATAATCGAGCGCTTTTCACAGGGCAGAGTGCGGCAATCGCCAAGACATTACATTGATACCTACCTGGACGAAATGGAACAGAGCGCTAGGGACAAGTGCATGTCCTTCTCCAAAGAGAACCTGATCTTCTCAGTAGGAGAACTTATTATTGCAGGCACAGAGACCACTACTAATACCCTGCGTTGGGCCATGCTCTACCTGGCTCTCTACCCCAGTATACAGGGTAGGTCCACTGCTCATCATGCCTTTGATTTCTTAAAATAAATTGTGACAAGTTTCAAAGAATTTACAATATCTGGCTTCTTCTGTGTTCAGATAAGGTTCATAGGGAGATTGATTCTGTCTTAAATGGCAAGTTACCAACCCTGGAAGACAAGCAAAAGATGCCTTATGTGGAAGCAGTGTTGCATGAAATCCTGCGCTTCTGCAACATTGTTCCTCTTGGAATCTTCCGGGCCACGTCTCAGGATGCTGTCGTGAGAGGATACACCATCCCCCGGGGGACCATGGTCATCACCAACCTGTACTCTGCACACTTTGATGAGAAATACTGGAGCAACCCTTCTATCTTCTGCCCTGAAAGGTTTCTGGACAAAAATGGGAACTTCATCAAACGCGAGGCTTTTCTTCCTTTTTCAGTGGGTACGTACTTTTGTCAATGATCAACCAAAAACTTATGAAAATTGATCTAAGCTCTGGAAGGTCATACATGAAATTCTGCATGTGCAGACACCACCTTCAATTGATGGCTATTATGTTGTATCATGTTCTTTAGGCAGACGCCAGTGTCTTGGTGAGCAGCTGGCCAGAATGGAGATGTTCCTATTTTTCACCACGTTGCTCCAGAGGTTTCACCTACAGTTTCCCAAAGACTACATTCCAAGCGTCACTCCTAAACTTGGCATGACCCTGCAGCCACAGCCGTATACAATATGCGCTATCAGGAGACAGCAATAAAACTTCATCTGTTTGCCAAAGGCAGATCTTGTATCACCTCAGGGGATCTTGTTGAGAAACTCAACCAACCAGCTCAGCTTTCTTGCTCTGAATTCTGTCATTTTTGGCTGAAAGCACTGACCTCTAGTACTGACGGCGCAGAATTCTTTGAACATGTCTGCTGTATGGTTTCACGATGCAGAAAGTGAGCAGCGGATGAAGTCTTGAAACGTACATGCACATTATGCACTCTTGAAAATGAGTTTTCTATTTCATAACTTGAACTGACCAAAAAAATTGCACTGTGGTTTTAAATGTAAGGGAAGGCATGTTATGTTAATCATTTACAGAGTGCACCTTTCAGTTTTGCAGGTTTTTTTTTTAAAAACATTCCTCGAAATTGAGAGCACACAGTTGTGTCATTTGTGTGGCAAGCTGAAAAGGAAAGCAGCTGCTTTTCTCAGAAAGCTTTGCAAATGCAACACGTAAAACTTTGGCTCGTGTAACTTTGGCTCATGGAGCAGCGCTGAACTAACGGCCTCTGGTTTATCTCGGGGGGGAAACAGGCAGCCAGGCCGTAGGTTCGTAACTATCTCTACAGGGGTGTCAATGACATTGACATTGTGATATACACTTTGTAGAAGTCAGAACTTTGTACCAGACCATGTGCATTTGTTATATCATACTGTAAAGTTAATCATATGAATAAACAGGAGACAAATCTTTTTGACAGTACTACTGCGTCAGGTTTGGTTAATCACCACTGAGCTTCAATGGTTTCCCAGATCTCTTTAAGG
>JAOVVH010000004.1:23754-28860 GCA_028566435.1 Scorpiodoras heckelii
TTCGAAAGAAAAGAACTTGCCTATTACATACGTCAAAATGTTCATTACATTCTCAGACTCTGTTTTGTACCAGACAGACAATAATACTCTGGGTTTTGGGGAGTGGACAGAGCTCGCTATCTGTCAGCTTATTTTATCTGACTGAATTTCAGCTTCTTCACACCACAGCAGAGGAATAAACACCCGTGTCGCTCCCCAAACACCTGAACTGAAAATTAGCTGATATTCCAACAAGGTCTCTGAAATGACTTTCTTTAAACTTTAAACTGTCGATCATTCTGCATGAATCCTGAGAAACTGTGAAGAAAGAAATGTGTGTGTGTGTGTGTGTGCGCGCATTTGTGTCACACAGCCAGCTCCACAAGTATTTGGACACCGATGGAGTTATTGTTATTTTAGATATCTACCACAAGCTCAAAATGCAGACTTCCAGCTTTAGTCTGAGTGAATTTACATTAAATCGGGTAAACGGTGACAGAATTACTTTTACAGCACTTTTTATATGCGAGTCCCCAAAAGTAATTGGACGACTCACTGCTCAGCTGTTCCATGGCATTCTGTTATTCCTTCATGATTTCATTTAGCAGTAAGCAGATAAAAGATCAAGAGTTCATTTCAAGTCTAGCATTCGAAGCGTACCACATCGTCTCACGGCGTAGACGTGCTCTGGTTCTGGTTCTGTATTTATTAATGATGCGACTGATGACAAAATGATGAATTCTGAAGTTTACATTAGGCGACGTTATCCGCTCACATCCAAATTCTTCAAAACTCATTGCATGGAGCTTCACAGAACAGATGTTTTGTCAAAAGCAACGCAAATCTTTTTAAGGTAAAGAAGTGGAATGCTCTAGACCGGCTGGATCAGTCTGATCTGAATCCACCTGAGCTGCATTTCACCTGCTCAAGGTAAAACTAAAGGAAAAACATCCCAAGACCAAACAGGAAGTGAAGACATTTGCAGTAAAGACCTGGCAGAACATCACCAGGGAAGAAGCCCAGTGTCTGGTGACGTCTACGAGCTCCAGACGTCAGGCAAAGGACTCGTAACCCAGTATTAAAAATGGCAATTTAATTTCAGAGTCTGTCGTATATAAAGTCATAGAATTCCCAAATCATTACTCTACACTGGATGTAAATTCCCTCACATGAAAGTCTGTACTTTGAGCTCATATTCAGTATATGATTTCTGTCATAGACAGTTAAAATAACAATAATGTCGTCAATGCAGACATACTTATGGAGAGAGAGAGAGAGAGAGAGGGATTTAAACTTCTAAAAGAAATAAAAGAAAAGATCCCTTCATGAGAACAGTGTTTCTTCTCTGTTCCAGACGTAATGCTTTAAACAGTTTACAAGAAGAAAAACAAATGGCGACTTTGCATTCCTGAGGAGGAAAGGGGGGAAAAAACCCTCATGAACACACAAAAAATATATAACAAAGGAAACTAAAACTAAAGGCAGGTGAGTAAAAAAAAGCATCTGAAAATGATGCAGAAGTAAATATTCATGTTTCTTTCAGTCAGAATGTCAGCATATCCATGGTGAAGTCCTAGTGGCTGAGTTCAGTTATACAGTGTTTTCGTGTCGCCAGCACGAGGAGGAAACGGCACGTGTCATGTTGAGGGTTGGAGTCCATCTTCCATCACCGGGACCACGCATTGGGCAAAAGAAAAGAAAAAAAAACAAAACAAAAACACATAAACTAGGTTCAGACAGGCACGTTTGATTTATGCTTGTAGAGTTTACCTGACACCGAGCCTGATTTAGCCTCAGCCTCATTTTTTTAAACTATTCGCTTTGGTAACAAGTGATGACATGAAAGTCTTCTGCCATTCTTTTTTTTTTTTTTTTTTTTTTTAACTTTTTTCTTTTTTAAATAATTGTGTTAAGTACCTACAGGAGAGTTAAGAGCTCTGCTTTCAAGGCAGCATCACAGCCAAATAACAATGGAGAGTTTCGTTCATTATATCCTTCTGTCTTTTTCCCCTCATCCTTTCCCCTCATCCTCCATCATTCTCCATGTGGTGAAAGTGCATAGGATGCTCTCACAGTAGTAAGGCCTATTTTTTAAAACGTTTTTTTTTTTTTAATACGTTTTTTTTTCTTCAACACCATGTGAACTGCATTTGCGTCACAGTGATTCATTTCAGTACAGGAGATCTGGCAGAATCTTGTGTCTGTGTTCTGATGGAGAAGAGGAAACAGCAAAAAGTCACTTGTTTGCTTTAGGTCCCTCATCCATTTTTTTTTTAATTCAGCCAATTGGCTCAACTCAATCCGCCTCCTGCTGCTGCTCCTCCTCTTCAGCCTCCTCCTCAATGACCTGAATGTCATCTGAGGTAGAGGAGGGAGGAGGAAGGCTCAGCGTGTCTGCCTGCTGCTGCTCTTGCTGCTGATGAAGGCCCAGGTCACAGTTCTTCTCCTCTTCCTCGATGATCTGCTTCCACACCATGTGGTTTTCAGTGAGGTGCTGCATAATGCTGCAGAACAGACGCTGGCGGCTTTTCCTCGCCTCTGCAACCCAACAGAAACCTAAATAAATTAAAAGCTACTAAAGGACTTAAACAGGGCAGTGGTAGACTTGGTTTAGAGTCTGTGTAATTAGTGTTCTTAAACTTTCAATAAATGAAATTCAATATTTGCAGGTTGTTTAGTTATTCAGATCTTTGTGCGGTCGATCTCGTGCTTCAGTTCAGCTGGGCTAAGATACTGAGATACTTCTCTGAGTGTCTGATTAAAAACATCTAAATCAATCAAATGCTTTTCTGGGACAATTCCTCAAAATATAAACCAATAACTCATTTGACTAGGTCAGAGCATTTTCTTTTCTTTTCAATAAGCTGATAATACTGAAACAATGGATTTTAAAATCTCAGGGCCAAACAATTCATACTTAATTGAAGCATTTCATCAAGGTCTTCATCGTCAGACTCTTGTGTGTCTTCAGCATCTTCCTCCTCTCCATCACCATCCACCTCCTCCTCATCAACCCAGTAACCCGGGAGGAGTCCAGCAGCGTCGTACGAGTTGCACAGCGGCCCGACGATGTGCGTGATAAAGGACTCCTGCAGCTTGGCCAGCTGTGGCGCCGAGCGGTCCATGAAAGGGCTGATGGGTAACCCGAGGCGAGCCTCTTCATCTCCCTGCAAAAAAAGGGAACAATGACATAACTAAAGCTGAAAGTCTGTGCCGTTGATTTATTTAGCACGTCTACGTTATGCAGCATAAAACACAGCGCTACTCAGGACCTGTTCATAAAACTCATTCACGATGCCTTCCGTCCATTTCAGGTGAAGTTTGCGCTCTTTCGCTGGTCCATTGATATCTGCTAGCTTGATGCACACTTGGCATACCAACAACCTGTCGTTCTCATTAGTCCAGTCGATACCTGGGCTGTTCACATCCGTAACCTGTCAGGAAACAAACACCAGCAGCGTCTCAGTCAGTCATCAGCACATTTACATTCGAAAAGGACGAAACCTCCTAGGATTCTCTCACAAGGAAAATTTACTTGGTCTGAACCCAAAAACATAAAAGGGTTAAAAAACACTGAGTTTTACCCTTCAGTTGATTCTTTTAATAAAAACACTTAACATCATGTTTTGTTAAAAATCACCTTGGAGTTAAATTCAGCTAAGAAATCAAAGTGCTTCTTCAGGTCTGTGGCAAGGATGGCCTCGATAACAAGAAAACGAAAACGCTTGAACTCGACATGGTCCAGGTTGGACAGGAAGTTAAACTCAGGCTGAGACAGGAAAAGGCTCCATGCAGCGGCAGCATGGTGGTTCTCCAGAACCGAGCGATCGTTGTACAGCACCGCCTGGAGGACACCAGAGAGAGCGATGAGAGAGAAATGAGTGGATCCTGCAGATGGTTAAATTTTTTTTTGGCTAAATTATAAAATCAGTCAGTGCTCCAAATCCCCGGTGAAGGTCTGAATCATTTGAAACGGTTTAAATATATCAAGTAATAAAGCAAACAATAAATTGGCACACACCTGAGGGGCGTTAGTAGCTACAAGAAAGGCGTTTGTGCGACCTGGGTGATCGTAGTCGTGCATAGCAGCTGCTACATATAGTGCCATGAGCTCGAGAGCGGGGACGTTCCAGGCCAAGCAGCCGTAACCGTCGTCTGAAATGGAGGAGCTTTTGGACAAAGCGTAAGAAACCCGGCCAGGAGAGATCCCACTGTCGGAGTCTGTGTGAGGAGAAAAACTACAGAACCTCAGTGCCGTCTAAACAGGACACACCTTTATGACTAGAAATAAAAATACAGTAACGTGTTACAAATCATATGTAAGAATTAAAGAGAAAACGATTCCCTTAATAAACGCGTAACTGCAGCGTCCTTGTACGAGGTCACAGGATGATGTGATGACAGGATTGTATTGATCACTCACAAACAATCCACTAAGATGCACAAAGAAATAAACAAACAAACGAATACACAAATAAGTAGGAAACAAAACCGACATCCTCACAATGGTGTGAAACTATATTATGCCATTTTTTAAAATTGTTTATCACGCCGTATTTTTTTCACTCGCATGTGTAAAAAAGCCGATCTCAGCATTGTGTGCATGCTGCAAATTTCTGCTGCCAGACAGTGAAGTCACTGACTTTTCACAAACTCAACACCTCTTCCTTTAAAGCACGAGCTCCTTTCACTACAGCAAACCGAATGACTCAGGCTGCACTCCATTTGAGAAATTAAAACGGTCATCAGCGGCCTTAAAATAAGTTGCAAACATGCTGAGCCAGCAACGGCGCTGGATCTCAATCACAGCGCAGACTCTTATGAGAGCTGCAGCTCTGAGCAGGCTGATTTACTCTCGCCAGATCAAAGAGATAAAATTAGCACAGAAACAACCAGCACAGCCGTGTTTTATTCATAAGACTTTAGACATTAAAAATATATATATACATTGTATATATGCATGTATATTTTTTAGTAAGCAGTACGTCACAGTGCTGTTCCTAAACCAAATCCAGACCCTGGTCCAGTTCCTGTGTTCAGTACCTCTGAAAGTGGCAGGTAGAAGGAATGTGCTGGTTTCTGTGTGTGACCCAGGCATTATGTGCAGGATTAACATCTTTTCCTGTA
>JAOVVH010000004.1:207529-218244 GCA_028566435.1 Scorpiodoras heckelii
CACACACACACACACACACACACACACACACACACACACACACACACACACACACACACACACACACACAGCATCTATTCCAGCAGAGCTGCATTTAATTGGAGCAAGAGAGGAAAAGACAGAGCGAGAGGAAGAGTTAGAGGGTAGAGGTGAGGAGTTAAAGAAAGGTTTTGTTCAAACTGCATTAGAAAACCTGTTTATGTGACACAACACAAAGCAAACACTCAGGAGGAGCAGGAGATTCTGTACAAAGCTGTAAGACTGAACACCACTGTGTAGATGTTTCTCAACAAACTTTAGTGTAGCGGAGCTTCAGTGGTTAGTTTGAATCACTGATCAGCAATCGAGTACCAAAACACAAGCAGAGTTCCCACACGAAAGTTGATCATTTTCCAATAACCGCACATCCCCAAGTGTGCTATTCCCTTTTACACCACAAAACTCTAACAGCTTTTATTTATTTAAAGAATGACACATCATACTTTATATCTCTATACAGCTACATGTACTGATGTGGAACATCCATGAAATGAATTAGTTCCTGTTGTCACTTATGTTATAAGTTAATAAGATTAAAAAAAACACAGCTTGTTACTTCACAGGTTACTGAGAAACCACAAAGAAGCGTAAACACCTCTGTCCTGAGGATGAAGAAAACTTAGTAACAGCTTCACCTCTGACTGTTACAGAGTGCTGACACTGGAGAGTCATTCCTTAAATGTTAAACAAAAATCTCTAAAAATGTTAAACAGATCATCCACTATATGAGTCTCTGAGAATGAGCCGTTACTGTAGAAACAATGACATCAGAATGAGTGCATTAATTATAAATAAATAAGCTAGATTAGAGAGTATATTAGAGAGTATATTAGTATATTAGTGTGTATATGAGTATATTACAGCGTATATTAGAGAGTATACTAGAGTATATTATAGAGTATATGAGAGTATATTAGAGTATATTAGAGAGTATATTAGTATATTAAAGTGTTAGTATATTACAGAGTGTATTAGAGTATATTGCAGAATATATTACTATATTAGAGAGTATATTAGTATATTACAGAGTATATTAGAGTATTTTAGTATATAAGAGAGAATATTAGAGTATACTAGAGAGTATATTAGCATATTGGAGTATATTAGAGAGTATATGAGTATATTACAGAGTATATTAGAGTATAATAGTATATTACAGAGTGTATTAAAGTATATTAGAGAGTATATCAGAGAGTATATCAGAGTATATTATATAGTATATAAGAGAGTATATTAGAGAGTATATTGCAGAATATATTACTATATTAGAGAGTATATTAGTATATTAGACAGTATATTAGAGTATATTAGAAAGTATACTAGAGTATATTATATAGTATATAAGACAGTATATTAGAGAGTATATTGCAGAATATATTAGTATATTAGAGAGTATATTAGAGTATATTACAGAATATATTAGTATATTAGAGAATATATTAGAGTACATCTGTATATTTCAGAGTATATTAGAGAGTATATTAGTGAGTATATTAGTATATTAGAGAGCATATTAGAGTATATTAGAGAGTATATTAGAGTATATTATACAGTATAAGAGTATATTAGAGAGTATATTAGTATATTAGAGAATATATTTGTATATTAGAGAGTATATTAGTTTATTGGAGAGTATATGTAAGGGATCCACTCGGAAGGGGTTGTAAACAAGTGCGGAGTTTATTTACAATGAACAAAAGCCAAAAACACGTTATGATATTCAATACCAAACTAGAGCGAAAAGCCAATGGGAAAACTGAAAAACACTAGGCCAAACGAGCACAGGAGAATACGAGACTTGGTGAAAAGACTACGTGACTAAATACAAACACAAAATGACAAAAGAGCTTAACTAAACTTGGTACAAAACTAGGAAATAAACAAGGCAGATCTAGAAAACAGTTTAACACATAACTTTAGCAGGAAACATGGATGAAACACCTTCAATTATCTGCACTGGGGAATGCTTTGGCAGTCCTTTTATCCTCCCCAGTGTGGACTCCAGGCTCATTAACATAACACACACCAGGTGTAGCTTGTGAGGCAAAAGCTGGAATTTTGTAGTTCCTAGCTGTAGTCCCATGAAAGGGGTGTCATTGGTGTCCTCATCTGGCCATGGACGTAACAGTATATTAGTATATTAGAGAGTATATTACTATATTAGAGAGTATATTATAGAAAATATTATAGAGAATATTAGTATATTAGAGAGTATATTAGAGAGTATATAAGTATATTAGAGAATATATTAGAGGGTATATTCGAGAGTATTTCAGTATACTAGAAAGTATATTACAGAGTATATATGTATATTAGAGAGTATATTAGCATATTAGAGAGTATAATACAGATTATATTGGAGGGTATATTAGTATATTATATAGTATATTAGTAAATTAGTGTTACGCCTGTCACCTCGAGAGTGCGACAAAAACGCCCTCTTAGGAACTACAGCCAAGAACTACATGTTCCAGAAAACCAATGCTAACTAGCTACACCCGGCACTCATCCAGAAAATAAATAGTCTGAATAAACTCTTCCCAGCGCGGATCAACTCAACGTTATCTTGAAGAGCGTTTGCGTTGAGTACTCGTTCTCTGAATTTTGTATCTTCGTTATTTTTGTGCCTAGCTTTATTTCTGTTCATGTTGCCTTAGTTTGTGTTTTTGTCCTTTGTTTCAGTTTTCAAGCCAGAGCATGGTTTCCCTTGATCTTCACCCCTTCCTCCTCACCTGGATCTCCCTTCATCTTTTGAACTGGTCTCGTTGTTGTTTAGTTGTTACTTTGCCATAGTGTTTTTGCCCCATGCTCTGTGCTTGTTTTCATTACGCCATTCATATTGATTTTGTTGCCACCTGTGTGCAAAATAAACATTTCTGCACTTGACTCTGGCTTTAATGTGGGATCATTACAGGTTGATCCGCCTCACTATGGAGTCAGCAGACAGTGCTGGCTTGCGACAAGCCTACCTGCATAGCATGCAGCAGCTGGAGGAGGGCCGTGCTGCCCTTCGCCACTGGCAGTCCATCAAGCATCAAACACACATAAGTCCCGCGTTCCTGGTGCTCTACCTGAACGCTATAGCGGTGATCCTGAAGGGTGCGAGGGATTTCTCCTCCAGTGTGATCTCTATTTCACCCTGAACGAGGGTGTAACGGATTAGCAAAAGGTGGCCATTTTGATTAGCCTGTTGCAACTGCAACCTGGCACCACTCAGGTGAGCAAAGACGCACATATCGGACTTTTGTTGCGTCATTCCACCAGGTGTTTGATCATCATTCTGTGCGCCCATGAGCGGCTCCTCACTGTCATCCAGGGAAGCCGCAGAGTCACTGAGTACACTTTGGAGTTCCGGACTGTCGCAGCTGAAAGTGACTGGAATGAGCCAGCCCTGCCCAATGTGTTCCAACATGAGCTCAGCCCAGACGTCCAGCGTGAGCTGGCCTGCCACAACGTGAAGATGTCTCTCGACACTCTCATCACCTCTGCCATATCCCTGGACGACCTGCTATGTGCCAGACTGCCCAGCATGCTCCCTGCCACCCAGATGGAGGAGCCTGAGCCGATGGTTCTGGGACCAGTTCGGCTGTCCACCCAAGAGAAGAGGAGAAGGGCCGCCCTCCATTTGTGCTTCTACTGCGGGGAAGAAGGCCACTCAGTTCGGCAATGCCCAACAAGGCCTGAACCTACGCGCCGCGCCAGTGGTGTGCCTAAACTCCACACCCTGGTGCACGCCGTGAGTAACAAAGCCCCAGTTGTTCCTAGCCAGTTCACCATTCCAGTTCAGATTACGTCTCAGAGCCATGCCTTTTTTGTCTGTGCTCTTCTCGATTCAGGGGCTGTGACCAGCTTCATTGATTGTGCCACCGCCGAAGCCCACAACATCCCCATTAGGAAATTGAGCACACCATTCAAGATCAAAGCCGTGGATGGGGCACCCATAGGAATCGGCCAAGTTACACACCAAACTATTCCCCTGAGGCTTCGAGTAGGCATCCTGCATGAAAAGGAGATCACTCTCCTGCTACTAGACTCCTTGGCACACTCAATTATTCTAGGACTGGATTGGATGCAGCACCCTGACCCAGTTATTTCGTGGAAGGAAGGAGAATTTCTAAAGTGGTCCTCGTCTGGTCTACAGAAATGCCTTGAACCAAGAATTCACCCAGTGTGAAAGACTCGTGTAGAGAGCCCAGAGACTGTTGCTGAAATCCAGGTACCCATGGAACATAATGATTACAAGGTTGTTTTTGATAAAAAGAAAACCGAGGGTCTACCCCCCCCATCAGCATTATGACTCCATATATCTGTTGACAGGCTGCATCCCCCCCAGAAAGAAGGTTTATGCACTGTCATTGCCCAAGCAACAAGCCATGGAGGATTACATCCAGGAAGCCTTGAAACTAGGATACATCCGACACTCTTCGTCACCCGCCTCAGCCAGCTTTTTCTTCATGGAAAAGAAAGGGGGCAGGCTATGTCCATGGATCGATTACAGAGGTTTGAACAAAATTTCATTAAAGTATCCTTATCCCTGGCTTCTCATCCCCTCAGATTTGGAGCAGCTCAGAGAAGCCAAGGTCTTCACGAAGCTAGACCTACGGAGTGCCTATAACCTGATACCAGATAAAACTGATAAATTATGTTTGGATTTTTTTGTCTTTGTAAAGCTGCTTTGGGACAATGTCCATTGTTAAAAGCGCTTAAGAAATAAAATATATATAAAATATAATTTTTAAAAATTTAAGCTTTATGCTTTTTTTCTTTATAATATAAGAAATAAACGTAAATCTGTCACGTCACATAATATCACTAAATAATGTTTCGCCTGGACTCTGAACATTTGAACAATTTAAGCTAGTTTCTTAATGCTACGCCGACTGTCAGTGTGTAATGTACAGTTTTTTTTTGTTTTTTTTTTGACCTTCGGCTGCTCCCGGTCCGCGGGGTCGCCACAGCGGATCAAGTCCGCACCCAGATCTGGCACTGTTTTTACGCCGGATGCCCTTCCTGCTGCAATCCTCCCCCCCGTCAGCGGGGAGGTGGGAGACACACACTCGCACAGTGTGTAATGTACAGTATTTTATGTTATTTTTGTAAACAATTTCTTTTTTTATAGAAAGCATCTCTGCAACCAGTAAAACTTATAGCTTTTATTTTTTTGCCAATGTAATAGGATAAACAGATGAGTATAATGATGTCTCACACTTTCCCATTCAGTATTTTAACCCTCTGTGTGAATTGTCTGTGGAATAATACAATATTTTAATATCTATAATCAGTTTTTAAGTTTTGTTAACCGTAGTCTTACTATAGGGAATTTTTAGAGAAAAAAACATTTATAAACTGCTAAAAAATGTTAAGTGTTAAGAATTAGCTCCCATACAAAAGGTTTCTCCCCATTGTTTCAAGACGATTAAGGAGATGAAATGAATCCACTGCCCCTTGTGGTTATAGTTGGTATAACAGGCTAAGATAGCAATTAAAAAAAATTTTGTTGTTTGAAAAGTTAAAAAGCACTGACACCTGATGAGGTCAATGGTACTCAGAGTACTCAGGCCCAGACTAGTGTATCATGATGTTAATGTATCACGATAATGATAATTTCGTCTCACGGACCCGTGCCTCAGGTTTCCCCGACTGGGGTTTAATAGTTTGGCTCCACTTTCCTGCTCACGTCTCCTCTCACTGAGTCTTAACCACTTTAAGAGCGAGTGGAGGGTGAAGGGGGTGAAGGGGGGCAAGAAAGCATCCCACCCCCATGTTGGCCCCTGCGTCAGCACCGTCGTGTCCCCCGAGAGCAGCAGCTCCACCACAAACGGCTGCATCTCCACCTCGGGGGACCGGGACACAACATCCAGGAAATAATCATGTTTAATTTAGTGAGCAGATGGTTAGAAAGCAGGACACACACACACACACACACACACACACACACACACACATACACACACACACTGCTTTCCTCTGTGGCCTGACAGTAACATGTGTGTTAAACAACATTCAATTTTAAATAAAAGTGACATCTATTTTTATTGCAGTTTAAAATTCATGATTTTTTTAACACTTCATGTTGAGCTTAGAATTTTCTTTCCATCTTAAAATGTATAAACACCTTAATGAGACAGCAGCGAGTCAGAGTGGAATAAAATCATATAATATTTATGCACAGTAATTTTTCCGTAACTTTAAGGATCATTATTTTTCCTGTTTATACAATATATTCGGACATATTTTAAATGAATTTTGTTGTTGAAAAAATAAAGTACACTATCTCTCTCTTTTTCGAGGGCGAAATGTAAAAAATATATCCCAATATATAATAATCATGACATATTCAATTATTTATTTCAGCTGATGAACACAGCAGAGGGAAAAAATTTAAATGAACAATTTTAACCAACATCTACCAATAGAAAAGGAGGATTTATGGAGGAATAGAAAGCAGAAGTGAAGAAAACTGGTACAGAAACACATAATCCTTAAGAGTTCTTTCAAATGCTTTATCCTTTAATCATTCTCTGTAGAACCCTAAAATAGTGTTTTGCCATCAGAGAAGGTTCACTTAGAGCTAAGAACCCTTCATTATCCAATGAGTCCCTAAAGACCTCTTCACTAAATACCATGAACTAAACGTCTGACGGGTTCTCTGTGTTTCGGGTATTAAGAAGCGAATAATGAACAATAATTTGGAATTTGTATTGAACACTTACCCCAGATATACACACTTAGAAAAAAGGGTTCTCTAATGGTTCTTTTAAGGTTCATTGGATCATTAAGGGTTCTTATCTTCCAGGAAAGAGTTCTACTGGGAAGAGGAACACACAAGCTGCACTTCTCCAGAGACTCTTTAAGGATTTCCCTCAGAGGAACAGCCGAAGAATATTCAATTAGTGCAGAATTCAACATTTTTTGTCACAGTGAATAATACTACTACTACTACTACTAATAATAATATGATGATGAGGATGAGGACAATAATGATGCACAGTAAAAGTGACTTGTGAAATTAAGGTTCTATCTCCAGTGTGATATCTGTACTGAACCTGAGCAGAGTTTAAACCTTCAGCTCATCTTCATGGCGTCTCTCATCATTTGCTAAACTGACATTTAAAACCTTCCCCTGATGAAAATGCACAAACCAGTGAAACCCATGTGCTACCCTGCAGTGTTGCGATAACATGACGAGACTGGACACAGATATGAAGCGTGTTAACATATCACATGTGTTGTGTATGTGTTAATGTCACTGAGCTGCGGGTGGAAAGTGGCCTTTCTGGTGTTAGGTTTTTTCTTCCTTACCTCAGGTAGTCCCTGCGACAGAGGATGAGATTGGCTTTGGTGTAGAGGGTGGAGCCGACCTCGCCCAGGCGGCAGTCGCAGCACGCGCACTTCAGGCAGTCTTCGTGCCAGTATTTGTCCAGCGCCTTGAGCAGGTAGCGGTCTTTAATCTTGCGGTTGCAGCCAGCGCAGCCCTTCTGTTTGCCTTTGGGCTGGACGGAGAGCATCGGCACTCCTGCAAGCGATAAGGAGAACACACGGCGTGATTCAGTGCCGGGGGAAACACTGCTGTCCTGCACACCATCACTTATTTTTCATTTTTTTATTTGATAAGGAGACATAGGCAGAGCTGGAGCTGTGAGCGTTTCATATTCATGAGGGTCAGGACTCAGGACTGCGTTTCACATTTCTGCCTCTTTTACATTCCCCTGTGTGAAAATAACAGATGTTAACTCTGACATAAAACATGCACACTTTAAACACTGGGCTATAGTCTCCATTACTGAGGGTAGTCATGTGGTGTAGCGGGATGGTGTGTGGGTGAGCTGTTCTGTTGCATAGTGTTGCAAGTTGCTGTGTGGTATTGCATGGTGTTATGTGGTGCTGCATGGTGCTGTGTGGTGTTGCATGGTGCTGTGTGGTGTTGCATGGTGTTACGTGGTATTGCATGGTGTTATGTGGTGTTGCATAGTGCTGTGTGGTGTTGCATGGTGCTGTGTGGTATTGCATGGTGTTATGTGGTGTTGCATGGTGCTGTGTGGTGTTGCATGGTGTTTTGTGGTGTTGCTTGGTGCTGTGTGGTATTGCATGGTGTTATGTGGTGTTGCATGGTGCTGTGTGGTGTTGCATGGTGCTGTGTGGTATTGCATGGTGTTATGTGGTGTTGCATGGTGCTGTGTGGTATTGCATGGTTTTATGTGGTGTTGCATGGTGCAGTGTGGTATTGCATGGTGTTGTGTGGTATTGCATGGTGTTATGTGGTGTTGCATGGTGCTGTGTGGTATTGCATGGTGTTATGTGGTGTTGCATGGTGTTATGTGGTATTGCATGGTATTGCATGTTGTTTATGTGGTATTGTATGGCGTTATGTGGGTTTGAGGTACTTTATTAAGTCACATCATTGGGGAAGTTCATGTGTTGCTGAAAACTCCTTACAGTTTGTACTTGGAATTAACATTAACCTTTTAAAATGCTGTTGTCCACGAGAAGGTTCACTGAGCCCTGAGTGAGAACGTCACCACCTAAGTGCTTCACCACACACACACACACACACACACACACACACACACACACACACACACACACACACACACACACCAATCCACCCTTTCAGCTAAAGAACAAATAAAGTCCATTTAATAACTGCACTAAATGCTAATAGTCGATCTGCTGCCTGACATTTGTGTGGTGACTAAAAGCCGACGCCGGGAGCGCTGGGAACGTCGGCACCCCTCGGCCAACGCTAACAGGTCAGGGCCGAGTGAAAGCACATGCAGTGGCTCTTAAGACACTTTCACACACACTGAGCTATTGATCTGGCTAATAGAACGCCCAGACCACTCTCCTCCACTGCTTTTAAAATCCCATTCGTCTCGAAATGCGCCAGGGAGGCAGTGCGTTCCTGTCCTCCACCATCAAAACCACATCTCTGTGCTCACTGGGAGCTCAAGTGTACTTTTATTTTTTTATTTTATAGCATGTTAAACAGTTAAACACACCATGCAGGAACACACAGACACCATTAACCCAGCGTATGGAAATGTGTAGTGTTGTCTGTCTGTAAACTTATCATCGCTGTGTTACTTCACCTGATGACACGCCCCCTTCATCTCACTTATAAACCATAATGTTTCAGGAATGTTGTGTAATCATCGCTGCATCAGCAACACAGAGTTCTACAGGAAAATGCCAAATGCACAAGGATTAATCTTCAGAAAAACAAATATTTTAACTGTCGTACCAGTTTTTTGAAAACTGAACTTGTCTCCTGGACGTGCACATTGTTGCATGTAACTCTAAGCAGATAAAAACAATGATGTCTTCTTCCATTGATAAAAAATGTAACAGTTGTGGTATAAGAGGAATAAAACACTTGGGGACATCCTGTTATAAGAAATGAATAATCAGGGTTAATAGTTACTCTTTGTGGGCTTCATCATACCACACGGTCACTGATTGATTTCCTGTAAAAGCACTAATTCAGAGAGAAAATATTTTCCTCCTGAACATCGCAGACGTACTCGAGTCACAGAGTGTGGAGCTTTTGCTAGCTGCAGATTTGTTCAGTTATTCAGAACAATCAAGCCATCAGCAGTGCTGAGAATGTAAAATAATTAGCACCTCCCTCTGTAAAAACCTGGGAGAATAAATACACAGAGGGAACAATAAGAAAAAGAGAGAGAGAGAGAGAGAGAGAGAGAGAGAGAATAGAGAAAAGCTTGTTAGTTAAATTTATGACTTGGATGTGAATGAGTTGTGGCATTCACCCGTCCTGTTCCTTTATCAGACGATGGGAAAGGGAAAAGCTAATTGGTCCAGCAGTGCTGATAGGAACCATCAATTAGTTCTTTCCTCCAGAAATCCCCCACCCCACCCCCACCAGGGAAAAACGGGCCTCTTGAAGCCGGCACGTTAGGATCACAAAACCTGCCATAAATACCAGCATTCAGCATAAATGAAACTAAAAGGGCTCAGTGTTGAAGCTGGCTAAGGGCACTCGCTTTCTACCTGCATTTCTTGGCTTGTTAGCGGAGCGAGCTGCAGGTACACCAACAGAGCGCCGCTGTCAGCCTTCTGCACCACTAAAAACAGTCTTAATGAGGAGAGAGAGAGCCGGCCGGGAGAGAAAAAAAGGGGAAAAGGCGTGTGTGTGTGTGTGTGTGTGTGTGTGTGTGTGTAAGTGAGTGAGGAATCAGGCTCTTATGAGTTCCCTGAGGAATAGCATGAAAATCTTTAATTTGCCTTTTATGACAGCTAATTAGTTATTCTATTCAAAATCTTTGCTTTAAATAAGAGAACTAATTATACACAAAGGTCGACCCCTCCTCCTCTTCCCTCACCACCACCACCACCTCCCTCACAACCACCTCCCTCACCACCACCTCTCTCACCAACACCACCTCCACCTTCTCCCTCATCACTACCACCTCCTCCCTTAACACCATCAACACCTCCTCCTCCCTCACCACCACCTCCTCCTCCCTTAACACCACCACCTCCCCCTCCTCCCTTACCACCACCATCTCCCTTACCACCACCACCTCCTCCCTTAACACCTCCAAAACCTCCTCCCTCACCATCACTACTGCTTCCTCCCTCACCACCACCACCTCCTCCTCCCTTAGTACCACGAACACCTCCACCCTCACCACCCCCACCTCCACCTCCCTTAGTAC
>JAOVVH010000004.1:357167-369596 GCA_028566435.1 Scorpiodoras heckelii
GAAAATCATTGTCACTTAACACAGTCCACCGCTGCATCAAGAAATGTAACCTGAAACTGTATTATACAAAGAGGAAGAGGAGGCCTGAAGTCATCTGAGATGGACCGAAAGACAGTGGAAACATGTTCTGTGGTCAGACGAGTCCACGTTTCAGCTCGTTTTTGGGAAAAATGGACATGAGATTTTTTGTGCCAAAGATGAAAAAAACCATCCAGACTGTTACCAATGAAAAATGTAAAAACCAGCATCTGTGATGTCATGGGGGAGCATCAGAGCCCACGGCATGGGGGATCTGCAGATATGTGAAGGTACCATTGATGTGGAGGATTATACTGGTATTTTGGAGAAAAAAAATTCCACTTTGGGCAAAAATTCCACTTGCCAAACTGCAACAATTAGAATCTTCAATTCCCAAACCATTAAAAAGTATAATTAAAAGAAAAGGTCATGTGACCCAGTGGCAAACACGCCTCTGTAACAACTTTTACTGAGTTTGTTACAGCATCAATTTATAAATTTGACATTTAGAATAGAACAAATAGAATTACGTTCATCATTGAAAACACTGAAAATATTGTCTTTGTCCTTTTGTCTGTTAAATAAACTTCAAGTGAATTAACAAATTACAGATTTAATTTTTAGTTGGGGCTTGTACTATCTTTAATGAATTAGTGATTATGTCTCCAAGGAAAGAAGATCTGAGTTACAAAGGAAAAACATGTTCTGGGGGGTGTGTAAGGTGTTAAATCTTCAGTAAACAGGTTCATTGGTCAGAAATATGACAACACAATAAATTTACCAGTTAGTTGTGTGTGGAAATCACAAATCTCCCATGAGCACAGAGACACAGACACGGTTTGGGCAAAGTAAATGATAATTATATAAATAAGGAGATAAATAATGTTATTTTTCTAAATATTTCAAAACGCACGATTCTGCCCTTTGGCTCAATTTGGAAGAAAAATGTATAAAAATCCTTCAAACTCTTGTTACAACCTAGAAAATGTTTTTTTCCCCACTGTATTTGCTGCTTGTCGTGTTTCTCCTCCTGTTGCTGTAACCGGGTCGTTAATCAGTTCTGCTGAAACGTGCTTTTCTGGTTCTGTGGATCTTCTCCTCTCCTACCTGTCGCCTGTGGATATCTCACTTGCTGATGTGACCCAGAGCGATTTCACTGATTCATTGACTCCCCTTTTTGTTTTTCTACACTTCAGAGCAGCAAAGAAAACATTCCTTACTTGTGCATCCTGAATTGACCTGTTTTAGAAATCCTGTGCAGATCTGAAATCTGAAAATGTGAACAGTTTAAAGTTTTTTTATCAGCAGTGTTTTATAAAGTCTCATCATTGATTATTTCTCCGCCTCTTGCAGGTTTGTTGACGTTCATTAACTCTGCGTATGTAAAGTGGGGCACCAGAGTGCAGGACATCTTCACCTACGCCAAAGTTCTGGCCCTCATCGTCATAATCATCACAGGCTTGGTGAAGATGTGTCAGGGTGAGACTAATTTTATTTTATTTTCCACTTTACAGTACAACATTGTTGAATTCTGGATTCTGATTGGTCAGGAGGTGTTGATTAATTTTCTGTAATGCAGCTCGGACAGAAGTGCAGCTGCACAACACAGCTTTATATTAATGGGTTTATAGTAAATCTTTAAGTATAAACTGAAAAAAATCTGAAGTGTTGTTCTTTAATAAATACAAATTAATTTGCTATCATAGGAAGTTAAGTGTTTTCTGTCTCAGCAACAAACCTGCACAATGTTCTGTTCATGTCTTACGATAAACCTGATGCACGATTCAACTGTTTTCCATGTTATAGAGCTTTTAATTTGCTAAAACAAGCAGGAGCTTTTAAGTTTTTCATTTCACATCCCTTATTTATATTTTTATGCTTTGTCTTAAAGGTCATATGGAAAACTTTGAGGGTTTCTTCCAGGGGTCGTCTTATGAGCCCGGAGACATCGCCCTGGGCCTGTACTCCGCCCTGTTCTCCTACTCGGGCTGGGACACTTTGAACTTTGTTACTGAGGAAATCAAGAACCCAGAGAGGTGTGAACAAATCCTCTCTCAGTTTTACTATTTTACAAATAAATAAATCTGGATGTGTACAATCTGTTGTCACATGTATCTGTTCAGGAATCTTCCTCTGGCCATAGCCGTGTCGATGCCCATCGTCACCGTCATCTACATCCTGACCAACGTGGCCTACTACGCCGTTCTGGACATGAGCTCCATCCTCTCCAGCGACGCCGTGGCCGTGGTGGGTTTACAGAATTAAAGACCCAGGATGGTGTTTACACCTGAGCGGTTTCATGTAGCCAGAAGCATCACTGTAATATTCAAATCAGCTCTTTACACTTCACATGCAGCTTCTGGGTCATGAACTGCACGGACTAGACTTCTGGTTTGAACGATATTTCCTAGGAGTTCCTAATGGCTTTTGGAGAGACACATGAACATAGGCGCAAATGTGTCTCCTGGTTGGTCAGTGTCATGACATTATAAACTAATTCCTTTCCTGGAAATAAAAACTCTGACACTGGATTTAATCAAAAGAGAAAAAGGCTCCAGCAGCTTTATTATATGTCTCAGGAGCGTTCTTCTGGGCATTAATCCGGAGTAAATGCAAAATACAGTGTCCAGCACTTTCACTGTTTAATCACGACGGTCTGTTTGGCTACCAATATGATAAAAAGCTCATTACTTTTATCATCATTTGAGCACCATTATCTTCAAACAGAAACGGTTCACTTTTTTAAAAAAAAGATGTTTTCACTTTGTTTTCATTACCACTTCCGTACCTGGCACTAACATCTGCTCCTGGTACCTCCAGTCAAGGACACAACACTTTACACACAGACACAGAGGCTTAGGAAATTTCCATTCTTTGGCTTATTCTCAACTAAAGTGATAGTTGTGACCTTATTCAATCATTTTCTGAATTTATGAACTTTTTCCAAATTATTCCATTATCAGAAAGTTGACCAGTCACGTGCGGGTACTCCGGTTTCCTCCCACAGTCCAAAGACATGCATATTAGTTTAATTGGTGTGTGTGTGTGTGTGTGTGTGTGTGTGTGTGTGTGTGTGTGTGCGCCCTACGATGGATTGGCGCCCTGTCTAGGGTTGATCCTGCCTTACGCCCTATGCCGCCGGCTAGGCACCGGCTCTCCCATGACCCTGGGGACAGGAATAAGCAGTTAAGATAGTGAGTGAGTGAGTGAGTGAGATTTCTGTAAGGAGTCTCCAGTGTTAGTGCTTTGTAATGATGACGGTCAGAGGTAAAGATGTAACTTTAGGTTTTCAAGCATTTTCAGGACGGACAAGTTTACGCTTCTTTACACTTTCTCACTAAGACGTGTAACAAAAAAGAGAAGGCCGGTGTGGGAACGACTGGTTATAGCTGCGATACTGTTTCACTGATGCAGATATACGACATGAAGAGTAACTTTTAACAGATAAAAGAAAAAGAAAAATCTTTACTAAGTAAGGAAAATGTAACTGTCAGGACATTGTTGTTTTATATCAGAAATAAAACACTTGGGGACTATTAAATATTTAGTGTGTGTGTGTGTGTGTGTGTGTGTGTGTGTGTTTCCACAGACGTTTGCTGATCACACTTTAGGTGTAATGAGTTGGACTATTCCCATCGCTGTGGCTCTGTCCTGCTACGGTGGACTCAACTCCTCCATCATTGCAGCATCCAGGTCTGATTCATTACACACACACTCACACACACTCACACTCAGACTCACACACCATCACCTGGCTGCTTCCTCTTATTATTATTATTCTCATTATTATTTTTCTTCCTCTTCTTATACTCATTATTCTATACTTATTCTTCTTCTTTTTATTCATATTCTTCTTCTTCTTTTTAAACTACTGCTTCTCATTGTTATTATTATTCTACTTCTGCCTCTTCTTCTTCTTCTTCTTCTTCTCTTCTTCTTCTCTTCTTTTTCAGTATGATAATGACTGCATTGTGTTAATTTTAGGCTTTTCTCATTATTCTTATTATTATTCTTTTGTCTCCTCTTCTTCTTATTCTTATACTCATTTTTTTCTTCTTCTTCTTCTTCTTCTTCAGCATGCTCATGACTGCATTGTGTCCATTTGTTTTTTTAGGCTTTTCTTTGTCGGCTCTCGTGAAGGTCATCTCCCTGACGCTTTATCAATGATTCACGTGCAGAGGTTCACACCCATCCCTGCACTCCTCTTCAACGTAAGTACAGTCTTGACTCATATCATATCTTGGCTCTTAACCGAGTGTGTGTGAAATCAAGGTGTGTGAGAAAATTCCAAGCTTTCAAACAGCGTTCTTCAATAATTATCCTGACTGTTCGTGCAGGTTCGGCTTTTAATTTTTCCCTGAAGGTTTAAACTGTTAAACGGGTCACTGCGTTTTTACTCTGGTTGCCAGATTGTGTCTCAGAAGACTGTGATTTGTATATTTTGGTTAATAATTTGGTTATATACCAAAGATAACTTTGATACTGGATATAATTTGGTGTAATTCACTCTTGACACTTAGACAGGTGATCATACATCAAAGAGCCACAATTTCAGCAGCACTAGACATTTGAAGTGAGATTTTATCAACTCAGTTTTGGATGATTTTGGACAAAGCATGCGTGGACCGACGTTTCCTCGTTTCCCTTCTCACAACATTTCACATGTAAATTCTACGACGTAAATTGTAAACATTTTGGCTACTATAGTTTCTTATTGGCACTAAAACATTAACACGCTGGACAGGCCAGGCCCACCAGTGAGAACAGTCACATAATGAGCTGTTAAGCCAAACACCCCACAACACACACACACACACACACACACACACACACACACACACACACACACACACACACACTTATCAGTATTGATCTAACATGAAGCCACGCCCAGTTCAGCTAAAGGGGCGGGGCTGTTCTGTTTTCTGTCATTGAATGTACACGTACATGAATAAATTCATGCTAATGCCTTAAACACGCTCATGCTAAGGAACTTGGTGTGTAGTGAAGTTAGCTCTGTGTAAACACATTTAAACTCTTTTAATGATCAGGTTTTTAAAAATAAATTCAGATGTGAATCAAAGGAATGTGAAGAATACCGAGCTGGGTATCAAAGCTGATGTCGGCGCTTGTAATAATGAAGTGAAGTGAAGAACAGAATTCAGATGAGATCTCTAACATCCTGGAGATCATCCTGAGTTTTTACGGAGCTTTACAGCGAGAACACGCAGAGGTCCGGGGTGTGAAACTCTGAGCTCTGGATCCCTCTGGTGGTCACGTTTCTCAGCTCACTGAGGTCACATGCTGTTTTTTTTCACTCCCAGTGTGCCATGGCTCTGATCTACCTGACTGTCCAGGATGTGTTCCAGCTGATTAACTACTACAGCTTCAGCTACTGGTTCTTCGTCGGTTTGTCCATCGCCGGACAGATCTACTTACGCTGGAAAGATCCGAACAGGCCGCGGCCTCTGAAGGTACCAGGCTGTTTAATCATCTTTACATTACAGGAGGAACCGTGTGGAAAACCTACAGTTTGAGAGATTGTAGTAGAAACCGCAGTCGTTAATAGTACAGAGTATAAAAGGTAATATACAAGGTAAATTATATATAATATGCTAAATACGAAGTATATTAAAATAGAGGTTTAATAAATATTACATGGTGTATAAACTACTATAAAAAATTATACACTTATGCAGATACTATGTCAGTAATAATATAATAAAGTGTGTGTGTGTGTTTATGGTCATCACCCTCATGTTGATTCTTTTTTCCATAACAGCAAAGTGTTTTATTTCCTTTATACCACAGCAATTTACCAACAGTTACAATTCATTATTTACTAACAAACAGCTTGTCGTACTTCTTTTATCAGTATTGTTTAATCAGTGTTGTGAATACGTCATTTATCGATCGCGCCTAATCACGTACGATTTATGGCGGCGCGTCTGCTGTACACGTCCCTGTGAATGAGCTGTTGCTGTAGAAACGAGACTGTGTTAGAACACAGAGCACAGTACTACTGTCAGAGCTGCAGTAATAGAAAATTAATCAACTGCACAGCACTGTGGGATAAATACACTAGTAAGGGTAACTGTTTAATATTGTTGTGTGTGTGTGTACAGTTGTCCCTGGTGTACCCCGTGGTGTTCTGCTTGTGTACGGTGTTCCTGATTGCAGTTCCCCTCTACAGCGACACTCTCAACTCCCTCATCGGCATCGCCATCGCTCTCTCCGGCATTCCCGTGTACTTCCTGGGCGTTCACCTCCCCGAGTCCAAGCGGCCGCCGTACATCACCAAACTGCTGCGTGAGTGTTTCAGCTGCTCGCTATCAATGTCCTGATAAAACACTGTAGGGAGTTTTTTTTTCCCTGCTTCTATTGACCGTGACACTGGAAGTCACTGACCTGCATTTATAAATTAAAGTGCATTTTATCCTAATGGTTTTAGGGTTAAATAATTTTAATAAAATATGCATTGTTAACTCTTTCCTTGAAATATCTCCTGGTGTTGATTGTGTGCACTAAGTCACTTAGATGTTTTTTTTCTCTCTCCTGCAGGTTCGATCACTCGATTCACTCAGTTCACGTGTTTCTGTGTGCTCACGGAGATGGACCCGGTGGATTAAATCCAGCTGCTTCATCAGCCTCTAAAAGACCTGAACACACACACACAGTGCAGGACACCTGCGGACAGGTAAAGGAGCTCAGTCATGTGACCCAGGCGTGTCCTCCTCTCAGGGACGAGTGTGAGGCCGTACGGAGGACGTAAGCTGATGGACTTCCGGTCGTCTTCCCGAAATGTATTCATCTGTCTGCGTGTTGGAAGTCTAACAGACTCCCTGTGAACACTGTGTGATTGTGTTAGTTATTTATGTGCTACTTTTATTTGAGATGTTTTAGATATTTAGTGTGTCTCTTCTCTTCTACGCTGCAGAAATGTTCTTGTCTTGGCAAGTGAAAATATCTCAAATCAAATTGGTCTGAATTACAATTACAGTAAAACAAGGGCAGGATTATTAAACCCATTTCCTGTAAAGAAATAACATTCTGAGTTAGTGATGGTGTAAACACCAGGCTGAATAATCTTATTTTATTACTGTTACTAATAATAATAATAATCATACATAATTAATACATAAATAATACATCAGTTTGTTAAACGTTAGAGATATTTCCACTTTATCCATGTTTTGCAGTGTGCTCCGCTTCGGGACTTTTACTGTACGATGTAATTAGTTGTGTCTGAGATTCGGGACCATGATGCATTCAGGTGTTGTGTTTTGTTTTTGCACCGATTTCACTTTAGTTCATTACGTCACGTCTAAAACAACGATTCACAGGACTTTATATTCACAGGTGGGTTTTTTTTTACTGTGGTGTAATCAGGAGTGTGTGTAGACGTGGTTCTGTCACGTACACTGTTCGGAGAGGACTGAAGGTGTGTGTGTGTGAGAAACTATTATATTTTAAAATGTTATTACGCTACATGACCAAATAAGAAAGGCTGCTTTAATCTTTACGCTGAGTAACACAGAAATGTTCACTTTCATAAAGTGCACCTGAGAGAAAAGTTTATTTTATTTTATTTATTTTGCAGCGCTTCAATAAACATTTCTGATTTTTGAAATCTCCCAGTTCTTTTTTATTTTGGTTTATACACATCTACATATTTACAGGAAGTCACCACCGACCCCCTTTTTTGGGGGGTGATGTTTATGCACACAACACATCTCTCTCACACACACACACACACACCTGATCAGGTTAGCATGCACATCACAGTCACTAAACACAGCAACATCACACACCTCACTAACACAACGCAGGAAAAAACCCTGCAGGATTATAGGCATCAACTGACGCGCACACAAACACACAACACGGCATCATCAAGGGTGTAAAAACACACACACACACACACACACACACAGTGTCTCAGTCAGAATTGTATTCTTCTCTGTCCTCGTCTTCATCCTCTTCCTCCTCCTTCATCACCTCCCTCTGGTAGCGCTCCCAGCTCCTCCGGCTGTACGAGTGCTCCTCACTCCAACAACCTGCAGAACAAACGTTCACAGGATGCTCCAAAATCTCTTTTTATCTGTTTTACAGCTGATAGAAATACGAGAAGTATTCACAGAACACTCCTCATCAGTAACTCCTGTTGATTTTATTACTTTAATGTATTCTGGAAAAAAAAAAGAAACACTTCTTAGTTTGCAAAAATGTGTGTAAACTCCAGATGTAAAGATTCCCATCGTGCTGTTCGGAGTCTCTGTAGAGTCACACTGACTAAGTATAATTTTAAGCTGCGTTTGACTTGAGGTTGTAAATCTGAATTCTGTGCTTCTAACCAATAAAAAAAAATCTGCCATAACCTGAATATCCGACCTGGCGTTTATCCAATACTCCTGAGTGGCGCAGGGGGATAAATGTGTGTTAATAAGCCGCTCCGTTAATCCTGAAGTGTTCTGTACGTGGTTTCGAGTCACTGCTGCTGAGAACATTTTTTTCTGCCATAACGGTAACGAGAGTTTTCATCGATTTATTGACTGATTAAAGTACTATTAAGATTTCTGTTTTTTCTCCTTTCATCTGTAATTGCAAATGTGGTAACATTTCTTTCATAGGTCTAAAAACACACACACACACACACACACAGAAAGGAAATATTAAAAGGGACAGTCATGAGTTTATTTTCGTGCTCTGGGCTAAAAATGTTTGCTTCAAATAATTTGCCCTACATCTGATCACAGCACTGTTTCGAACCCGACACCTGGTATAGCCTATTTAATAACCTCCGCTCTACTGACTGCACCACAGAGACACTCTGAAGTACAGTAAACTTGGAGGAGGATAGTTCGGATAGTGTGACACGGCTAACGCACACGTGAGCTTTAGTGATGATATTTGATGATTACAATCATGATCATAAACACATGAATACATTAAGAAGTGTACTGAGAGCTACTCGTTCAAAGGATTTGACGTTTATGTTCCTACAAGAGGATTAATGTTAGTTTTTAGCTTACTGACATGCTTCCGTGTACAGCGTCCTCTGTCATCGATGATGTAATCACAAACAACTAAGCTTCTAACCACAGGTCTAGAGCTGTAGTTCCAACTACACAACTTAACAACAGTGTTTGCGAACGTTCGTTGGAACTATGGCTTTGGGAAACACCTGTGTGACTTAACGATGGTTCAGACTTAGTAGGTTACCAACATAGTTACCACTACGGTTTTCGGAAACACTTGCATAGCAACTGAATCGTTCCAACTATGTAAGTTACTAAGGAAGTTAGCAACTATCCTTTTGGGAAACACACCCCTGATTGTTTGCAAAGAAATGAAAAAAAAATATTTCTGATAAGTTTCAGCGTTTGGCTTTCCAGAATTTTCTTACATTTCTGAAGTACGTTTAAAACGTAACAAATTACGGAGCCTGGCGTTGGGATTTGGTACATTAAAGTGTCCGTTATTTACAGATTTACACAATATACTTGTTTCTCTTTACATTTCCCCAGATCGGATCAGAAACCCTGTGAAAACACAGCAGGATTATTACAGCACTCCTACACACACCCATCTGTACCCGAGGGTCATGTGATCATGACCTGCCTTCTGATTGGTCAGTGACGATGTTTTGGGGTTTTTTCTTTTTCTAAACACACAATCATTTAAAAAGGTGTGATAGTTTCCAGAAATTAGTTTGTGTTTGTTCACAGGCTGTGTTTAAGTCAGCACTAAATGTACCAGACCCAGACCCACGCACCTCCATAGCGCTCTTCATTACTCTCCTCGTCGCTGTCCTCCTCGTCCGGGTAATCATTCCTCCAGTTGCTTTCAGCGTTTTCATCGTCCTCGTCCTCGTACACTTCCTCCTCCCACGCGACTTCGTCAGGTACCTGTGGATTTAATCACATTACCGACATTCCTGCAGCCTCAAAACTAACGTTGTTATAATAAGCTGCTAATTAATACTTTATTAAGGAGCAGTGACGCTCCAGTAACTCCAGTTAAAGTCATCTACGTGGTTCTGCAGGACCAGAGGTGTTCATGTACTGAATAATAAACAGCTTGATGAATATGTAAATCACAAACTCCACCCCCTTCTTGGAAAACCTTCTTAAATTGCCTGCATCTGAACACCGGATGCTGATTGGTTCGTTTCGGCAGTAAGACTGATCATGTGAGCAGAAATAAAAAGGCAGTAAGGCGTCTCCGCTCACCAGCTCTCCTTCTTCAGTGTAGGCTCGGACCGATAAGATGTCCTGAATCCAGCCGGGCGTGGCCGTCTCCTGGTAGTACAGATCGTAAACGTAGTCGTCCTCCTTGTCGCGATGTTCGGTCCCGGGCCCGTGTGTGGAAACGCTCAGTTTCTCGCGGATCATCTTCACCGAGTTACAGAGAATTGTCTCGGGATCAGACTTCACGTCCTGGAGGAGAAAGAGAAGTGATGAATTCCATCCATCCATCCATCCATCCATCCATCACACACACACGACACCAAGCGACTCCCCTTTACCTTCTTAGGCTCCGACTCGTCCTCCTCCACGTCCTCCTGAACGATATCGAACACCTGCACGCCTCCCACGCGAGGTTCCGTGTTCTCGTCCGGTTCTCCATCTTCACGAGGTTCTGCAGGAAGCCCGGCCCGGTGGCTGGACAGGATCCGGTACCGTTCTTCTCTCCTGCTGCTCCACTTGGCGTTGCGCAAGTCACCGATGATCCTGTTGGAGCTGCCGTGAGACGGACGCAGGGCGTGTGTGAGACGTGGACGTGACAGGGCTTCACGCACGTGCGTCTGCACCGGGGCATCCTGTAAAGAACCACATGAGACACACACACACACACACACACACACACAGAGCACCACGTGTGTTTATTTTACAGCAACAACACTCCAAGGCGTGACGTCTGACTGACGTCACTCTCACACCGAGTCACGTGATTCCAACGAATCATAACAAAGCAGATTAATTATTACAATTACACATCAATTAACTCATTTCACTACAAATAAAGTGTCCTGCTATATTACCAAAGGTAGAAAAGACGGCTTAAAATGTAAACACGCGTACAAATATAAAGAGTGTATTGTATTCTACTTCCGCTAGTCATGTCAGAAGCTAACGTCCGCACCTGAGGTTAATTAGCGAAGTTAGCTTACCAAACTAGCAAACTAGCAAACACGGCGTCCAGGCAGGTTAGTCAGCGATCCGATTAGCACTTTAATAACTCTGTATTTTTCGCAGTTAGGATTAAAAGACTAAACGAGCTGCTACGTAAGAAGTTAGCATGCCGGCTAGTTAGCATCACCTGTGAGGCAACGGTGGCCACGAGCTTGAACACGGAGTTTTCAATGCGCGCGTGCTCGTGCTCGTGCTCGTGCGCGGGCTCGGGTTCGGGCTGCGCGGCGCTGGTCTCGGCTCGGATGCGTTTGCAGGCCAGCAGGAGCGCGTCCGCGGGGTCCGTGCCTCTCTTCCGCTTCACCCGCAGGATGGTGGTCCCGGGATCCATGACGCTGAACGGTGCGGGGTGTTCAGGGGGAAATACCGCAGTGACGACAGCAGGAACAACACAACACACACCGCGCGCTGCTGCTGCTGCCTCTTCTTCTTCTTCTTCTTCTCCGCTTTCTCTTCCGTTAGGTTGCGTCTGAACTCTTCTTCGTTTGTGTCATGGCGGTTGGTAAACAAAAGATTAGTATTAGCGCCACCTAATGGTCTGTAGTGTGGCGCAGGATTGCTTTACTTAAAAAAACAAATACATTCAGCCAAATATTTAGTTTTAAAACAATGCAAGAGAATGTCCAGATATATATTTTTCTCCAAATTAAAATGAAATGAAAACGTAGTACTCAATTTGCCATTTATTTCCCTATATGTGTACACAAAAGATCGTGCCATAATGAAAAAAAGGAGTGAAATCGTGGCATAAGCATTTATTTTTCCATGTAAGTGTGCAACATTAATGCCAAAAATAAAATGAAAACAGCATTTTGTTATTTCATTGTATTAATTGTACTAGTATTTCATGGCCATAATCACCATTAAAATGCTTACAGGAAATACAGGTTCTTCTTCACCCAGCGCTGTCTCTGTGTCTCTAAGATGAGGCCTAAATCCTGACTGGTAGATTTCATGGATGTTATTCCTGTGTAGGTTTGAGCATAACTGCTGTGTTACAACTTTTTCTAGGATCTTGGAGATAAACCGGAGGTTTGATATTGGACTATAGTTAGACAGCTGACACGGGTCAAGGTCGGGTTTGTTAATCAGGGGTTTGATAAGTGCTAGGCAGTGGGAGCTCAGTGGTTAAGGTGTTGGATTACTGTTCAGAAGGTCAGGGGTTCAAATCCCAGCACCACCAATCTGCCACTGTTGGGCCCCTGAGCAAGGCCCTTAA